>JAAKBH010000074.1:0-548146 GCA_019776075.1 Amaranthus palmeri
TTCTAGAAACCCATTTAAGAATGCACATTTTACGTCCATTTGATATAATTTAAAATTCATGAAAGCAGCAAATGAAATAAGAATTCTAATAGCTTCTAATCTAGCTACGGGAGCCAAAAGTTTCAGTTATAGTCAATACCTCTCTGTTGATTATAACCTTTTACCACCACCTTGCTTGGTTTCTAACAATTATGCCGTGTTCATCCAGCTTGTTCCTGAATACCCATTTAAGTCCAATAATCTTCTTGTTCTTCGGTTTTGCTTCTCAAGTGCCACACTTTGTTTCTTTCAAACTCGTTTAATTCATCTTGCATAGCTACCACCCAATCCGAATCTTGCAAAAGCTTCTACATGATTCTTGGGTTCCATAGTTGATAGAAAAGCAAAGTGTGCACAAAAGTTTCTCATTTGTCCCCTTGTTTGCGTGGCCTTTGTTCATGTCACTTATAATCAATTCTAGTGGATGTGACTTATGATGTTTCCACGGTCTTGGAACAAAGTCTCCTTGTGGGGACAGATGTGGAAGCTGGTTCACTGACTTGGTTCTGATTTGGTTCAACTTCAATTCTTTCTTCTTGTGCTTCTGTTGAATTTCTGGATTAGGAACTGCAGGCTGTTCCTGATCTGCCTGTGGTTCCTGTTCTTGATTTGTTCAACATTCTGACCTTGTTGCTGTTCTACTGGATCTTGCTCCTTGTGTATATTTTCATCATCTTCCAGATCCGCAAGACCTATCTTAAAATCACTTGTTTCTTGTTCACTTGTCATAAAGTTAGTCTCATCAAATATAATGTGAACAGATTCTTCAACACACATTGTTTTCTTATTGTAAACTCTAATATTTTACTATGAGATGAATAGCCAAGAAATACTGCTTCATCACTTCTTTCATCAAATTTACCTAAATTTCGTTTTCCATTAACATGCACAAAACATCGACATCCAAAGACTCGAAAATATGAAATATTGGTTTAATTCCTTTAAATAATTCTTCTTAGAAGTGATTGGTGGTCTTATTAAAACTCGGTTAATATATAACAAGCAGTATTGACGGCTTCGGCCCAAAAATTTCTAGGTAAACCACTAGCAATTAACATAGTTCTAGCCATTTCTTCTAATGTTCTATTCTTCGTTCAACAACACCTTTTGTTGTGGTGTTCTAGGCGCGGAGAAATTATGACTTAAACCATGCTCATTACAATCCATAAACTTTGAATTTTCAAATTCTTTACCATGATCCGATCTTAGGGACTAGTTGATTGTTACTAGATTTCTGAATTTAGTAGCGAATGCAACAAATTCATCAAAAGCCTCATCTTTGCTAGATAAGAATAAAGTCCATGTAAATCTACTGTAATCATCAACTATAACAAAAACATATCCTTACCGCTGCGACTTTGGATTCTCATAGGTCCACAAAGATCCATATGAATTAATTCAAGTGGTTTTGATGTGGTCACGACATTTTTAGTTTTAAAGGATGGACCTTGCATGTTTTCCTTTGGCACAAGGATCACATACTTCATTCTTTTGAAATTTTAGGGACGGTAATCCTCTTACTAAGTCTTTAGTACGTAAAGTATTAAGCAATGGAAAAACTAGCATGACCTAATCTTTTATGCCAAAGTAGAGGGTCATCTTCTATAACACTCAGACATGTTAAACTGGTTTTAGGAACAGTGTGCAGGTCCACCACATAGGTGTTCCCTTTTCTAATTCCTTCCAGAATGATGTCACCTGTGTCGTTCCTAGAAATCATGCACTTCTCAGAAGTAAAGTTTACAGAGTTACCTTTATCACAAAATTGAGAAATACTTAATAGGTTGTGTTTCAAATTCTCGACCAAAAATACGTTATCTATAGCGTGGGAACTTGACCTTCCTACCTTGCCTTTTGCAATGATTTCACCTTTCATATTGTCGCCAAAGGTCACAGTTCCTCCATCATAGGCTTCTAGTGAGAGAAATTTTGATCTATCGCCTGTCATGTGCTTGGAACAGCCACTGTCGAGATACCATGAGCTGTTCCCCCTCACTAGAACCTGCAAAACGAACTTAGTTGTTAGAGGGTGGAACCCAGCCATCCTTGGGTTCCGTGTCGATTAAACAAGAATTAAATTTCTTAATCCAAACTCTATCGACGTATATTTGGTTCGTTTTGTTGTGCTGTTCCCTTTTTAAACATTTATGTTTCAGGTGCCCGGTTTTGCCACAAAAGGAACAGACTTTGTTACTTGGGAGATCAACATAGACCTTTTTCTTTTTGTCATTTTTTATCATATCCTAGACCTTCGGTTCTTTTAGTTCTTGCATCAAGAATCCATTTGGGAACTTCTCTAGTTTTTCCCTTTATCTCTTGAATTTAATTCAAGATTAAGACGATCGTTTTCTTTTAAGGCGGATTCTAGATCGGATTTCATTTGGAAGAGTACCCATTGAATTTCTTTCTTAGTCTCATAATCTACTTCCATATCAAATTGCTCTAATTGATTCAATTCAATATTTAACATGATGTTTTCTTCTTTAACTTTTTCTAATGCTTCTTTTAACATCACATTATTATCAAGCAATTCAAAGAATCGATTTTGCACATCGGATCTAAATGAGTTAAGGTAGGATATTTGGTCTTTACATGCTTTAAGGTCTTTTTCAGTTTTGAGAGTGATGGCGGTTTGTTTTTCTAAATTTTCGTGAGATTCTAAAATCATTTTAACTAATCTATGTTTGTCCAATTTAAACAAATAATCAGAAAATGGATCAGGAGACAGTACCTCTTTTCCTTTAGATGTATCGTCATGAGTAGCCATGAGACAGAGGTTAGCTACCTCTTCTTCTTCCACGGGGGCTTCAGTTTCGGTTTCACTTTCGGACTCTCCCCATGCAGCTATCATGGCTTTGCGGAAATCGGTTTTGTTGAAATTTCCCTTTGTTGGTTGTCTTCCTGTTTCTCTTGCTTTCCCTTTAGCTTTCTCGTCCTTCCATAGTGAGCATTCCTTTATGAAGTGCTCGGTACTTCCACATTTGTGGCATTCATAAGTTTTGGATTTAGAAGTTCCTTTTTCTTTGTAGTTTCTTTGATTTTTATATCTATTGTTCCTGAAGAACTTCTTGAATCTACGTACCAGCATTGCTGCCTCTTCCTCATCAGTTTCTGAATTTTCTTGGTCGTCTGCTGTCAGAGCCAAACCTTTGTTCCTGGAACTGTCAGCTGTTCCCAGATGTAATTCATGAGTCATCAGGGAACCAGCCAACTCTTCCAGATTAAAGTTTGTAAAATCTTTAGATTCTTGAATGGCTGTGACCTTTGCTCTCCAACGATCATCTTGAGGTAGGCTTCTTAGGATCTTTCGCACTTGTTCATCGGATGGAATAAGCCTTCCAAGAGAGACTAACTCATTTGTGATGTTCGTAAACCTAGTAAACATTTCTTGAATGCTTTCTTTGGGTTCCATAACAAATCTTTCATATTTGGACATGAGTAAGTCAATCTTGGAACGCTTGACTTCGCTTGTACCTTCATGGGTAACTTCCAGCAGATCCCAAATTTGTTTTGCTGATTTGCAACCCATAATGCGATTGTGTTCATTAGGACCAAGCCCACAATGAAGTAATTTAATAGCAAGAGCATTCATTTCCATCTTTTGAAAATCTTCTTTCTCATATTCCGTGATTGGTTTGGGAACAGTCTCGTTGATGGAGTTGGTCGTAGTTACCTCAAAATCTCCAACTTCGATGACTCTCCAAACTTGATAGTTTTCGGCTTTGATGAAGATCTCCATCCTGTTTTTCCAATAGGTATAGAATTTGCCATCGAACATTGGTGGTCTCTGAGTAGAGTACCCTTCTTCCATACGTTCGTTCATTTTCATCATCTCTAAAGCACCAAGATACGGCTCTCAGGGTTTCCTGATTTAATGAGGAACAGGGCTCTGATACCAATTGTAGAAACGTATAGAGACAATGAAGTGTAACAAGAGTGGGGGTGAATTGTTACTTGTTCTCTTTAGAGTATTTTCGCCCTTTTCTTGCGGAATTTGAATAAAGAAAATACTCAAAACAAATTAAAAGAAAACTTTAAAGAAACACAAAGAATTTAACGTGGGAACAAGAACCACGACCCTCTAGGGATTTCGATTCTCTATTATTTTATGTAATTTAATTCTCTATTACATAAAATACATTTCTCCTTCTCTTTCTCTTCTTCTTTCTCGATTTCTTTCTTGTTCCTTCTCTCGATTCTCCTTCTCTTTCTCTCTTCTCTTTCTCACTTCCCCCTTAGACTTACCCAAGTCTAATTACAAAATTCTCTCAAAAACCCATACAAGATAAATTCTCTAAATTGGATGAACAAACAAAGATAGCACAAGGAAAAATTTAGGAATTAATTTTCGGTTTAGAACACTCAAAAATTTCCTTTTCTTGATTCTTGAATCTCACGAAATTGGGCACAAATTTTCGGAAATAATTTTCTCTCAATGTTGATCACCAAGGGAGCACTCGAATGATAAGAGTGATTATTTTTCTCCCTTGATCTCCATAGGAGAATTCTAAAGATTTTACATGAATATTTCTCTCCTTGTTGATCACCAAATGTTTGTGCCGGTTAGAAAAATGCTTTTATAATCATTTTAGAACAAGTTATGCCATAAACCCATTATCTAAAGATAAGGGATTAGTGGGCATTGACCGTGAGAAGGAAATAACTTCCTTGGTGGTTATTCAAAGTCTAACTTTGACTCTAGCTAAAAATAGCCATTTTCAAGAGACTTTTTAGGAGTTAGTTATTTTAATTCTTAGATTAATTCCTTGTGCTTCCTTGTTTATTAACCGTACAACAAAACTAAAATATAGAAAAATTAACTTAAGACTTTTTCTAAATAATTTTGTTGACTTCTCCTCTGACCGGATTCTGGAGGAACAGCGTACTGTCTCTATCTGCAACAATATCAGTTTATCAATATCAGGAACAGTAGACTTGGATTCTACTCTTGACTTCCTCATTGACCTTCTCTACTGACTTTGACTTTGTTGACTTTGACTTTGACTTGTACGATTTCCATTGACCAGTCCTTAGGTATCATCGACGATTACAATAATCGGATATTTAACCTACAAAACAATCTCTACAAATATTTTGTTTGTTTATATTTTGTTAAGTCATCATCAAAACTCAATTGGGCCAACAGCATTTCTCCTTACATGTATGGTTCAAGAAAGGGGGGTTGAACCAAGTATCCATGAAACACTTGGTTCATGCGTGGACTCAACAAATGCTAAGGGAAGACAAGAAGGTTATGAAATCATGAAAGAAGACCAACAAACCCAACAACTCATATATGGCGAACAACAGAGCTTGGGAGCCACTTTTAGAGTTAATGCGTGTACCTTTGAGGACCCTCAAAGTAGTTTTGGAATCTTCACACATGGGCCTTGCTATTATGGTTCAAGAACACTCCTCACCATGAAGGAAAATCCACCAAAAGAAAGGTTAAAGGTCACACACTCGACAAAAACACATGACAAATTTGATAGCAGCAAACCCGCTGACCATGGCACCTTGCGGGCTTCACCAACAAAAATTCTGATCGAATTAGGGGACACTAAAGGAAGTTTTTGAATCTCTACACTAGGAAGTTGCTATTATGACCCAAGGAGTTCCATAACCATCACGGGAAAGCCTCGCAAAATGGTGCTGAAGATCGTATGCTCGACAAATTTGATGTCAGAATTTGGTGTGCTGATTTTTCTATTTTTTTTTTTTTTTTTTGAAAATTTGGAATATTATTAATAAAAGAGAGGGAACAAAACACCACACTGTAACTTGGGATCCCAAACCCGCCGGCATAAAAAAACCCCCGTAGGGAAAAAAGCCATTGGAAGAGGGAGACCAAGAAACAGGCCACCCAAAACAGCATAAGGGTGGGCTATGCACAACGAATACAAAAAACACCAAAACTAGCTGGATGAGCACCTAACACACCACGAAAAGCTAATACAAACACCAAGAAAAAACTAAATAAACACCAAAAACACTAAACACCACGGAAAACGTATAACACCACGAACACCACGAAACATGAGCCTGCATCCTTCAATACGAAACACCAATACCACCTGCACGAGAGCCGAACCCTCCAATCGCCATCAGAGGGGGGCAAGAATACTTCACCAAATTTCACCACGACAGCCACACCCAAGCACAACGTCCCACAGAAGACCCAAATCAGACCATCTTACTCCAAACATTCTCTGTTACCTCCAATACAGCAGCACCCAGACACACCAAGATCGAAACGCCATAACAATAGACACACGAACTTCTCTAATTCACCAAAACAGCAACCGAGAACTGCATTGTTATCTCCAAAAAAAAAAAAAAAAAAAAAAAAAACTCCACTGTTTACCCACACTTCATCACCATACCAGCCTCTTCAACACCCTGAAACTGAGCAAAATACTATCACCTACAGCAGTAACAGCCCACAAACACCAAGAAAGTACCCAAGGAAATCGCAACAAACACCAAAAGGTGTACCCATGTACCAAAGGCTTCGTGTAATTTGAACCGAACACCAAAAATTAAGCACCCAAGACTGCCTTCAATTGTCATCCTTTGACTGCTGTCGTTCCCTAAGCCCACCACCATCAAGGCAGAAAAACTCCTAATACCAAGTCCACAACTCCAGCTCATAATTCCATCACCATAGAACCAATATCCTCCACACGATTGAATCCACCGTCGAAAACCACCTCGGTATACTTTGTTCATCGCCAATCACCATCAACACCAGAGAGCTTTGAAGTATTATGGATTCACCTCAACAAGACTACTTAGACCCTTGGCCTAACACCCCAAAACAACCGTTAACTCGGACACCGCCAACACTTTAAACTGAAACACCAAAATGGCACTTGGCCAATACCCCAAAATACTACAAGTCATGCCCACCAAAGGCATTACCCAGGCACGAAAGATTCAGCATCAAGCCCCGAAGAAACCCACAATCATACTCAAAACTAGGGAGCCATAAAAAGCCCGCCACCTAAAAACACCAAAAACAGAGATAGCACACCAGGGGACACCAGCCGTCGAATCAAGAGAAAAACCCAGAACAAACAGACACCATAAGAAGCTGTACCCATCAACGAACACCATAAAAAAACCTTCGAACACCATAACCATAAAAAGCTGTACACCATCAACGAACACCATAAAAAACCTTCGAACACCATAACCATAAGACACCATAAGAAGCTGTACACAGCTTAAGACCTTCGACCACCATAACCACGAAGCTGTACCCATCAACGAACAAAAACCGCACCTGGACAGCTCTGCCAAAACCAACCCCGACGCAACTCAACCACTACGCCACCAGAAAAAACCTTCGGCATCCCACATCAGAAAACACCAAACCCATAGTAACCCGTCGGCACCAAGATAATGCACCACCCAAACAAAGCTGGAAAAGACCCGTCGGCACAAAGTAATGCACCAGACATCCCCCTAACAACCCACCCTCACCGTGCAAACAGAAGACAACACAACAAAAACCAGATAAGTCAACACCCAGGAACCACTCAACTGACCCAGAATAAGATAAACATCCACACCAGAAAACTAGACCCATTACCCCCCCCCCCCTCAGCACCAACCTAAGCACCCCGCCTAGGCCGGCGTATATGATGTACTTACGTCTTTAGAGGGCCATAATAGCCCAGATAATTTGCAATGTCCCTGAAATTCCGACATTTCTTCGAATTAACCGGACCACAAGGGTGGTTTTTCTCAAGGAACATCGATTTCATGTTAGGACCATCCCGAGTTGTTTCCGTCCTTGGAGACGCTCGTTTTGTCATCACAGTTGATACACGTGTATCAGAAATTTCCTTCAATTTTGATACAGCCGTATCAGACATTCCCTCTGAAACAATCATCCCCGTCCTTGGTATCGAGGCATCAGTAGCTTTGGTGGAGAAGACACTATCATTGTCAATGATTTTTTCATTATCAACCCCGCTCATGTCACCATTCTCAGCGACGTTAATCATGGAACGAAACGGCTTAGTGTTCAGACTCGGTTCCGCCGACGAGATTCTTTGTTGCTTATCTTTTAACGCATCCGGGGATGATCTGTTGTTTCTACAAGAATGATCAGTTCCACACCCTATCTCTCTATCTGACAGTGGAGGCACGGACATAAGGGTAGTCGAGACCCCGGCGTTCGATTTTTCCGCCATTACTGCACTTTCAAGCATTTTTTTGAAATCTTGATTTTTCTCCAATCTAAGCGTGCACCTAATGGTTATCGCCTTGTCTTCATCCGCCTTTTTCAACCCCATTACGATGTCACTGTATGTTCTTTTTTTCCTAAGTGTTGTCTCCATGTTCATATTACGACCCATTAAACCATTCCTTTCCATGTTATGCTTTTTTCCAAAAGCCATCCCATTCTTATCGTATTTGGCCAAGGAGGCTTTTAGTTTTCTTCCATTAAAAACGACACCATCAATCTCCTTAATGGCATCAATGGCTTCAACTCTACTCCGAAAACGAGCGAAGCCAAAGGCTGAGCTTGAAGCTTTTCTAACTTTCCTGGAAACAAAAGAATCAATGATGCTAACCTTCATAGAAAACAGGTTCTTGAGAGAGAAGTTGTTAAAACCATGAGAAAGCCCGTCAATGAAGATGGTCGTGCAAGACCCGAAGCCTAATACGCCAGCCTCTGAACGTGGTGGTTCCCGAGGACCACGACACCAAGGGCGTCGGGTATACCCTCGATTACCAAACCACCGTCCAAAGAAACAGCGCAAGGGTGGTCGTTGTCCAGTAGGCGAGGAAGAGCTTGCGTCCCAATAAAGGCGTTTGGACTTTCGATGGGCGGTGGATTCAAATTTGAATTTTGAGGCTTTTGGAATTCCTGGGAAACGGCACACTCTCACTCTCTCCCTGATTTTTCTATTTTTGTGCATTAAAAACGTGCACATGTTAGCACATGACTATTTTTAATATGTTTCTTTTGATGGGTTGAGTTGTAAATAGCCTATGTTAATTTTTAAAAGCCTCTTAGGTCTATAAGTAGGAGGCATTATGATTGTAAAAATTAGTTTTCAGATTTGAGAAATAAAAAGTCATTTGATTTTAATGTCCTTTGTTCTTCCTTGAATGTGTATGTACATTCAACGATCTTGAGTAGTACAAGATCCTCACCTATTGCATCTGAGAGTAGTCTTGGATACAACTAGGGAATTGTTGGCCTTGGGGGCTCAAAGATCCAAGTCTTTCAATTCAAGAACACCCTATCTTTGTTCTGTTTGTTAAAGAATCATCACTGATTTGGTGGCGTTTAGACTTTTAGTTTGTTTATTTTGAAAGGATTGAAGGCTGGATTGATTCTCTACATTGGAGTGAGTATTCCCACACCAAATTCTGTCCAACCATACATAATCCTACTTAAAAATTTACATATTGGAGTGTAAACACAAACAGGAGCAGGGCTGTCTGGATACTCAGCATCATTCACAACTGTTGATGCTTGAGACAAGTTTGCAGCTGATGCTTGAGAAAGATTGATGCTTCCCTGCACAAATACATAAGCATGTTAGAAATTTAAAACCCAATTACTTATAAGTCACAATTCATGAACATAAAACAACATTACCTGTGTAGAACTTGAGACCTAAGCCTTTTAGCCTTATATTTTTCAACAAAAGGGTCCTCTTGCACTAGCCTCCCCCCTTTTCCCTTGGATTCAGGGACTTGACTTGGATGAGTTGCTGTGCATTTTCTCTTGTTGTGACCCAATTGCCTACACACAGAGCATCTACTCTTTTTTCCAACCTCTCTCCCTACCTTTTCAGCCCCAATTTTCTGCTTCTTTGTTGTTTTCTTTTCATCAGGCTCAATTCTTCTTTTCTTCTTTGAGGGTCTGCCAGGAAGCCTCTTAAATGGTGGTGGATCAAGCTGAGTGTGTTGTGTTGTCTCCCAATTAGAGGGTCCAGGCATGGGCTTAATAATAGGGGAATAAGCCTTTACATATGTAGCTCTACTGTAATACTCATGAACAAACTCCTCAGGATTACCCCTGCTCTCCATGATTGTTGCATAGGCATGATGACAAGAAAGTCAAGTTAATTGCCACCTGTAACAGGTGCAAGTCCTCTCAGCCAAGTCTACTAGGCATGTCTGATCTTTGTAGTCCACCTCAAAAAGGGTGTTGCTAGCAACCCTTACTGCACAGCCTTTGTATCCTCTTTGGCCCAATCAAATTGCTTCTTTACATAGGGCAACAACCCACCCTCCATGGCCAAAACACCTTCCCTCTTGTTGTGATGCCTCTGCATAATATACCTTTGCATCCATTCCATGTGTGTGAGGATTGGCTTATCCCTTGTAGGATTCAGAACATGGTTAAATGACTCACACATAAACGACATTGAAAAACATAAATAAACCCTAAAAATCTATCAACAGGGCAGAAGAATTTTAAACGACATTACAGAGCAAATACAAACCCTAATTGTCGAAATTGAACCCAAATCACAAAAAAGACGCATACTTTACTTTATAAAGCAAGAAGGAAGTGAGAAGAAGATACCTTTATCCAAGCTCACTACGAATCAATTGCGGATTCCAATGGAAGAAGGTTGCTTCTAAAAGGGAAAAGTAAATGGCAATGATGACAGTGACAGTACTTCAAGTGGGGGAAAATTTAATTTTTAACAGTAAAAAATTAAATTTGGAGGTTTAAATGATGTATGGTTATGGTGGTTTAAATTTGGTGGGTTAAATGGTAACCAACCTGGGTTAGAAGAAGGGAAGGAGGGAAAGTGAAAGGTAAAAATCATGGTCAACGGTGATAACCGGTCACTGGGCCGTAATGTTGGTCATTTTAAACAGTTGATAGCTGTAATTCATAAAAAAAAAAAACTTTGCGGCTGTAATTCACAAAACGACTAAACTTTGAGGCTGTAATTCACAAATGATTCTTTTTTTTTTTTATAAATTGCAAGTGCAGATTTCTGACTACATGGTAAGCACCAAGTTAAGGGAAACGTCTATAGGGTAACGTCTATAGGTTAAGGGAAATTCTACATGGTAAGCACCAGGTTAAGGGAAACATGTGTAATAACTAATCTTGTTTTCATTTCTACATTGTAAGCACCAGGTTGAGAGAAACTAACTGCCGTAACTATATGGGTTAAAAAAACGTTTGAATGACTGTTAAAACGTCAAATTATCATATTGCCCTTGTTTAATTCTCCATCATCATCTTCTTCCTTTGGTTTTCTTCTCTTTCAAAATCTTGTTTTTCTCCTCTTTCAAACCTTTAACTCTTTTTTCGCATTCCCCTCTTCCTTCTTTCTCTTTTTGCTAACAAGTATAATAGCCAAAAGTAGCACTTATATTAATTAGTAAAAGCACTAATATACTATTAACCCCCCCAAATCACCAAAAAAAAAAAGAAAAAAAAATGTAAATTTGAAAATAAAATTAACCCACTTAAATATAGCCATAAATCACCTCAAATCTTGATTAAAAGTTATAAAAAAATAGAGTATTATCCTATCTTTTTGGGATACATCCATTTTAAAAAGTTTAGTAGTGAAGGACATCAGAAGAAGCCATGATGGGTTGGTTGAGATATCCCAAATTCCAATGGTTATTATTATTAATAATAAAAATATCAGAATTATTATTTGGGGTGAAATTGTTAAAATAACCATTAAAAATTCCAAAATGACCCAAATTGTCAATTCCAAGATTATCATCTTCTAAAGAAGAATTAATTCCATTAAGGGTATTCATGTAATTAAGGATATCATTGAGGAATTGAAGCCTTGGCTAAGCTCATTGATTTGAGCTTTTAAAATGGAATTTTCAGCTTCAATACTTAAATATTGTTGTATTGTATGATTGATTGTTGGCAAAAATCTGATTATTTTCTTTTTTTTAATTGATCAACTTGAGCCATTAAATCATCTACATGCTTATGTTTTCTTTGTCTTGATCTTTGATTAAGAAGAATTAAGCACATTAATTAAGAAGAATTAATCTGATTATCATCTTTTGATTATTTTCTTTTTATTTTCTATGTCACAGATGGAAGAGGGGAATGTGAAGAAAGGTTTCAAGGTTTGAAAGAGGAGAAAAACAAGATTTTGAAAGAGAAGAAAAGCAAATGAAGAAGATTTAAACAAGGGCAATATGGTAATTTCACCTTTTAACTTGTCATTCAAACATTTTTTAGCCCATATAGTTACGACAGTTAGTTTCCCTTAATCTGGTGCTTACCATGTAGAAACGAAAACAAGATTAGTTATTACATAGATTTCCCTCAACCTAGTGCTTACCATGTAGAATTTCTCTTTTTAATAAAAAGTTGACTGTTACCTATAATAGTAAAAAGAGTTAGGATAACATCTAAATAATCAACATTAGATAAAGTTCACGTTATCCCCATTTCAATTACATACATAAATCTGGGGTTTGGTTATACAGTTGAATGATCCTTCCTAGTGGCTTTGTTTAATTTTCGGTAATCAATACATACCCACCAGCTTGTGGTGGTGCGGGAGGGTATCATCTCGCCACTTTCTCCTTGAATAATGGTCACTCCACCTTTCTTTGGCACAACATGAATAGGGCTGACCCATCTACTGTCAGAAATCGAGTAGATGATGCCTGCCCTAAGTAGCTTTAGAATCTCATTTTTTACTACTTCTTTCATGTTTGGATTTAACATCCTTTGAGGTTCGATAGAGGTGAAATGATCATCATCCAAGTGGATTCTATGCATACCTAGGGAAGGACTAATTCCCTTTATGTCATCTATTGAATACCCTATGACCCCTTTGTATTTTTTCAACAAAACAAGCAATTTTTCAAGCGAGGGGTCATCGAGGGCATCACTCACTATCACAGGTTAATCATGCTCAACATCTAAATATGCATACTTAAGACCAGGGGGAAGGGGTTTTAATGATACCTTGGGAGGAGGCATTGTACACTCCTCCTTTGCAGACTCCGCTTCCTCGGCTCCAAATATGCTCTCCAATATATCATCTTCTTCACAAGCTTGAGCTTCATCAAGTTCCTTTTCAAAAAACATCGCCTCTCCAGACAGGCTTTCACTTTCATCACATAAGACCTCTTCAAGGGGGTCTTTGACATCAATTCTCTTGGCAAAACAGGCCACTTCACTATCAATCACCTCCATACGACAAGCTTGCTCCATCAATGGCATCTTGGTGGTCTTTGAAAACTGAAAGACTAATTTCTCCTTTGCTACCTCCACCATGATGGTGTCATCTTTGCAGTTGATAAGAGCATTGAGGGTCTTTAGAGCTGCCCTCCCAAGTATAAGAGGTGTGTAGGGATCCTCTTCCATTTCCATCACAACAAAATCACATGGCACCACCAAATGCCCAACTTGTATGGAATATCTTCAAACTCACCATAAGGCACCTTAATGCTGCGATCTGCAAGTTGAATTGTTTTCCGAGAGGGTTGAAGATCAAACACAAGCCTTTTAGCAATGGACAAAGGCATAAGACATCAAGCACCAAGATCCACAAGAGCCCCTTTTGGCTCGAGATGACCCAACTTCACTAGTAGATTAAACGGCCCTGGATCTCTTTCCTTCTTTGGCAGATTACCTTGAACAATCTTACTAACCTTGTGGGGTAAGTTGATGATTTCTTCCTCTAACTTCCTTTTGTTTGAAAGGAGGTCTTTGAGAAACTTCGCATACTTGGGCATCTGCTCCATTGCTTCAAGAAATGATATCTTCATTTCCATTTGGCTCAACTTTTCAATGAATCTTTTGAAATGCACATCAAGCTGTTTTTCTATCCTTCGGTATGGAAATGGAACTGGTGACACATACACTATTTCGGGTTCTCTCAATAACCCTTCTTCTTTCTTTTTCTCTCTTTTTTCAATTTTTTTATTTTTCTCACTCTCATTTTTTTCACACTCTTCATTTTTCTCCTCACCTTCTTCTACCTCACTTTTGTCACCCTTTTCATTCTTCTCCTCAATCTTTTTTTTCTCACCATCAATCTCATTTTTTCACTCTCACTTACTTCCTCACTTTTCTCTTAATTGACATACTCATCTTTCCTTGGCATTTCTGGCTCCTTGTATGATGTCCCAGATCTCAAATGAATCGCCTTCGCGGTATGCGGAGGTGCTTGGTTGATCAGGTTTGGTTGGGGATTTCCTGGAAATAAGGGTTGGGGAGGAGGATTGGCTAGCTGGGCTAGTTGATTATCTACCACCCTAAGATGAGCCTGAATTTCAGATATCTGTTGGTTAAGGGTTTGATTGCTTTGGGTTATGCCTTGCAACTGGTACATGATCTCCATACCCCATGCGGGAGCTTGTTCCTTTGGGAATGGAACTTGACCCCCCTTAGGCCCTTGGTTGAAATTAGATGGACTCTGGTTTCTAGCATTCGGATGCTTGTAAGGCTCATTGTTATACCCCTGGTTGTTCCACCTTCCTTGATTCGAATTTTGATGGTAACCACGCCCCCTTGGGAATTGGAGGCTTGGTTTTGATTTCCATAATTCAAGGCTGCAATATGCTCCGAATTGGACCCTCCGCAATAAGATGTATCATGATTTGTTCCCCCACAGATATCACAGGTGAAGTTAGGAGTTTGGACAACTGATACTTTTGAAGGTTTATCAAGACTCAATTGAGCCAACTTCTTGTCAATCAAGGCTTCAAGTTTGCTCTCTATAGATTCTGAGTTCTTTACTTCATACATCCCTTTGGTTCTGGCTCTCCCTTGATTGCCCCATGATGAATTCTTGACTACCTCTTCGATTTGCGCCCTCACTTGATTTTGAGGAATTTTGCATAATTGCCCTCCCACACTTGAATCTAGCAATGCCTTGGTATGTGGGAGAAGGCCATCATAGAAGAAGGTATTGAGGTGGTTTTCCCCGTACTCATGGTGCGGACAAGCCCTTAACATTCTCTTGAAACGATTCCATGCTTCGGCTAGAGTTTCATTATCATCTTGAGTAAACCCGGCAATTTTATTTCTCCAATCTTGGGTTCTTACAAATGGGTAGAATCTCTCTAAAAAGGCTTTCTTTACCTCCCCCCATGTAGTCCAAGAATTGGGCTCAAGACACTTATACCAATCTTTCGCATCTCCTGCAAGACTAGATCGAAAAAGATGCATCTTAACATAATCCGGGCTATCAGTACACACTGGCATGAGGTAACAAAGCTCGGTGAATTTTTCTAGATGCTCAAGTGGACACTCATTTTTCATCCCCGAAAATACCTCCCCTCTAACGGTTCCTGTGTTTTGAGGATGGATTTGGTAATTGGTATTTGTGGTAGGAAGCCTAATCCCCCCTTGTGGTTCATAGTTCCCGGGTGTACCAAATTGCCCAAAAAGAGCTTGATTCTCCATGTGGTGCTCACTTCTTGTATCACTACTAGATGGTGATGGTGGTGGGGAGCAAGGAGGGGTACTAGGATTACCCTCCTCAATGATGTTGGTTTGGCGGGTAGCTTGGCGAAGATGGCGAAGATACCGGTCTATCTTCGGAATAAAAGGTTCAACTTCTTGGTTCCTCCTGCGGCTTATGCTCATGCAACCACCACTAGAAAGAGATCGTTAGCACTGACTATCACAAACTAAAATACAAGTATTCACAATATTTAACAATTGCCATGAAAACTAAATTTGACACACACATCCCCGGCAACGGCGCCAAATTGATAGACGCGCGGAACCTTAGGTCGTTGATCGTTTTGGCTAGGTCCGGTCTACACAATTAAATTTATTCTCCTTAAATCACCCTAATGACTAGCATTAGTGGTAAGAAAGGGGTCGATCCACAGGGAAATGTTTTGGTCAAAATGAGTTTAAATGACAAGAAAGATTATGATTTTTAAGTTTTTGTGGTGACAACAAATTTCGAATTTCAAGTTTAAACAATAGATAAAAAGACTAGAGTTTGGGGATAATAGCTTCTTAGATTGCTAAAGGGATGGGTTGAAAATATGTTTTTAACCATGGTATGATAAGAAAGGTCTTTCTTATTTAGCTCCACAACTTCTAGGTATAGGAACTATAAAATCACTAATATGGTTTAGGAGATTCGGCTTCTGGGCGTATAACTCGACCATACTAATGACACCCTAATACATGCTCTTGACCTCCAATTTATGTTAAAACAAGAAAGAATCATACAAGATAGACATGGTTCATCATCCTAAGGACGGGCTAGGCCTCAAAGGAATTCTAATAAAGTTAGCTTCCGGGCTACTCATTACTAGCATGAATTCATATTTCCCAAGCATTCAAACATTCAAGCAACATAAATTGTCCATGGATGGAGATCGAAATGGGCTTTCGATTCCTTACCATAGAACTCACATATTCTTTTATGTACATATTCATGATCAACCCATTACCCCATAAGCCAAATAATTAGCTAACTACATCCCCAAACTCTAGCAAGAAAACTACTCACTCATCTTGGTACTTAACATGAACACATAAATTATCATATCATACATAATGCAAACAACAACGAGAAGAAAATTAAGTTAAGAATACTTACTTCCCTCAACTAAGGAGGGAGATGACAATCACACAAATGTACAAGATCTTTCAAAATTTAAACCCAAAGAATACTTCAAACCAATTGTTAAATCAAGCCCACAAATTCTGGAAAATGCTTGATAAATTACCAAAAAAGAATGTTACAACTACTAGTTTCTTGCTACAATATTACAACTCAAAAGCTTGATTGTAGTACCAAATGAAATTGTTTAAGTGGAAAAACTACTACAAGTTTCTGGAATGGACTAGTGTTTAAGCATACAAATGAACTAACAAACTTAGAAAAAAGAGAGAATGGAGTAGGTTCAGCTTATGGGCTGAATGGTGTGTACCTTTTCTTCAAAAATGGGGCATTATATAGCCAAAACAAGAGACTCCACCACTTGCATTTATCATCATTGCCAAGGTGGTCAAGCAAGCAACCTTCATCATCATGGGGAGCAGATGCACAGGAGGGGAAGGTTGAAGCACACAAGGTAAAGGAGTGGTGGAAGCAAGAGGCAAAAAGTTCACGGACAAAAATGAACAGTGGCTTGTCAGACACAAACCAGTCGACTCGACTGGCACCAGTCGACCGGTCGACTGTTTCCGTACTGGGCACTTCTTCGCTTTTTTTGACTTAGAAAATTTTCTAAGTGTTGATCCTTGAAATTTGGCACAGCTACGAAGTCGACCCCAGTCGACCATGCTCGACTCCTTCTTAAATTTTCACCAAGAATTCATGTTTTTAATCCGAAGGTTCGGGTTTTGAATCCCGAGGTCCAATAAGCGCCCGATCACCTTAAAACCTCCTCGAAATTAGCTAAAAACACTTGAAATCAATGAAACCACTACACCACAAGCGTAAAGCATAAAATTTGACGATTGAAGGCCTAAGTTAAGTAAGATATGTACAACAAAGAATAAGAATTCATTAAAAATAGGTGCAAAACACGCGCGAAAAGCGCGTGTATCAGAATCACGGTTTATTAATTATTTCAATAAAAAATTATTAATATTATATATGTAATTAAGTTATTATATGAACTTTTAATCGTTTTATAGCAATGCTACAATTACGAGTAATATATGAAGAGCTAATTGCACACACAAAACAGAAAGAAGAGATTACTAAAATTCATTGTTTTCATTGCGTTGTTTTTCATGAGATTACAAGCTATATTGAGCCTCTATTTATACTAAGCAAAAGGATGAAAAACAGTGACTAGCCGTTTATATTGACAGCTTGCAAGATGTACTATTTGTACTAAATTCCTTGCTCAAGGATGCACTGAAATACTCAGAGAATATTCTTCTGATTTGGAGAAAACAGTGTATACTGCTTGTTGTGTGGAGCCATGAATATTACTCTTAATACTCCCCCTCAAGCTGAGAGGAGGAAAAAAACTCCAAGCTTGGAAAGTAAGTGATGATGCTGTTGAGCAGGTAAAATCTTGGTAAAGATGTCTGCCAATTGGTGACTAGAAGGAATGTATTGTGGAGTGATGATGTTATCTTGGACTTTTTCTCTGATAAAATGAGTATCAATCTCAATATGCTTCATTCTCTCATGATGCACAGGATTAGAAGTAATGGAAAGTGCAGCATTGTTGTCACAATAAAGAGTAGTAGGAAGATACTGATGTAAACCAAGATCTTTGAGAAGTTGCTTGAGCCACATTACTTCACAAATGGTCAAAGCCATAGACCTGTATTCCGCTTCAGCACTGCTGCGAGCAACAATGGACTGTCGTTTGGCCTTCCAAGATAAGGGTGCTTGGCCAAGGAGAATGCAAAAACCAGATGTGGATCTTCTAGTACTTGGACAACCTGCCCAATCACTGTCACAGTAGGCAGTTAGTTGGCTATTAGAAGTATTGGTGAGCAATATGCCCTGTGAAGGAGAGCTGCTGAGGTATCTTAAGACCCTTAGAGCAGCTTGAAAATGAATACCAGTGGGGCTGTGCATAAATTGACTCAAAACATGGACAGTATAAGAAATATCAGGTCTAGTGATGGTCAAGTAAATAAGTTTTCCTATTAGCCTTTGATAAGGTTCAGCTTTAGGTAATGGAGTGCCACAATTGAGTTGTAATTTGGAATCCATAGGAAGTCTTAAAGGTTTCAGCCTTGCATGTTATAAGAATGCAGTAAGTCAAGGGTATATTTCCTCTGAGACAGAAAAAAGCCTTGTGGGATTTGATCCACTTCAATACCCAAAAAATATCGTAGAGGACCAAGATCCTTCATTTGAAAGTGAGAGCTTAAGAAAACTTTAGTAGCAGTGATGTGATGCAAATGTGTACCAGCAATGAGAATATCATCAACATACACAAGAACAACTATGACAGCATTAGACAAATTTTTAACAAACAAAGTGTAATCGGATTTGGATTGAATGAATCCATCAGCAATTAAGGCACTACTTAGTTTGGCAAACCACTGTCGTGGAGCCTGTTTAAGTCCATAAAGGGACTTGTTGAGCTTGCACACAAGAGGAGAAGTAAGTCTAGAATCCTCCCCCTTAGCAGTAATGTGGATGAGGGAACCATCCCTAGTATAACCAGGAGGTAACCTCATAAAGACAGTCTCATTCAATTCCCTATGTAAAATAGCATTTTTACATCCATTTGGTGTACACACCACTGTTTCAAAGCTGCAACAGCTAAGAGGGACCTAACAGTGACCATTTTGGCAACTGGAGCAAAGGTTTGGTCATAATCCTCCCCTGGCCTTTGATGATTGCCTAGGACAACTAGCCTAGCCTTATATTTATCAAGGGATCCATCAGCATTGTATTTGGTCCGGAAGACCCATTTACACCCTATAGGTTTTTTGTCTTTGGGAAGGGTAGTGAGAGTCCAAGTGTTATTTTGTTCAAGAGAAAGCGGTTCCTCATTCATTGCAGCAATCCATTTTGGATTAGTCACAGCATCTTTAAAGAAAATAGGGTTTTTGGTGTGTATAGACTGAGACATGAAACATGAGAAGCTGCTGGTGACTTGAGTAGTAGTAGAAGGGTGGATTTTAGACGGGAAAAGACTGGTACTGGAACCAGCCAAGACATAGTCTTGATGCCAAGAAGGGGGTTGAGATATTCTAGAGGTTCTTCTTGGAGGATCAGGAAGGGGTGCAACAGGTGGGGGAGGTGGGCTGGCAGAGGCAGGATCATCAGAAGAAGCAAGATGATTGATATTGATAGAGGGAGAGGAAGCAGGAGTAGAAAAAATTTTGAAAGGAAAAATATGTTCATGAAATGAGACATCTCTACTGACAAATAATTTTTGTGTTAACAAATTGAGAAGTTTATATCCTTTTTGAGTGGAAGGATAACCTAAAAAGACACAAGGAACACCTCTAAGGGAAAATTTATCATTGATGCGACTACGGTTGGTAGCAAAGGCAAGACAACCAAAAGTTTTGAGGTGCTCATAAGAAGGAAGTTCATGGTAAAGTGCTTCATAGGGTGTTTGATAATTGAGAGCAACAGTAGGTAATCTATTGAGAATGTGCACAACACAAAGGACACAATCACCCCAATAGTGCAAAGGGAGACCTGATTGGAACCTCATTGCTCTGGACATTTCTAAGACATTTCTGTGTTTTCTTTCAACTCGACCATTTTGCTGAGGTCTATCAACACAAGAGGTTTGGTGGGTGATGCCAAGTGAGTGAAAAAAATCTAAGCATTGGTGATCATGGAATTCTAGAGCATTGTCTGATCTTAAGATTTTGATGTGGTGATTGAACTGATTTTTGATCATAGCAACAAAATTTTTGAAAACTTGAAAAAAATCAAATTTGTGCTTCAGTAATTGAACCCAAGTGACTCTAGAGAAGTCATCAACAATAGTGAGGAAGTACCTGTAGTGTCCCTTGGTGGGCACCCTATATGCACCCCAAATATCGATATGCATAAGAGCAAATGGTTGAGGAGCCCTAGAAACACTAGTGGAGTATGGTTTCTTGGTGAACTTGGCCATGGGGCAGGTAGTGTAGACATCACTGGTATGGGAAGGTAAGTGAGATAAAGGAGGAAGTTTTTTAATTTTGTCAAGGGGAGCATGCCCTAATCGAGTGTGCCAAAGAGTGTGAGGACTGAAAGGCTTGATTCCAGTAATGGTTTCTGGAACCAATAAGGTAGTGGCAGCAGTGTGGCCAACAGAAGAAAAAGAAGGTGAAGGGGAAAGATAGTATAAACCATTCATAGCCACACCACTTCCCTTAATACTGCCAGTAAGTTCATCAATAATGACACATTTATGGGGCTCAAAAATGATTTTACAGTGCTCATCTTTACTAAGTTTCTGAACAGATAACAAATTATGCTTAAAGGTGGGAATGTGCAAAACATCTTTAAGGGTCAAAGAAGAGTTAAGGCATACTGAGCCTTTGTGAGAGATGATGGATGTTTCACCAGTGGGTAGGTTAATTTTAGAGTGCCGCAGTTGAGAAACAGGATTAGAAAGGAACCCTAAGGTTCCAGTCATATGATCAGAGGCTCCTGAATCAATGATCCAGGCCTCTTGATTTGTATCAGCATGGTAGCAGTAGGTCATTCCAGCATAAGCAGTGTCAATTTCTTCTTCAGTGTCAGAAGAATGATGCTTAGAGGGTTGGGGCAGCAGCTTCATAAGTTGTTCAAGTTGGGCAGTGGAAAAAGTGACAGAAGAGGCAGCATTTGATGAGCTACTGTCATATGAGGATCGACCTCCTCTGCCACCTCTGCCCCCTCTAGACCACCTGCCACCCCTACCTCCTCTAGAGGAAGGTTTAATCTTGTCCTTTTGAAAAAGAGGATGCCAAGGTGGAAACCCCACAACACTCCAACATTTTTCTCCAAGGTGACCTTGTTTACCACATGCAGAACAGACAGGAAGATCAGTATTTTTGCTAAACATGACAAGGGTATTATCTGATTTAGAATCATTTAAAACATCTCTTTGGCGTTCTTCTTGCTGCAACATATTGCAAGCCTCATCAAGAGAAGGTAAAGGCTGTTGCATAAGCAAATGGCTTCTATGTGCAGAAAAAGAATCATCAAGCCCATTTAAAAATTAAAAAAGTTTTTGTTCATCAATATGAGTTTGCAAGGTTTTCAAAAAAAATTCTGATTTCAGGTGTGATATTGGTTATGCTAGGCAGAGCATTTAAAGCTTCAAGATCTTCCCACAAAATTTTCATTTGAATGTAATATTTAGAAACAGTTTTTCCATTTTGTTTGATTTCAAAAATTTCTTTGCTGAGCTTGTATTTTCTAGATCCATTAGTTATTGAAAACCTTTGCTCAAGTTGTTTCCAAATAGTTGATGCATCATCAAGAAACATAACGGATTTTTTAATAGAATCAGAAATATTATTGAGAAGCCATGAAATGACCATGCTATTGCAAGTGTCTAATGCTTCTTGTTTAACCAAATCAGTGAGATCTTTAATACTTGTTCCATTTACAAAACCAAGTTTTCTTTTTGATGCAAGATCAATCTCAAAATACCTCTTCCATGCTCTATAATTTTCAGCCCCTACAAGTGTTTCTACCACTATTGAGTGGCTTCCATCTGAAGGATGCAAATATAGTGGGCTGCACACACAAAACAGAAAAAAGAGATTACTGAAATTCATTGTTTTCATTGCATTGTTTTTCATGAGATTACAAGCTATATTGAGCCTCTATTTATACTAAGCAAAAGGATGAAAAACAGTGACTAGCCGTTTATATTGACAGCTTGCAAGATGTACTATTTGTACTAAATTCTTTGCTCAAGGATGCACTGAAATACTCAGAGAATATTCTTCTGATTTGGAGAAAACGATGTATACTGCTTGTTGTGTGGAGCTATGAATATTACTCTTAATAATATAAAAAATAAAACATAATAAACCTTCCATCAAGATATGTAGTTGCATTAGAATAGAAGACTTTTCTTGTTATAGTGACACATGTTCAAATCTTCTATTGCATTTAAATGTAATATGACTCTTAAATCATTATTTTTACAACTCTCGGTAATATAAAAAATAAAAAATAAAAAATAAAAAAAACATTAGAATCAAAATAAATAGATAAAATAAATAATTTTATTATTCTAACAAACATCAATCCTTCTTGTATCTTGGCAGTCGACACATGTGTATTGAAGGTAGATTGATATTATTCTCTACATTTATCATATAGAAATACTTTTGTCATGTTCTTTTCATTCTATCTTTTCCCTTTCTTATTCTACCAACTATTTTAACATGTTTCTCACACTCTAAGACTAAATAATTGATTAAAGATTAGTGTGGGTATGCTTATTCATATTAAATTAGATGGACTCGTGGATTGAGATTAGATTAATGGATATAGAGATTTAATATTGGTTTAGAAACATGATAAATATAGGTCAATGTGATGATGAGAATTTATAGAAAATTATTCAAATGATTTAATTTTTATTAGTTTAGTATTTGTGGATGTCTCTTTTGAGTCTTCTTGATTGACAGGTAAAATGTTTAAATTGGTGTTAATAAAAATGAATTAATGGAGGATTATGAATGGTAAAGTAGTAGGTATTGAGGTTACGAAATTATTGGAAAATATTGGTGAAGATTATATGTTGGAGTAAATTTATGGAATCTTGATGACTAGTATGAAATTTATAAACATTGAAATTAAGAATAAATGGAAAATATTGGTGAAGATTATATGTTGGAGTAAATTTATGGAATCTTGATGACTAGTATGAAATTTATAAACATTGAAATTAAGAATAAATGGAAAATGCTTGATAATGGTAAGGCTTTGGAAGAATTGTAGTTCTTGTACGAAATAGGAGTTTCTTTTGAAAATCAATGGTCATTGGATAGTGTTTTGTTTTTGTGTTTAATAAAAATATATAGAAATTTATTGATGTCATAGAAATCAATCTTGGAGCTTATCACGTTTTACCAGGAGTTGTAATAAGATATATGTTAGTATAGCAGCATCGAACACACGTTAGTGATAGTATATTTTCGATTATGTTTCTGGAGATTTGGTGAGTAGTAGTAGTCCCTTAAAAGGTTTAGCAGACTACTATTTCGAAAATGTTTCCTTTATAAAATTGTTTTGAATTGATGATGATGAATTGGTTATGAATTGATGATATTGATACAGTCAATGGATCGGGCTCACGAGCTGGTTATTGACGGAGTAGAGGGAAAACCTCCCTTACTCCCTATATTTGAGGAATTGTCATTCAAATATTGACTAGCCTCACCCGAGAGTGACATAACCTAAGAGCTATGGATGTTCCTCTCAACTAGACTCCCTGTGCGCACATAGATCTAGAGAAAGGATGTTGCTTTTAAACCGATGTTTTGAATTACAATGTTTTGTTGTTTTGGATTGTTACTTCTCATTCAGTTAAATCTGACCCCCTGTTGTTTCCATCTTTTAGATTGTTTACAGATCGGAACCGGTCAGGAACGATGGGTTAACAGAGTTGATTAGAGTTTCAAGGATGTTATACTATGAGCTGAGCACGTAGAGTTGGTAATTTTGTATTACGCTTTGGTAATTGTATATTAGTCTAGACTGTATTGGTTATGTTAGATTTTTATAGAGACTTTTATGATTACTTTATGATTTAGATGGATGTTTGAATTGAGAATTAGCTGATTTAGTTAAAATTTAGAACTAAAGACTCTTTTGTGCAAGTTTTGGAATTGAGATTTGAATTTTTGGGTTAGTAAACCCCTGATGACTCTGTCTTACTTAGTCAACAGTAAGTTGGGTTATTACAGTTTAGAGAAGTTACGTGAATAAATAGCGACTTATAGTGCTCACAGGAATGCGATATTTTGAGATCACGCAGTTATGAATAAGAATATAAATTTCATTTGGATGCTAATAGGTGTAAACATAATTCATGATGGAGTGTCACTTGTGAATTCAAGATTCAGGGTCAAAACCTGTTGTGTGATATCATCAGAAGTTTTCGAAGATATGGAATGGTAAATTCGGGTTCTTTGGGTAGTATATAGACATTATAATTTGTTTGGATATTGGAACCATAGGTTTAGTAGACTTATTACAATCATGTGATTATTATTGAGAATGTACAAAGTTTCTTTTACAAGTTAAAAGAGTAAATATAACTTAAGGATTGGATGTCGCTGGTAAATTTGAGGTTTTGTTAAGTAGAAGTAGGTGAAATCAACATCAAGAATAGAAGTAGGCTTTCAGCAAAAGTTTTTTTTAAAATGATCTTGAGTTATAGACTTAAGTTATCAAAAGGGTATGGTTTATATGTTGCAAAGATGATATTTAAAGGTTCAGATTTTGGGCTATAAAGGTTACAGCCTTACAGGCTATTTGATTGAGACAGTAGTTGGTAATATTGTGAACACCTTATACATGATCTTAGCGGCTAGATGTGAAGTTAGTCGAATAGGAGTTGTTTTGATTATTTTGGGAAAGATTTTGACTCAAATATTGAGAATTGAAGTAATATATCAAATAATCATATCAAGGATTTTTGTAGCTATAAAGTAAAGTTAATCAAGAATATTTTTGAAAGTATTGATGCTTTGATGGTGAGTATTGAGATGTATAGTTATATCCAAAGTTGTTAAAATAGTGATTCTACTTAGAATCGTTTAGAGAGGTAGAATCGAATAATAGAATCGTACGATTCTACAAATAAGCTTAAAAATATTAAAAATATCTAGTTTCTTATCATTATTATCCAATTCAAAAGTTTAAATTTATGAATTAAAGTTTTCTTTGACTTTATTTTTAAGAATATAACGAAAACTTTTCAATAATTAGTTTCAATCTTCATACCAATTAAGAAATTTGATTTTTAAAAGTTTTCATGATGGAAATTTTAAAATTTTTGTGTATATGTGAAAGAGATTAGTAAAATATGATATATAAGAAAAATTAAAAATAATTCATATTATATTTGTAGAATCGGATCGTTAAATCGTAGAATCGTATAATCGTGTTATGATTCTACCTCTAAAAATTTTAGGAAAATTTGCCAAGAATAATCCCAACTATCACCCGTTGGCCAGAAATAATCTCAACTATTGATTATTTTTTAATAATCCCAACTATTGATAAAGTTTGCTGAAAACAGTCTCACTCTATTTTCAACCGGCTGTAGCAGGTTTTTTGAGTATTGTTTTTTACCTTTTTTTTAACTTTCCTTTATCAAATTAGGTAAACCTATATTAAAGTTAAAAAAAAGGTAAAAAAAATACTCAAAAAACCTTCTACAGCCGGTTGAAAATAAAGTGGGACTGTTTTCAGCAAACTTCATCAATAGTAGGGATTATTAAAAAATAATCAATAGTTGGGATTATTTCTGGCCAACGGGTGATAGTTGAGATTATTTTTGGCAAATTTTCCAAAATTTTATTCCAACTAGAATCGTAAGATTCTACAACTTTAAGATTCTACCTGCGATTCAAATCGCTCGCTTGTTTTTGGATCATAAAATCGTAGATTAAAATCGCGATTTTAACAACCATGGTTATATCAAAATTTATGACTTGAGGAGTAAGATGGTTATCAATGGATTAGTATAAGTGTTGGGGTGTATGATGTTCCTATTGATAGTTTTGCTCAGTAGTTGACTATGGTAGAAATAACAGTATGTATTTTATGAATAATAGTATCAAAGATGTGATTTACATTGTTTAAGATAAGGATGTTATGGCTATGGTTAACACGCAAAAAGGTTATTAAGGGTATGATCGTAGTTTTGTAGCCCATTATGTTAGGATGATAGCTTCGATGTTGTAGCTTTGAGACCACCTTTGATTCAGGAGGAAATTCAGTTGATACGTAACAAGATGGAGCAACTCAAGATAGGAAAAGAGATATGTAGATCAACAATGTCAACCTATTAAGTTGCAACACGCGGATAAATGTACTCCTCCACGTTTCACCAATTAAGGGAGCGATGAAATTTGTGAAAAGGGTTAACTTCGTCTGCAGTTCATTGGACCGTACGAGATCTTTGAGTGCATAGGGGAGGTTGCATATCGAATCGTTTTACCAACTTCCATTGAGCGAGTGCATGACATGTTCCACGTAGATTAGCTGAGACAGTACATTAGATTCAACTCACACGTTCTCTGGCCCAAGCAGCTACCTCTGGTCGACACCTTGCAGTACGAGGAGATACATGTTCAGATTTTAGATAACGCGTGATACACATCGAGGTAGTGTAGTACTTATGAAGTGCAATGGTGTAACCAGTACGTTGGTCTAGTTAAGTTACCGTGAAAGCCACATGGAAGAAGAAGATGCCATGAAACGCGACTATCATTGATTATTTACACAAAAATTATTATGTTTATCGTTGTTGTAATTATTACATCTTAGTTTTTGAGAGGTAGGTTCGAGGACGACCTTCATTTTAAGTTGTGTAGAATCGTGAGATTTAGGGGAATTCTAGGTCTTGATAGAAGTTTTAAGGTAAGTTGGTTAATATATTTCTTATATTGTATAGGTTATGGTATATGCTCGAGAATGTATGAAGATAAGGTTTTGGGATTAAGATTAAACTTCGAGGACGAAGTTCATTTCAAGCTGGGTAGAATGTAACACTCAAGAAATTAATACTTTAAATTTTGAGAATTTAAAATAAATATGGGAATTGGAATTATTTATGGTCAAAAAATATGTTCAATTAAGAAAGTAGTATTGGATTATGAGAAAATAATATTGGGCTCTAACAAGGATGACATATCATTTAAATCTCCTTTTATATTTTATTTTACTACTTTTTACTCTACTTAATTCTCTTAAATTAAATACCTATTTACCTTCTTCCCCAATTACTTCTATGATATTTCGAAAGAACCAGTAGCAAACCCTCCCAATTTCTCTAATCTTTTCTTTCCAATTGCAGCAAATCCTCCTACCTTTTCTCTGAAATTTGGAAACTCAGATGAACAGCCATTGCCTCTTCCTTCCTCTTCCTCTGATTTTCGCAAGAAGCGTCACAGATTTGTTTCTTGCCTTCGATTTTTGATGAAACAAAGTAGGTATATAATCATCTTGTGTATCCTTTTCCTCTTTGCACTTCTGTATAGCGTCAGGTACATTGATTCTCATACTCATTTTTGTTTTCTTTTCTGAATTACAATGTTTTGATTTACAATGTTTTGTTGTTTTTAAACCGATGTTTTGAATTACAATGTTTTGTTGTTTTTATCGTAAATTTCTCATTCAGTTAAATCTGACCCCCTGTTGTTTCCGTCTTTTAGATTTTTTACAGATCGTAACCGGTCGGGAACGATGGGTTAACGGAGTTGATTAGAGTTCCAAGGATGTTATATTATGAGCTAAGCATGTAGAGTTGGTAGTTTTGTATTAGGCTTTGGTAATTGTGTATTAGTCTAGACTATATTGGTTATGTTAGAGTTTTATAGAGACTTTTATGATTGCTTTATGATTTAGATGGATGTTTGAATTGAAAATTAGCTGATTTAGTTAAGATTTAGAACTAAAGACTCTTTTGCGCAAGTTTCGGAACTGAAATTTGAATTTTTAAGAGTATTAGTCATATAAGCCTTTAATTTAAATTTGGTAGTTCCTTTAATCCTACATAACAAAAAAAGTGGTTAGAGTAAGGCTGGCAATTAGGTGTATTAGTATAAAGGAGTTTAGTAAGTGAAAGATGAATATGCATAATGCATTGCATGAAAGAAAAAAGAGAGCATAGACATAGTGGTCCATTTATTCATTTGCTTTAAACACCTTTGCAGAGATGTTCAGGTTTCATTCTTAAATAAAGTCATTATTCAAACTTTACTCCCCGGCCCCGGCCCCATAAAGTAAAAGCAAAACATTTCTTGAATATATCTTTCAAATTAATGCAAAATACTTCATCCAATTTATACTCCAACTAGCTTAATTCTCCTAAAATAACATCATTTCACTTAAATTTATTATATATTTAAATTAAATGATACTATTAAAAATCAATTTATGTAAGAAATAGTGAAAGAATCAAAAAAAAAAATCAATTTATGTCAAATAGCGCAATTTAAATAAAAAAAAACCTTTCACATAATTGAATCAAATGGTGAAACTATACTATATATTCCAAAGGAATATATAGGAGAGTAATAATTGATTAAACAAAAAAAAAATCAAGATTAACAACATAACATAAATTCTAATTATAAAATAAGATATTTAGTTTATTATTTTAATAGTTTAACCATTAATTATTTTGTGTTGGAAACGACAGATAGCATATCTTATGCATTATTAATATGATCACACCACTTTTTTTTTGGGTTTTAGTTTTAGGGGCCGGGTATTTCTCCTACCCTTTTTTCGGAGGGAGTATAGAAATGATTTATCTGTTGTCGCTTTCTTCAGTCCTTTCCGACTAAGCTAAAATTGATTACATGATATGATATGATATAAAATAATAATAGATAGAACCGAAGAAGTATATATGCAAATATTACTAATTAGTATTAGCAAAATTCAAACTCATTGCATAGCAGAACATCAACCACTACATAAAAGATTAAAAGTAATTTATGGTCGAGAGATTCTCCCACCAAACTAGATCAAATAAAAAAAATAAAAATGGAAAGGACAAAATATAATTAAAGTGACATGAGCTTTGACCAACAAAATATCTAGCTATCTAAAAAAAGATAATGATACTAAAGTAACAAAATCAATTGAAGGCTCATCAACTAATAAACTTAATTCATATAATTTGGATGGATCACCTAACAATTAAATTAAATGAGACAAAATCTAGAATGGTTCGGTTCTCATATGTAGTAACTTGATATTCTTCCTTCATTTTCATATGTATTTCCATCACCATTGCATTACCTGAATTTTAATCATAAAACCAAATTCCACCTATATAAATAATAATAATAATAATAATAATAATAATAATAATAATAATAATAATAATAATAATAATAATAATAATAATAATAATAATAATAATAATAATAATAAAATTTTCATTTTACTCTATATACTCCCTCCAATTCTATTTAAATGTCCCATTTGCTTGGGCACGGTTATTAAAGGTGGTGTGAAGTCCATTAAAAAATGAGTAGTTAGGGTATTTTAAATGATTATATTAATTGTAAAGATGGTAGTGGGGGTATTGTAAGTAGTAAAAGTGGGGATATTTTAGACATTATTTGTGTGAACATGGGGTATTTAGGTAAAAAAAAGATTGACCAAAAAGAAAATAGGACAATTGATATAAATTTGTTAAATAAGGAAATGTGACAACTAAATAGAATCGGAGGAAGGGAGTATATGAAAATTGTTTTAGTTTCAAAGGAAAAGAAAAAAGAAATGCGTACTGGAATAATAATTTAGGCAAATTAAGATGAAATGATGAATTAATATTCAGAGTTGCTGCCAGAATCCCTTGGTTCCCTGCATCTGAAACACTCAGTCCTGCTTGCAAAATTGTGCTCGTTGCAACCCAACCTGTTACGTCACATTTCTCATTATTTTTACATTTTTATAAACATACCAAATCTTATACTACTATACATAAGGCAAAGTAGTAACTACGCTAATACTTCCACCATTTCGACTTTCACTTTGAATAATCATTAAGAAAAAGGTTGGTTTATAGAAAAACATTATTTTGTTCACAAATAATGACAGGTCATTTATCTGTCGATTTGAGTTGACATCATATAAAATTCAAATATGTGACAGCTTTTTAATTCATATGGTCCAAACTCTAAAGCTAGAGAAGATATTGTATAACAGATGAAAATAGTGTTAAATAAGAGTATTTATAAGTTTATTTATGAGATATATAGTAGAGTTTGCACCATATATAAAACTCAAATATATAAGAGCTTTTTAAGTTATTTCGTCAAAACTAAAAGGGTCGATAATATAATGCAAAATGGATGAAAATAATTGTCAATAAGAGAATTTAATAAACTATTTATGACCTATATAGCCAGTACTAATTGGTAGGTGGTAATAAATGGTAGTAATGAAAATGAAAACTAGTGTAATTAGTTGAAAAAACTCTTGGCTACCTTGATTGACATGCTTGTCCAGTTTCAGTCATCTAATTTTCTTCATAAAATTCATTTTCATGCATTACTATTGATAGGAGTGATATTAGGTGGTAATGGAAATTTGTAAAAAAATAAAATTTTGTCATCAAAGTTTCATCTCTATGAGAATAACATCTAAATTTTGATGAAATTTTGTATCATAAATAAATTTTATTATTATCACTATTCAATACCACTAACCAAATAGGTAGCCAGTATTATGAAATGAACATAATTACCTGTGGCATATATTTATATATAGAGAATGAGGGAGACTTAAGAGTAGAGTATATAGGGAGTGCATAAATACCTAGTGCATATCCAGTCACCAGATTTCCAGCCAGAGCGGCCGCTTCCACCAGCACTACCAAGGAAGATTCCACGTGAGCGGGTGATGCCATCAAGTGAGCCAGATTCCTCTTTGTAGGCCCCACACTTGAAGCAGCTAGATCTACTAGCAAAGTTGTGGGCTCCACAGTTGCCAATGCTACAGTACCAATCACCTGGCCTTACATCCGGGCCCGCAAAACCACCACCAAACGACGTTGCCCCACTGCTTCTTCCATAGCTGCTGTAATCACTACCGCCTCGACCGTCGGGACGTGGGTCCCCACAACGCTGGCAAGAATCCCTTCTTTGAAAGTTCAAATGGTTGCATGATCTGCAGTTCCAATCTCCTGGCCTATTCATTTTCTTCCTATTCAACCAATTAAAATCTCTTCCATTATTATTATCATATATGTACTTTTGCATTGGCCATTACATAATTAAATAATTTAAATTCATGCATTTTGTAATCCTTATTCATTAATGGTACTCTACGTTCCACCAATTTAGCCCATCAAATAAAGTGTATTTTGTAGGAATACGAGAAATGTGCGTATGAAATTAATGAAAAATAAGTTGAATGTGTATATGAGAATTTAAAACTGTTGTGGGTGATTAATGGAAATTAAGGCAAATTTGACGTGATTGACTAAAAATTAAAAAAGGAGGTGAAAAAAATTTGGATAATTTGCCAAGAATAATCCCAACTATCACCCGTTGGCCAGAAATAATCCCAACTATTGATTATTTTTTAATAATCCCAACTATTAATAACGTTTGTTGAAAACAGTCCCATATGTTTTGAAACCGGCTGTAACAGGTCAAATTGAAAGCAACTAGTAATGAATGAATATGAACAATGAATTTCTTTTTAAAAAAAAGCTAAAAAAATTACATAAATTAACCTGCAAAAGCCGATTTCAAAACAAATGGGACCGTTTTCAGCAAACATTATCAATAGTTGGGATTATTAAAAAATAATCAATAGTTGGGATTATTTCTGGCCAACGGATGATAGTTGGGATTATTCTTGGCAAATTTTCCAAAAAATTTTAAGAGGACAAGCGATGTATAATATAAGACAGTTTTATCAGTTGACGTTTAAAGCCAGACAATCTTATAATTTTCAACTTTTATTATTCTAAAGAAATAGTGTTTGATTTCATGAATAAACACTTAGGCAATATATAAGCAAAAAAAAAAATTGGTTTTGATCTTTAGGTTTTTTAGTTTGAAATGTTTGTAAATGTAATTTTTGTTGAAAAAAGAAAATGAAAATAATATTGGATAAAACGTGTTCAATAAACAACCTTAAAGAAAAGGAATTCCTTTTGAATAAAGAAAGCAATATATATTGCCACCAAAATTAGGTAGTAACCCCTCTTTTAAGGGGAAAAAGAAGATACTAACAAAATCTTTATCATTGACAGTGGAAAATGTTAGGAGATGCTGAGACAAGGCAAACAAACGAAATTGGTCATACCTCAAAAGCATTTGTCAGCCCATTGTTTTTCTCTTTTTCTTTTTTTTCTTTTTTTTAAAATCCTTTGCTTTTTTTTCTAAGTGGAGTAATAGGGAAAAACTATGTACTTACTCCACTATGGATGTAAAAATAATGATAACATAATTATATTGATCAGTTCAGTATACTGCTCGAAGATAGGGTTATGAATAACGTACGGTAATGCTTCAAAAATGAAGAAGATCCCTCGTTTTAAGGTGCACAAAAGCAAGAATATTGTTTCTTCAAATTATGTAAAAGTAACAAATTTTGCAACACAAAGTACAATGTAACATAGAAGGCGGGACGAGGAAATCCTTCATAGAAGGTGGGCCTCGTTTTCACACTGATGCAAATAAAAAATTTTGAGTTTTCTTGCATTATATTATGGTTTATTTTGGTGAATGAATAATTTTTATTTGCCAAAAAAAGTACAATATAGAACTAAAAATAAACTTGTCTTCCAACAATATATAAACAAAGTAAAAGAGGAGAAATTTATTTTATCAAGTGTTTCAAATATCGTCATGAATTAAAATATACTAGAAACAAAAATTTTATGACCTAATAATAGAATAAAAATTAGGGAGAAAAAAAATAAACTTACCTTAAAGAGTAAAGAGATGAAATAAATAGTAAGTGGAAGAAATAATAGAAAGAAGATTAGGGTTTGGGAGAAAGGACAATGGATGAGTTTGGTTTAGTGAAGGGCATAAGCATGGTTTATATAACATGCATGAAAGCCTCGAATTTCGAGAAGATTTTAGGCAGCTGAGACTATTAGACTAAGAAAGAAAGAAAAAAAAAGAGGATAAAAAGAATGTTTTTTTTTTATATTTTTTAATTTTTGAAATCCTGAGCTGGCTTCCTTGAACGTACAATGGAATCAATCCATTAAAAGTTTCAAACTACATAAAAAAAAAATAATAAGTACGAGTACTACGTAGGAATGCAGGAGTATAAGTAGAGGTCGTCTATTAATGTTTTTTCTTTTTTTTCTTTGTTTCATTAAAGAAGTAATGTATGGATTGTAATCAAAAGAATTATCCATTGTTCAAAATATAATTATATAATGTAAAATAAATGGGACGAATTAAAATAATAAAGGGATATTTCACGTGGTAACCCTGAGGTTTTGGGTTTTCCACGTGGTAACCAAAACTTTTAAAAATTCATATGATAACCCTGAGGTTTACCAAATTGTTCCATCATGACCTTTTTGAACATAAAATGTTAGCAAAAACGTTAAGAAACATTAATTTCGAAGCTTTAAGGTTGTCGTACGCCTATATATGCAACTCACCATTTTAAATGCCATTAGTCTCAACCATTTTCCCCAAACTATAAACCCAAACTCAACCATATTTGGATTCGGGAAAAAAAATATGATTTGGATAAAAAATGATAGATTTGAGGGTTATATTTTGGGGAAAAAGGTTCAAACTGATGACATTTCGAATGGTGAGTCGCATAAATATGCATACAACAGCCATAAAGCTTCAAAATTAACGTTTCCTCAATTTACACCACTTTTTATTTTAGTCTGTTTTGTTGATATTACATAGTTAATTACTCACTCTCCTTTTAATCTCTACGAACTTATTATTTCTCGTGCTTTATGTCTTATTTTTAAGTGAAATGAGTTGCACTATTTTTCATAAAATGAGTTACACTTAATTTTTTATATCGTATTTTTCGATTTAATTTTCTTTTCTACTGATTTTTACACAAAATAAAATAAATGTTAAATGAAAGAGGGATAAAAAGTATGAAATTAGGCTGAAAAAATTTGAATATCAATCAGCCATAATTACTAGAATATTTAGCATTAAGGGAATGTCTTGCATTGACAATTCAAACCCTATGTATCAATAGGGGTCTTATGTGACAAAGTGTGATATAGGAATGTTTGGTTTATGGCTTTTTGCCTTGTTTTTTGGTTGGTTTTTTTTGTCATTTGAGTTATTAGCTGATCAAATAAGGAAGAAAATAGTGTTTGGTAAATGACTTTTAAACCTATTGAAAACTGGATCTAAGTCAAAAAAGCTACTACAATTAGCTTTTTTTGGTTGGATCTAAGTCAAAAAAGCTACTACAAAATAAACCAGCAACTAATAACTAAATTTACAAAACATCTCTATAAACAGCTGATTTTTTCCAACTATCTTAAAAGCCAACAAAAGCAGTCTACATTTTCAATTGGTTAAAGAAACCAACTAAAAAAGGCAACCGCTAGCCAACAACCAACAATAAACAACCAACAACCAACAGTTAATTGCCTATAACACTAATTTTTGATACAACAAATAACATACTAAGATTTTAGCTAAAGTGGTGACCTAACGGTTACTCCTATTTTCCAGTATAATGTTGGTCTCTTGTAGAGACAATGCTCTTCATTTTATTTTGTATTGCAATCTTGAGTATCCTTGATATAATTATCTATTATTTATGTTTATATTATCCAATTGATAATGTATTTAGTATCTACTATAAGTTGTAACTAGGAAAATATTGATTCATTAGTTATTATGATTTATCTAGGAAATTTTATAATATTATAATATGAATATGATGTGTACTAATATAATACTTTCAAGCTTTCTAGCTATTCTCTTCTAACTTTAATATTGTACCAAGATTCATGAGCAGGGCTGTCGATTGGTAAGGGTAAAGTGGGCTACTCTCTAGGATCTTGTGTTTTTAGGGCCCAAAAAATTTATTTTTATGTATATAAATGATGTTAATTTGAATTAAATTTATATATAACTTACATTTTTTGCTAAATAATATGAGTTTTTAGTGTTTTTTCTGTAAAGTGGATTAAATAATAACAATGAAAAACAAAAGATGTATTATATTATGTTTTACGTCTTAAGTTTTTAGGGGCCTATTTTAATTTTTTGCTCTGGACCCAAAAATAAACGGGACGCGCGACCTTATTCATGAGCAATGATTCATTTAAAATGCGAGTATGAACCATATACAAAGTAATAATGAGCGAGAAATAAGAAATAAAAAAAAAAAGTAATAAGATTCTCAAAAAAAATAATAATAATGAGAAATAAAATTCCATTATTTGTAATAAAAATTGGAAGAGACCGACTAAGCTTTGGCCCAAAATATTAGTTAGGTTAAAAATCAATAATTTGTAATCAAAAACATAACTTAAGTCTCTCAAAATGACGAACTAACATCCACTTGTCAAGTACGTGCAACATATATTAGTGATGATAGTGGAGGCTAATGGTGTTTATTGTACGGATTTTAATTAGTGGTAATGGTTTTGTGGTGGAAGGAGCGGCGTTAGTGCCATTTTCGAGTAAGGAAATAATTTACTATATAAGCTCCTATATTGAATTAAATGGTACGGTGTTAAGACCAAATACTAAACTTGGTCATACATGCAATATTTTCTTAACTAATGGTCACCTCTAACTCTGCTATCCGTTAATTTCCACTAAAATTCTATTTGCAAATGAGGTAAACTTTAAGAGACAATCAAAAATAAAATAATAGAGCAAAATTTTAAAAACGAAACTAAGTATTCCTAAAGTTCCATTTGCAAATTAATATATATAGCCATAACTAAAACAAAAGACGCTTACATCATCATACCCTAATACTTGTGAGGTGTCACCTTTTGGAGTAAGTTTTCCCTGCACTATATAGATGATGATGTCATCCTATTATTATAATGAATTGGGTTTTCCGTTGGTATTGATTAATATTGATTATCCTAATAATACTCATTATCAAAATCAATACATTTTGAAATTTGTTAATATTAGAATTTATTTTTAAAATACTTTGTTATGCTTAGTTTGAAGAAAATACTACCAAAATATAACATTGTTTAATTCATACATGATTAATAAAATATTGAAAATTAAAAATGAATTTAAATATTAGTTATTATATGCAATTTTTAATTCATTAAAAATCAATAAGCAATAATTTATAATTCATTTTTTTAAATAATCAAAACAATAAAATGAAAAAACGGGTGCATCACACGAGGATTAATCTAGCTATTTGATACTAGTAAAGAGAAACTCGGGTGGGCCGAGCCTAGCGGACAATCCAACCATGATCAGCTCTTATATATTATATATATATATATATATATATATTATATATATATATATATATATATAGATATATATATATATATATAGATTATAGATATAGATATATATATATATAATATATATATATAAGATATATATATATATATTTATATAAGAGATAGAGATATATATATAGATATATATATATATAATAGTATATATATATATAGATATATTTGATATATATATAAATAATATATAGATATATATTATATATATATATAGAATATATATATATATATTTATATTGTATTAATGTAAGAAAAAAGATATAATCAAACTAGATATTATCTTGGTAAATTATTTCGTAATGTATAATAGTAAAACATAGTCAAATGACATTTTGAATCATCTGAATGCATATTTACATAATATATTTAAAAATATAAGAGTAGCACTAGGAAAAAACCAAAGAAAGAACTAGTATGATTTTAAATAACTTATTAATTTAGAATAACTTATTTCTTTGCTCCATGAAGTTCTCCGCACAATTAATTTGTACACCATTTGGACACTTATCTTATTTTTTTCAATTTGAAAAAAACAAATATTCATGAGAGACGGTCTCTTTGAGAGACCATTTTTGATTGCGCTAGCCTATTATATATTTTTTTAATGTAAGTTCGTATTAAATATATGATAAGTAGACATTAATGTTTTAATGGATAAGATGTGAAATATGTCTCTCAATTCTCAAAGAGACAGTTTTTCAAGAAACTAGGTATTTGAAAAGAGTATAGTACTATAATAATAAATGAAATAATTAGTGGAATTTATTGGGGCTCGCATCTTAAAAGGAGCAGTGTAAGCTTAACCCAATGAACCAAGTTAAAGCTGATATTCAATAATGATCACGTAACTAAAGTTGGAGGTTTTAGTAAATACTTCTGTGTGATGACTAAGATTAGATTCCAAATAAAGATAGGAAATGATTTTTGAATTCTGATAAAGCTTATTGCTAAGAGGAAAGGAAAGTGAAAAGGCCACTATTACAGTTTGCACAAATTTAAATTTACTAACTTACCCCTTAGCTTCTTTATTACATCATCTTCTCTCTCACCGAGATAGCCACACTTCATTGTTTTTCTAGTTTAGACTGTTTCTATGAAAGACGTATCTTAAGTTTAGCCCATAAAAAAATTAATAATACTTACTTACTTTGTGTATTCTCAATGTATATTTACATTATCCTTAATGCTAACTTATCATATCTTTAACGTCTAATTTCAAATTTTTAATATCTTAAATGTCTAATTATATTGTTTTTAATGCGTATTGACAATATTTTAAAAATATATAGTAGGCTGGTCCAATTAGAAATTATCTCTCACAAAATTTGTGATGTTTTTTTTTCATTTAGTTATAATCTTCTTTTATAAAAATATTTTTATTACTTTTTTTTTTTAAATTTTAATCCCTACAACTAAAATTTATAAACTTTATCATTAATCATATAATTGATTGATATCACTTATCTTAAATCTTTGTTTAATACTTCCTCCATTCCACACAAAATTGGATATTAAATGTTTTGACATTAATTACTTAGCACTCTTAATTTATATTTTATTTTTAATTTATAGATTAAAACATTGTCAAGTGAGAGCTTGTTTGATTTATCGTAATGCAAAGAATATTAACATGCATCCACTTTTATAATATTTCATATATAATAGCAAATACTCCCTCCGTCCCACTTTTATTGTCCACTTTCTATTTTTGACAAAGACTTTTTACCTAAATACCCTCAATTACCCCAACTTATATTATTTAAAATACTTCACCTACCACCTTTTCAATTATTATAATCACTTAAAATACCCTACTACCATCTTTTCAAATACTCCCTCCGTTTCCAAATGTTCTTCTCATACTTTTTGCACAGTTTTCAAAGTAAATTTTGAGCCTAAATATCTCTAAATACGCATCATAAAAAATTATAAAAACTATATAAAACAAAAGTATACATTAAAACGAATCTAACGAGATCTCACATGGATATATTTTGTCTTCCATATATGTCTTAAAAATCTTAATCAAGTTTCTCTTTCCAAAATAGAATATTCTAAATGAAAAGAACATTAGGAAACAGAGGGAGTAATCCCTTAAAATACCCCACTACCACCCTTTCTTATTTTGCGTGTCCACATCAAAGTGGACAATATAAATGAGACAGAGAGAATATTAAGCATGGAATAAGTGCAATATATAAATAAAACATTTTGATACAACTACCGTAACTTGTTAAAAGAAAGTATACTGTAAGTATACCATTAGTGTAGTTTTTGCATTCTACTATGAAATGTACTATCAACTATGTGTGATATCCTAGATTTTAAAGTTGGGTTGTACCAAGACAGCACGTGACCAAGTATGATGCACACAAGTTACTAAATCTATTATTATAACTCCCATTGATCATTGTGTACAATCACTTGAACTACTCATTAACTAAATCTTATACCTATTCAATTACAAAATTTTCTTAGTTTTATGCAATGTATCATTTCCTCGTTTCATTATTTTGCATCTTGTTCAAGAAATTGTTCTGGGAAAGCCAATTTTATTTGCCAAATAAAAATTGGTTGTATTTAATTGATTATATACGTACGTATATATAAACCTATCAAACAGATCAGGTTAGGCCGAGTTCAAGTTCAGATCATTTATAAATAGGCCAAAAAACAATTGACCCCAAAACCCAATCCGTTTACTTAATTTGGTCGAAAATAACAACTCTGACCCGACCTGCAACTGATCAGGTCAATATGATTTCGACACACTTAACTTATTTATAATTTATTGTTTTCATTTTATGATTTTTAACGTTGGTTACGTCTAAATTTTTTAGGCTTTAACATTATACTTTATGTTTTTATTATTTGATGTCTTTTGTATTTTGTATGAAAAATAAGAAATTATTAAATGGATTAAGTTTATTATTAGTATCGATGCAAGTTCAAAATATTCATTTCAATTTATCGCTTTCAATTATTAAATTATAGATGAAGTATTTGAGAAATACAAGATTTTGGAGTTCATAGTCAAATCGTCAATATTAACTACTTTTAAAATTGACTTAAATTCAAATTTATTCTTTTTATTTGTAAAAATTTGAAATTAATTTAATTTTACATTTCAAATGAAATCATTATTTCTAAACATAAGATTATATCATTTAATAATAACATACCTAGTCAAAGTGAATTTGGACCCTTAGCTTTTAGCCATATCAAATCAATATTTTCCTTCACCTACAATATAAATGACTTGATAATTGACCCTTAGATTCGAAGACCAAAAAGAGAAGATAGACTAGCAAGCTAAGTGGCCTAAGACTTGGCTTTCTTAAGGGGGATTTGATAAAGATAAAACAAATAAAGATCCATAATTATTAGGACTAGACAAGATGAATATTCATGAGAATAAAATAAAAAATTTCCTAATGTGAAGCTAAATGTGACCCTACTCTTTATTCTTATCTCTAATTAACAAATATAAATTTTTAAAAAATCAAAACTAACGGTCTGTTTGATTGGTGGTATTAAATAGTGGCAATGGGAATAATTAATAGTATAAAATTTCATCAAAAATTTCATACCATTCCAATGGTAATGAAACTTTGATCACAAAAAAGTTTTTTTGTTTACAAATTTCCATTACAACCTAATATCACCTCTCCCAATGGTAATACATTGGAATAGATTTTATGAAGAAAATGAGATAATTAAAGCTGGACAAGCATTACCATAAAGTAGCCAGAAGATTTTTCAATTAAAATTACACTAATTTTTCATATCCATTAACGGGTCGTAAAGAGTTTATGGGTCACATCTCCTTTGAACTTGTAGTGCTCCATATTAAAAATATTCATCTTTTGTACTTGAAAGTTTATATATTATACAAGTATATACTTATATGATGTTCCATGCAAGTTAAAAGGGTTGGTTCCTAATATTACTCATTAGCCGTAAAACAAAAGAGCAAAAAAAAAAAAAACAAGCCCTAGTGTATTATTGGCCCCACTTTGTCACTTTGCTTGATTACCTTGAATAGCCGAAATGGAAGACGAGAGGAATTTATGAATGGCCCAACCTTGAAAAGAAACATAGCAAGATCAAGCTAGCTTTGCTTCAACTTTAAACCCATGATTATACTTAGACCAGTCAAATTTTATCCCTTTAGAAATTAACTCGAAATCTAGCTAACATCATATTAGTGGGTCATAATTCGAAAATTTTGACTCGTAGTTAAGAAATGATTCAAGCTAAAATACCGAAAAAATTTCACAATTTTCGGTTGCACGTAATTATTTTTAGTTGGAACCCACAAGAATTCTAGTCAATTGTAGTATTGTCAGTCAATAATTCTTTATTGTAGCTTTTTTTAATGTTCTTTATTGTAGCTTTGATATATGTATATTGGTCCTTTTTTATAAGAAAATATCTTATTAAAAAAATATATTTATTTATAGAGGGCTGTTGGCAAAATAGCTTATTGGAAATTGTTGGTTTATTTTGGACAAATATAAGGTGAAGGGGTCAAACTACCTAATTTAAGCATTTGGTGAATTAGTTGGTTGAAATAATTTATTGTTATGAATAAGCATGTTTTGAACAAGTTGCTTATACTACCGGATTTATATTCCGTAGCTCAAATTTGCCACTCCAAATAGCTAACAACTATTAGTTATCATCCGTTTACCAAACACTCAAAAAAATTAATCATAAAATCTATGTTTTTAAAGATCTGTAACAAGTTGGTTTGACCCGAAACAATCAAACAAACCTACAATCAACTCGAAAATGATCCTCGATTGATCGTTTTGACATGTCTAATTAAAGTAGATTATGTTTTAGCCAAACCATCTAATTAAAGTAGATTATGTTTTGGCCAAACCATCACTTATAGCATGCTTTGTGTAGGAATATAGATGCGTGAAGCGAAATTGCAAGAAACTATTTATAAACATCTAAAAAGAATCGCATTCATATCATAATATGAATTATCAAATATAGAAGTATCATACCCTTGATGTGTGAATTCCACGTTATATAATCGAGTATGAAATATACCAAAAACAAGATAATAGAATGTCAAATTTTATTCCTCTAATATTGGTCCACAAGCATCGAATGGATCATCACGCATGATAGTCCGGAATAAGAAAACTCATCTTATCATTACTTTTTAGGTGGAAAATATGTAGAAAATACTAGAATGTTGTGTTGTAGAAATGAGATGACCAAGGACACTTTTATACACTTTTCATCACCCTTTCAACTCCACAAATGGAAGTTACAAACACTAATGATAATTTAAATGTGTGGTTTAATTCTCAATTAAACACACCATTAATACATGCAATAAACTCCTCATACTTAAGTGTTCCATGAGCATCTCATGTTTTTTGTGCCATTATATATCCGATCGATTACTTGTATATGTGACATTATGGGACCCGATTATAATAGTAGTAAATTAATCATATTTGATACATATCATAGTTGGTTGCTAGCAAAACACTATGACCACCTAAAATAATGAATGTATTTTATCTCCATAATTTGTCCCATTTATATACAGTAATTACACTTGATCAAAGGACACTAATTTACTTCACTTTGATGGACGGTGATGCACTGCATATCAAATAATATTAACAGTTATGATATCATATATAATTTTTTTTGGAAAAATTGTCTTGAATAATCTCACATATTGCTTATTTGTTGTAAATAATCCTAACTTTTAATTATATTCTTTCTAAATAATCCAATCCTTGTGTTTTTTTTTGCTAACATCAACTGTTGCCACATTTTAATCTGCTATTATAGGTACCTAAAACCAAATAGGAGTAGAGTTAGACCAACAAAAAAGTGAGTGTAAAGGGAAGTATATGTATCTACATTAACTGATTAAAATGTGAAAAAGGGGTGTTGTCAACAAAAAAATAGATAGTAAAATTCTAAGTTTGAGTGTTGATGATGCCACGTATAACGATGTAATGATGAATCGTCTTAAAATTCGCCTTAATTCAAGAGGGATGTTGGTAAGTAATGGTAAATTCTTGCATATCAGATGTTGTGCACACATTGTTAATTTGATTGTTCAGACTGGTTTAAAATCAATTCAGAACATCTTGGAGAAAATTAGGAGTTCGTTGAAAATGATTTTGAAATCTACTAGCAAGAGTAAGGAGTTCTATGAGCTAGCACAAAGAAATTTTCACTTAGATGATAAAAGAAAAATTAATCTAGACATGAAAATTTGTTGGAATTAGACTTATAAGGTGATTGATGATGCGTTGTACTTCAAAGAAGTTTTTGTAATATTGGGATCAACGAGTGCATACGCCGCTTTTGTGCCTTTAGACAATGAGTGGGAAGATTTAATTGTGATTCATAAATTTTTAAGGCTTTTTTATGATGTGACGTGCATGTTTTCGGCTGTTAAAACTCCAACTGCAAATTTGTATTTTAAAGGTGCTTGGTTAATTCATCGTCACTTATCAATAGCACGTGAGGGACAACATGTAGCTTTGAGGACTATGGCGGTGGACATGTCTGGGATGTTTGATAAATATTGGTCAGAGTATAATATTTACCTATCTTGTGCGACTATATTAGATCCTAGATTCAAAGTCAAATTTGTGGAGTATTGTTTGGTGAATCATTTTGGAGAGAATAAGGGTTTGGAACTGGTTGCTAATGTTTTGGCTACTTTGAAGTCTTTGTTTGATGAATACAAGCTTCAATTTTCAACATCTCCGATTGTTGTTGCTTCTCCCCCTTCAAGTTCTGGGTTATCTCATGATGAATTACTTGGTGATTTTGATAGCTACACTCCTAGAATTTCAAGCACACAATCGAAACTGTCACAACTTGAGTCGTATTTGGTCGAGGCCCCACTTGAACATAATATTGAGTTGGATGTTTTAGGTTATTGGCAACAAAGTATTACAAAGTATCCAGATCTTGCATTATTAGCTAGAGATTTCCTTATAATTCCAGTTAGTACTGTAGCTTCGGAGTCGGCTTTTAGTATTGGTGGAAATATCATCTCGCCTATCCGTAGCTCTCTAAAGCCCAAAACAGTGCAAGCTTTGGTATCTGTGCAAGATTGGCATCGTGATGAGTTTGATAACCCTCTTGATTTGGAGAGCGATGCCAAATTATGTAATGAGACAAGTGACGCGGAAGTGTTCGACTTGGATGATAATACTTGCGTATTTGACTAGACTAAGTTACGCGATGTATTTTAGATATTTTATTGAACTATAGGCTATGAATATTTTGTAATAGTAATAGTAATACTTAGAAGCATAAGAGCTTTCTTTTTTGAAGCATTCTAAGTTCATCAGATTTATATTCTTAGTATGGTTATATAGATCAGAATTTGATTAACATTAAGATATTTTATATACATATTCTTAGTATGCTTATTTCGATCAGAGTTAGATATTCTTAGTATGCTTATATAGATAAAAATTAAAAATGGGTCGGGCCGAATATGGCTAGATTTTAAAGCCCGACCCATTTTCAGCCCGTTTTTATTTTGTAAGGCCCGGCCCGACCCGACCCATTTTGTTTTGGCCCGGCCCGTATCCGACTCATTGAACACCTCTATACATGACCATACTGGTACATGGCCAGAGAGAGAAATGAGGAGAGGAGTGATAAAAGAATATGACTAGAGAGAGAAATGAGGAGAGGAGTGGTAAAAGGTACATGGCCATACTTGTACACGGAATCAGCTTTTCCAGCTGTAAAGTATATGGCGACCAACTTGCTATCGGTATTCCCGTCGCCCTTCACTGGCCACCATTCTCCCCGTCGCCTGACCATCGCCTGTTTTCAAAATACAAAAGGCGATGTGTATCTCGTAGCCAATCCGTCGCCAATTGCGATGAGTACATTTCGGTTGCTCTTTTTTGTCGCTATTTTTAACTTATTTGTATTGTCATAACCGTACCATGCCTCATAGCATCAATAACAATCAAGTTTATCACTAATCAACAAGCACAACAATATGACACATGATATATGTAATGGTCTGACTAGATTAGGGCCAAAGCCCTATATCTAACTGTGGTGGGCGTCGTCACCCCGCCAATGTTTATGCTCGAGCTTCTACAGGGTAGGTAGCTAACCCCCTGTGTAACACCACATTTTACGTGCCAGCCAACACGGGCGCCAGAATTTTACATGCGGTGCATAGTTCGACTTTTCCTTATTATCGGGGTCATTCAATCAGTACACAGATAATTTCACACAAGCATATCACACTTTTACTCCTACAAGTTGACTGTGACTTTGACCAACTTAGATGTTAGCTTTCTTATTTAGTAATACTAGTATAGGAACTCGTGCAATGCACGATTTATGAGTATAAAAATATAAATATATAATTTCAAAAAATAATGCAAGCATATATTATCGTGATTAAATTTATCGAATAATAAATGATTTTTTAAAGCAAAAATTAAATATTGATTTTTTAAAAATTATTTATCAAATATATAAATTTTTATTCAATTAAATATATCAAATTCTAGGTTAGATATATAAAATAGTTTTAATAAATTAATAAAATACTTTACCTAATTTAGTCTCAATGTTAAAAAATTTGATTCTAAATTAGGTAAATATTGTCATGTAAACAACTATCATTCTCTAAAATAATTCCATATTTATCAAGGCTTCGTAATGATGACACTTGTCATTTTTCAGAATTTTGTTAATATGTATGATATTTTCTAAAATAATTCCATATTTATAAAAGCTTCCTAATGATTACACTTGTCATTTTCCAGCATTTTTATTAATATGTATGATTCTACGTACCTATATGCCCTTCTAACTTCACTACTAAAGTTTTACTCATTAAAACTTTATTTTTAATAGTTTAATTGTTAAATAAATTTAAACTAATAACTTAATATTCTATTAATAGTCTTTAGATTAATATTTTCACAAGTAGCTTTATTTCTCTTGAAATAAGTTTCAATAATCAACATTTTCTAACTTTAAAACAAATAAATATTTTAATTCTTTTCTCAAAAATAAATAAATATTTTGGACAAATTTTTAAAATTCAACAAATTCACCAAAACCAAAATTCCAAGTTGAAAAATAAGTAAGACTTATCAAGAAATCATTATATATTTTAATTATAAAACATATACAACTTATTATTTTAGGAAATTAATATTTCTAGTTATAAAACAAGTAGTTTGGTGTCGGTTGAAGTTCGGGTCGAGTGTTAATCGGTGTCGGGTTGTCATCGATTAATAATTGGTTCGATTTTGTCGGGTACAGATCAAGTTCGGTTTCTTAGAAAACAGAATTTGGCTACGTATTACTAATTACTATCGATCGAAAACAAAATAGTTAAAATGCAAATCAATTAATGATCATTATTACTTTGTTACTTTTACATGTTTGACCGAAAATAAAAAATATAAAGTTCTATTAATTTTTATCTAATATGATTAAAAGTAGTTAAATAAACATTGACCATTGATTATTAGCTCTAAATATATGAAATCATGTATTTATTAGATTAACTAATAAAATGATTGAGTATAAGTATATCATACTTTTATGTTAAAAATTCGTTCGGGTTATGTCGATTTTAGCCGGATCGAGTTCGGTTTCGAGCATGATTCGGGTCGGATATGACTCGGGTCGGTCATTTTTAGGTTTGAGTAATCTCGGTCATAGTTACCCGGAACGCCAAACGTTTCGGGACGTGGGACGGGAACGGGAACGGGAACGCGGGACGCTGCTTAAGGTGACTCCGGAACGATGGGGACGATTTGTCATTTTTTCTTTAAAATAAATATAAAAAATGCATCAATAAAAATTAAAATGTAAACCATAAAATGCAGTAGTACATGAAAATAAAACTTGTTTGCAAGTGTAACTGCATGAAAATTGCAGTACATGGAATTGTTTCCAACTACATGAAATTGTTTGCAAATTGCTACTACATGAAAATTTTGTCCTATTCAAGCAAGTACACATAATACTTAAAATTTCCACCCATAAAAAACTACGTTTTTCTCTTACTTGAACTAGCTTCACTACAATTATGACTTAAATCGATTAATCTAATAGGTGAATCCTCTATTAATGAACTTTCGGGGATCAATATCCCATTTTCTATAAGGTCCTTCTTTGTAGCTGGTCGTAAATCGTGATATCAGTCTTATGTTTGAACGAATAAAGACTAATTTATCTGCACGAGTGGCATTGAGGCGATTCCTTTTAGCATTGAGAATATATAAGTATGGGCTCCACGCTCTTTCGGCCGGAGAGCTGCTTATCGGTTGGGACAACACTTTCAATGCAACTTCTGAAAGTTCGGGTGTTTTCGACCCGTAAGTAGACCACCAAGATATAGGACACATGATTAACGACATCGACTTTAACCGCTACCGTTCCAAAAATCCCTTCTTTGGCTTGAAACTTAGCTAACTGTCGACGTAATAAAGATCGCTCGCACTCATTTTCACCAATTTTATTAAATGCTTCAATCACCCCATGCATAACTTCTACATCACAATTCGGTGCACGTCTAGCAATGCAATGGGGTGCTTCCGAATTCAGATATTTTGAGTCATAATAAAAAGGGTTAAGAGCGAACCCCACGCAATGCATAGGGATATTCATTTTTCTCCCATCGATTGACTAATATTTGTTGCATAGTCGGGAGATCATCAACATTTTCACCAACATGAACATCATTAATTTCCCCAATCATGCAATCCATTCTTTCATAAACTTCTCCAATTTTTTTCCCTTCCCTATCACCAAATTTAATCATTTTATAAATAGGTTCAGTAATTTTAAGAATATTATCAACCTCATTCCAAAATTTTTCATCAGCAATTGTGGCAGCAATTTCATTCGCTAGCTCTCTATTTTTTGAATCCCCACTTTTTGACCATTCCTTCCATGCCCTAAGAACAATAGTAGTAGCAAGAGCCTCTCTACATTCTGATAGCCTTTTTAATAGAACATAATGAGATGCAAATCGAGTTTTAGCTATTTTTAGAAGTTCTAGTCTAGATTGTCCTTTAAAAATAGCATGAGCATGTATATGATTAAGAAAATATTTGACAATATCTTTTCCTCTTTTATACGTTTCGGACATCCATGGAAAGGCAACAGCAAAATCTTTAAATATAAGATTTAAAGTATGCACAACACAAGGAGACCATAATATATGTTTGTGTACCTTTTCAATTTCTTTCCCAGCTGCCTTACAATTAGCTGCATTATCAGTGACCACTTGAAGCACATTTGACGCCTACTTCATCAATTGCCTTGAGCAGATATTCAGCTATAGCTTTCCCTGTCTTATCTAGATTTGAAAAATCCTCCGCATACATGAACATGGAACCTCTGCTGTTGGTAGACAAGACATTGATCAGTGTTTGGTGTTTAACATTTGTCCACCCATCTGATACAATGGATGTCCCTTGAGTACTCCAAGTATCCATGACAGGAGCTCACTGTTTTTCCACCTCCCTCTTTACATCATCTGTCAAAGAGGTTCGTGCCTGATCAAACGAAGGTGCCTTGTATCCTTTTGGAGCATTATTTATTGCTGTCACCATATTCTGAAAATCAGGATTTCGATGCACATTATAAGAGAGTCCATTTGCCGCAAGAGCACGTACGATTGCCAGGTCAACTTGGTGGCGCTCCATTGTACCAAACGCTTTCTCTATGGGGTTGCTATCGATTATCGATTTGGTTCTAATGTTGGTCACTGTTGATTTTGTTATTGATGGTGATATGTGATAAGTGCAATTATTTGCACTTATCCGTGTTATTTCTACGCTCCTTGAACGAAGTTATAGTGGTGTTTAGGGATTATAGTAGTGAATTGTCGCAATTTTTGTCTCTTATGCTTATTTTTTTGTAGATTTATGATAATATGAGGCGAAATTAAAGCTTTTTACTAGTATACGGAGTTATAAGAGGGTGAAGGCTTGGAGAATAGCCTAAGACCCCTTAATTAAGTGAAGAGATCGTTGCTCGCTTGAAGATGTTTAACAATGAAGATGGGCAAAAGAGAAAAGAGTAGAAAAGTGCTTAAAAGACAAATGTTTTGAAGTGAAATTTGATACATGCTCACTCTTTTGGCCATAACTTTTGATAGGTAGATCACATTGATGCAAGGTTTGCAGCATTGGAAAGTAGACTTCAAGAGCTTTCCAACGGTATATTATACGTCCATATCCGACAACCGAGCAGGAAATGGCGGCCATTCAAAGTTCGCCAGTCAGTCCAGAAGTGACGACTCGTCGCTCCAATGTGGCGACTCGCTGCTTCTATGCGACGACTCGTCGCTCCTTTGTAACGACTCGTCGCTCCTTTGTAACGATTCGTCGCTTCTTCTCTGAACTCTCTTTTTCAGGCCAGTACATATGTAACGACTCGTCGCACCCGATGTGGCGAGTCGTCGCTTTTCGTCTGACGGGAATTTAAACGGTTTTTTTCTCTTAATTTTTGGAACCACTATTTAAGTGGAGGTTACCCTAATTTAGATTATTCAGTTTTTGTCTCTTTCAAACCCTAGTACTTCTCTTTGTATTCCATAGATTTAGTTTAAGTTTTCCTTTAAGAATTTCAATATTGTACTCTTGGATTTCATTTGCAATTTACATTACCGTTCTTCAATTCTCCATTGTCAAGGTATTTTCTTTATTATTGAAGTTTTTAAATTATGTCTTATTTCTTGTTTCATGATAGTTTATTAGTTTTAGAAATCTCCATAGCCATGATTAGTGAGTAGATTTGTATGCTAGGGCATAGCGTTTGAACCCTAATATGTATGTGATTGTTAGATGAGGATTGATGAATGCGATGTTGAATTGGTTTGATTAAATTGCTATGTATGATCATTCAAGTTAAAGTCTTTTAATTTCTCTTAAAACCAAAATCACGAAAGTTGAGGGATGAGAATGTTATTAGTCTTGGATGATAAAACAAGTTAATATGCCTTCTTAGTCAAAATCACGAAAGTTGAGATTGAGTAGTATGTTTTCTTGTGATGTTAATCGATCAAAATACGAAAGTTGAGATTGAGAGAACCCATTTAATTTGATTTAATTTGATTACCATCCCGAAAAGGAGTGATAAAATTAGATTGGTGAATCAATTCAACGGAATCAATTGCAATCCTTATCAAAATAATCACATGCTATTAGTGGGGAATTCCTATGTCCTATTCCTTTTATTATCTTGTTATCAACATATTTTTTAAGCATTTTCACGTAGTTATAGTAACAACCAATCAAAATCTTTGTTTCTCAAGTGATTAACTAATCAACTCTTGTATTAATCCTGTCTCCCCGTGATCCGACCCGTAATTGTGCTACGACACCCGTGCGCTTGCGGTATTAAAATAAAACCCTAACAAGTTTTTGGCGCCGTTGCCGGGGAGGCATCGGTTAATTTAGTTTAGTTTAGTTAATTACTTTTTCTTATTCTTGTTTCAGTTTCTCTTCAAATATCTATTTGGTTTACGCTTGGTCTGCTTTGTTTGTTGAATGCACAGGCGATCTCAGTCGACAGGTGAACTACTGTACGATCCAGAGATCGAAGCCACTGCGCGTAGAGCCAACGCTTTACGTAGGAGAAGAGAATCTGAAACGTCTGGGGCACCATCTTCTGATCCAACGCCCCCAGGCACCCCTCTAGGAACTACACCACCAGGCTCACCCGAAATGGCCAATCCACCTCCAACATTCGGCTAAATGGGTAGGCCCACTCCTGCTCATTCGACTGCCTCATGTATTGTGAAGCCAACTATAGCTGCAGAAAACTTCGAGCTTCGCACTCATTTGATTCAGTTGATTGAGCGAAATCAATTTGGTGGGCATCCTTCTGAAAGTCCACATGATCATTTGTCCGACTTTATTGAGAAATGTGACACCACCCACATCAACAATGTCACAGCAGTTGCCATTCGACTACTACTTTTTCCCTTCAGTTTGAGAGACAAAGCCAAGTCATGGTTTAAATCCGAACCGCAGAATAAATACTCACCATGGGAGGAGTTGGCAACTGGGTTCCTCACAAAGTTCTTTCCCCCAAGGAAAACATCCCAACTGAGATCCGAAATTCAGACGTTCAAGCAGCGTCCTTTTGAAAGCTACTATGAGGCATGGGAACGGTTTAAAGATCTTCAAAGGCAATGCCCTCACCATGAAATTCCCAAGTGGTTACTCATCCAATCCTTCTACTTTGGTCTACATGACGAGCACAGGTCCACCATAAATGCTGCATGTGGTGGTGATATGAGTTCTAAAACCGAAGATCATCTGTTGACTCTTTTTGAAACAATTGCACAAAATTCCTCTTCATGGAGTAACGAAAGAGAGCCAGCAACACAATCCTCAACCAAGCCAGATGGTGAAGTGATGAAAGCCATCAGCATGCTAACTTCAAGGGTCGAGAAACTGAGCACTGAGTTCCAAAAGGTCGCAAATCCTACTGCTACAAAAATGATGTGTGTGACTTGTGGTTCTAGTGTACATAACTCTGATGCTTGTCCTACTACTGCACCTGCACCGGAAGAGATTAATGCGTTGTACAACAATAATTCATACATACCCAACAAGAACCAATATCTCTCCTACTGTAATCCCACGGTTTTTTTTAAAGAAAAAGAAAAATAATTATTTTTAAACTTTTCAGAGATTTTAGAAAATTTTAAAACTGATATTTTAGAAAATTTTAAAACTGATATTTTAGAAAATTTTAAAACTGATATTTTAGAAAATTTTAAAACTGATATTTTAGAAAATTTTAAAAACTGATTTTATTTACAAAAACTGAAAATTAGTTTTTGAGGAGGAAATAAACCGTGAATCAGTTTATAAAACTGATATCTTTCTTGCATCTCAATCCTTCCTTCCTCCCCATTCCTAAAATAACTCCCCATTAAACTCAATTATCTTTCCCACTTTTTCCCTAATTATATTAACCTATCTCATTATATACTGATAAAATATTTCTCTAAATCAGTTTTCTCTCTTCTCATTCTAATTCTTTTTCTCTCATTCACTATTTTTCTTTCTTTACACCTATTATCAAATTCTTTTTGATCTCCATTATAGTATTTTCATTCTTTAAATATCAAATATATACAAATTCTAAACTATAATTATACTTTAAAGTCAAGATCTTAAAAGAAGTTTGATATGAGCATACATTTATATTCTAGGGCTCTTTTCACAAGGTAATTTCCGATGTCCATCTACTTAGGGTTATCCCGTTAGTATTATGTGCTATGTGATATTAAAGTGTTTAAATGGGATGTTTGTTTTTTATTATGATATTATTTTTGTGTGACATTATGTTTTACCATTTAATTCTCAATTTATCTTGAATATTATTTTTGTCAAACCTTGAGTTTAAAATTATTTATTTTTGATAAAACTTATATTATTATTTTAAACCAAGTTTGATATGGTTTTAAATTTGAAAGAAAAGTATTTATCTTATTATTTTATGAAAACTATATTATTATGTTAATAACGGTTTTAAAAGACGATTTGAGTCGAAAGAGAAATATTTATGATTCTAATTGTTGTTATCACCAAATTGATGTTAAGAAGGTGATATGAGATTTCAGTTGGATATTCCTGAAATATATTTATGGAGAAAATTTATAATCATTTTACATAAAATGTATAATGTGATGTTTGACTATATGTTTATGTGCTCGCGAACAATTATTAAAATATATTAAATCACGTAAAGTGTAATGAAGGGAATGAAACTCTTATATTTGTTGTGATCCAAGTATAAGAGTGATGAACAGGTTGCCCTGTTTGGTTAGTATAGCTGCCGACAGGTTATTATTATTATTTTTGATGCTCGATACGATTTTTGGTCTTCCTTCTATTTGTTGTGATCCAAGTAGAAGGGGTGTGCACATTAGGGTTACCTGAGACTACTCTGCTGGCCTTGATGAATTATTTTGGGGTGACGACCTCTTGATGAAGTAGGTATAGGGGTAAAGCCTCGGCCTACTGGCATTCGCGTTCCCTCAAATTAAAATTGGATATATGTGTGGTCATCATTAAATATCAAATTAATTAAATGGCTTATGTTTTATTTTATTTTATATTAATAACAATTTGATATTTAACTCAACTTGATAATATTTTATTTTCTACAATTATTTTAACTCAATTATATTTTGTTTTCTTAAATTATTTTCAAACTAAACTATTTTACGGGATGGAGTTGGAATTACTCAGTTTATCTGATTTTGGGAGTTTTTCCCTTGTTTTCTTGTATTCTTATTTTTGCAGGTTATCGATCGTGTGGGGATCGTAGAGTGAGGTTCACCTAGGAAAATAGTTTTATTAGTAGTCACATCTCAGTTAAAATTTCACTTCCAGTTGTAAACATTGTTTAGTTCTTAAATTGTATCGCATAGAATTATTTTATATAGTTGTTTAGCCTTACATTTATTCCTTATCAGGGATAGATGTGGCGGTAACACTTCCGTGATTAGGCTTTGGTTTATGTTTTCCTTAAAAATCTTTATTAAAATTTGGCCTAATTATGGGGGTGTTACACCTACTCATCTACAAATGTGCAGAATCCACATCAGATAATGCCAAGGCCTCAATTCAATCCACCAGGCTTCCAGAATAAACCTCCACAACCAGCTTTCCGTCCTCCTATGCAACAAGCTCCACCTCAAAAGGAAGAATGGAAAGTAGCTTTCGAAGCCATGATGGCCGCTCAAAACCAGTTCATAGCGTCTCAAAGCCAATTCATGACAGCTCAGAATCAATTTAACACAGATTTGAGGAAAGATATGAGTAAACTTGAGGCATCGGTGACTCAATTGCAGACCCAAAGCAATATGATGGAGTCACAAATAGCTCAAATGGGGCAACACATTTCTAGGCTGCAGGGTGCTCCCAACCAATTCCCTAGTCAACCCGAATCAAGCAATCCACCGAAACAAGTGAATGCGGTTGTTACTAGGAGTGGTAAAGTTCTTGAGAATATTCCCCAAACCATGGTCCGAGTTCCACAAGAATTTGATGATAGGGAGACTCCACCCCAATCTACTATTGAGCCAACTCTACCTACCCCGCAACCTTATGTTCAACCCGCACCATTTCCCCAAAGGTTAGCTAAGGCAAGGTTAGAGAAGAGGTATGGGAAGTTTCTACAATTGGTGAAAGATATACAGTTGAAGTTCCCCTTTCTGTAAGTAGTGACAGAAATTCCATCATTTGCTCGATTCTTGAAGGATCTCACCACCAACCGCAACAAAACTGAAGGAGTTGTGAATTTATCCGAGCAATGTAGTGCGGTGATATTAAAACAACTTCCCCCTAAGCTTGATGATCCAGGTAGCTTTTCTATCCCTATCTCTATTGGCAGTTTAGCTGTTGATAATGCTTTGTGTGACTTGGGGGCTAGTGTTAGTCTTATGCCTTTTTCTGTGTATCAAAGGCTACCAAATGTGGGAAGCCTACTCCAGACTAGCATGACTCTGCAGCTAGCTGATCGGAGTATTAAGCATCCCAAGGGAATTGTGAAGGATATCCCAGTATTTGTGGGGAATCTAGTATTCCCATGTGATTTTGTTGTCATGGACATGCCTGAAGATACCCGCGCTCCTATCATTTTGGGTAGACCTTGCCTAGCCACTGCTAGGGCTATCATTGATGTGAAGAGAGGTAAACTAACATTGGAGGTGGGTGAAGAGAAGATGGTTTTTGAGCTCAAAAAACCCAAGGAGGGTGCTTCATTTGAAAAATGTAAATTGATTAATGAGCTCACAGTGTGGCCTTTTGAAGTAGGAGATCATGTTGTTTGTAACGAAGGGAACCAGAATGGTAATGATCTAGGTTTGAAGGCGAGAGGAAATAATGTAAATGTGTTTGGAAGAGCCTATAAGGACTCCTTTGGTGTTTCTTGATGTTTACTGGGGTGAGTCAGGTCGAGCTATAGACGTTAAACAAGCGCTTTGCGGGAGGCAACCCGTGCTTTTAGTTAGATTTTATTTTTGTTTTAGTTCTTTTTACATTAGACTTCCCTCATCTGTATGCTTCTGTAATCTTATGTTTTTTTGTTCCCTTGCTACGTAGTTAAGCATTAGGGACAATGCTTTAGATAAGCATGGGGGGGAGTCGTAACCTAGCTTTATTGCTTTCTTAGATTAGTTTTTATATTAGTTTTTTTTTGTGTCTTTTCCCAAACCAAATTTTGTAAAAAAAAAGAAAAAAATGCAAAAAAAAAAAAAAAATGCAAAAATGAAATAAAAAAAACAAAAAAACAAAGAGAGAATGCTAGCTATAAACCTGTGAAGGAGGCTAGGCAAAAGGAGAGTGAGCTTTCATGAAGCTGATATCATCGTTGCTCCCACGCCGCGTCAGCTACAGGTATATTTCTATTCCTATCTCTTCTCTTATCTTTCCCTATATTCTAGCTCCACTAGATTACCGTACCCTAACCCACCGAGCTATCCTCACATAGATTCTCGCACATCATCCCTGTTCAACCATTGCAAGTTATGAGCTAAAAATTTTGAACCAAAAATAAGCCCTCATCCTCTTTGATCCAAAGTAAGTTCTTGGATTGCGAGATCCAAGAGCTCCATTGCATGAGCCTTACAGTTTTGGAGTTTGGGTTTTTATTTTTGTACATTATATTGTGGTTGTGATGATGGATTTCTGTGTTGGGATGGGTTTGAGGTCGATAAGGGGTTTTGGATTTTTATGGGCTTTCATGTGAGATTATTTATGAAGGGAAGGAGATTGAGATAGGAAGCCTCTTATTTTCGGGGAGACATAAGGAGAGCCATTGTTCATGTTTTAAGAGGTAATGTTACAACCGATGGTGCTATCCCAGTTTAGCATTGGAGTTTATTAGGTAGGCTACATTCTCATATCTTTGTGCTAAACTGTTTCATCCAGGGTTACTAAAGACCCTTCATCTTTAGGGTTGCTGAACACCCTATTGCTACCCGCCGTGAAAAGCAAGCATGGGGAAACCCGTCGCTTGTCTATTCACGCTTTCTACCCTATGTATTTGTATAGATTTAGCTTGAGCATGCATTTTGATTTTTGTTTTGTAGTTGAATCTGTACTTGTTGTTTATTGAAAAAGGGAAAGAAAAACATGCTTGGAAAGAGAAAGGCCTAGCTAGGTTGAAAACCCAAAAGGGCGACCTAGGCAAAAGAGCGGCATGAGTGGGTAAGCTAGTGAGATTTGAAAAAAAACGAACGAGTGGCTAGGGCGAAAACCCAAAAATGAGCCCCTAGGAAAAATGAGAGAAAAAGAGAGATTCAAAGTTTATCTATTTGTCATTTTGTTTTGGTGTGGCGTCATAAGAAGAGGGATTCATAAGGAAGGTATTTGGGTAGGCCACCATTGGAGGGATAAGTTGTAGTTTTATTTTTCATTTCTTTTATTTTTGAGGGGTTACAAGCAGGTTGAAGCGTTGGAATTTTTGGTTTACATGTTCTTATTTTTTTTTGTGTTTGTGTTATGTGTGTGGATGTTAGCCAAGTGAAGGGGAACAAGTGGTATAGATATTTGGACTCTTGGCAAACACCAGGGATTAGCGGAGTTTAGGAAAGGGAGGTATAAGAAGTAGTTTAGGAGTTGCAGATCATGTTTTGACCTTGTTTTATTTGTATTTTCACCTCGATTTGCTCGAGGACGAGCAAAGGTTAAGCATGGGGAAGTTTGATAAGTGCAATTATTTGCACTTATCCGTGTTATTTCTACGCTCCTTGAACGAAGTTATAGTGGTGTTTAGGGATTATAGTAGTGAATTGTCGCAATTTTTATCTCTTATGCTTATTTTGTAGATTTATGATAATATGAGGCGGAATTAAAGCTTTTTACTAGTATACGGAGTTATAAGAGGGTGAAGGCTTGGAGAAATAGCCTAAGACCCCTTAATTAAGTGAAGAGATCGTTGCTCGCTTGAAGATGTTTAACAATGAAGATGGGCAAAATAGAAAAGAGTAGAAAAGTGCTTAAAAGACAAATGTTTTGAAGTGAAATTTGATACATGCTCACTCTTTTGGCCATAACTTTTGATAGGGAGATAACATTGATGCAACGTTTGCGGCATTGGAAAGTAGACTTCAAGAGCTTTCCAACTGTGTATTATATGTCCATATCCGACAACCGAGCAGGAAATGGCGGCCATTCAAAGTTCGCCAGTCAGTCCAGAAGCGACGACTCGTCGCTCCAATGTGGCGACTCGCTGCTTCTATGCGACGACTCGTCGCTCCTTTGTAACGACTCGTCGCTCCTTTGTAACGACTCGTCGCTTCTTCTCTGAAATCTCTTTTTCAGGCCAGTACATATGTAACGACTCGTCGCACCCGATGTGGCGAGTCGTCGCTTTTCGTCTGACGGGAATTTAAACGGTTTTTTTCTCTTAATTTTTGGAACCACTATTTAAGTGGAGGTTACCCTAATTTAGATTATTCAGTTTTTGTCTCTTTCAAACCCTAGTACTTCTCTTTGTATTCCATAGATTTAGTTTAAGTTTTCCTTTAAGAATTTCAATATTGTACTCTTGGATTTCATTTGCAATTTACATTACCGTTCTTCAATTCTCCATTGTCAAGGTATTTTCTTTATTATTCAAGTTTTTAAATTATGTCTTATTTCTTGTTTCATGATAGTTTATTAGTTTTAGAAATCTCCATAGCCATGATTAGTGAGTAGATTTGTATGCTAGGGCATAGGATTTGAACCCTAATATGTATGTGATTGTTAGATGAGGATTGATGAATGCGATGTTGAATTGGTTTGATTGAATTGCTATGTATGATCATTCAAGTTAAAGTCTTTTAATTTCTCTTAAAACCAAAATCACGAAAGTTGAGGGATGAGAATGTTATTAGTCTTGGAAGATAAAACAAGCTAATATGCCTTCTTAGTCAAAATCACGAAAGTTGAGATTGAGTAGTAGAGATTGATGCAATCCGTCCTTGGAGCTTCTTGGAGTTTTGAAGATAATTTAAGAAGTTGAATTGATTTATTGGAATTGGAGTTTTGAAGATATAAAGGGTTTATAGCTATTTTTTTTAAAAAAATAATATTGATGTAGAAGTGGCCACATGTTATGTGTACCATATCGACGTGTTGTCCGATTCATCATCAAGAAATTGGAGTCCATCGTGTATAATGGTTGTCATCGCGTATTACAAATTAACCCTATATAGTCCGTCGACTATAATGGCTTTCATCGCGTATTAGAAATTAACCCTAGATAGTTTGTCGAGTGTAATGGTTGTCATCGCATATTAGAAATTAACCCTAGATAGTCCATCGAGTATAATGGTTGTCATCGTGTGCTACAAATAAACCCTAGATAGTCCATCGAATATAATGGTTGTCATCGCGTATTACAAATTAACCCTAGATAGTCCATCGAGTATAATGGTTGTCATCGCGTGTTACAAATTAGCCCTAGATAGCCCATCGAGTATAATGGTTGTCATCGCGTCTTACAAATTAATCCTAGATAGTCCATCGAGTATAATGGTTGTCATCGCGTGTTACAAATTAACCCTAGATAGTCCATCGAGTATAATGGTTGTCATCGCGTATCACAAATTAACCCTAGATAGTCCATCGAGTATAATGGTTGTGATGACGTATTACAAATTAACCCTAGATAGTCTGTCGACTATAATGGTTGTGATTGCGTATTACAAATCAACCCTAGATAGTCCGTCGACTATAATGGTTGTCATCGCATATTACAATGGCTAAATGCTGATTTAGTGTGCTAAACGTATCGCCTACTGACTTGTGCTGAGTGTCAGGAGCTAGAGACCATAAAATTGATGCCAGGCTTATTGATCTTTACCCACTGCTGCTTTGCTGGGTAGTTGATCTTCTTTGTGCTGTGCTGCTGGCTGATCTAGCTGTTGTCCTGTGCCACAACTTATGATGTAGACTGCAACGTTGCTGCTACTGGGTGTTTTGGTTGTTCTTGTTGTGCATCAAGACGCTGCCCATGCTGCTGAATGTTTTGTTGCTTGTCCTCTCTATACTGTTGTGCTGCAACTGATTCATAGATGACTGAATCGGGGCTAGATTCCTGCCCCTAATTGGTTTGTTAGTGCTGCTACTATCATTGGTTAGCTTTACTTGCTTGATTGGGTGCCGGCTGGATAAACATGATGATTGTCGGTCTGTCTTGCCAGTACTACTACAGGGAGATTAGGCCGGAAATGGGTGAATGAAGACTTATAATATCAAGCTTCGTTTGGTATTGACAATGATGGTGGTCGCTTTTGGGAGGCTTTCATGGTTTCCATCGACCCCTTAGCAGGTGTACGAATCTGCTGCCTCTATGGTAATGGTGCGTGTCCTTGGTGAATTCGATGGGTGGCATTTGCTAACTGTTCGGAGGATACCTACTGTTCTAATGCGTTGGTGATTAAAGCATATGAATGTATTGATCCAAAAATTGGATAGACTTAATTTTAGTCCAGTTCATGTTGTGTATGGAACTCTATTGTACTTGCTTAGTCATGTTTGGCCCAAAGCCACTTGTAAATGCTAGGTCGTAGCACTTTAATTTCTAGGAAATACTTTTCTTTTTTGGAGTTGACTTCCCAAACTAGCGAATGACGAGGGGCCTGTCCCTTAGAAGCTATGTTGGGGTCGTCTTCTCAGTCTTTTGGAGCTTTTGTAAGCTTCGGCTATTTTTTCTGGATTTTATAAAACTTACTTTGCCAAAAATAATAATAATAATAATAATAATAATAATAATAATAATAATAATAATAATAATAATAATAATAATAATAATAATAATAATAATAATAATAATAATAAAATTATTAATAATAGCCTTTAAGTTCTTTAAAAAAACAGTTGGCTTCCTTGAGAAGCCTAACATCTTTTCCCAAAAGAAGTCTGACAAAAGTAAATTAGAATTCAAAAAGTAAATAGCTAGATTTCAAAAAGTAAAGTGCATCTACATTCTACAGCCTCTTCGTCTTCTTTAGTTTCATTTTCTCAGTCTAGCCTTCTTCTTCGTTTCATTTTCTTCTTAACTTTTTACTTCTTCTTCCTTTTCTTCCATTCTTAGATATCTCTACATCTACATTAAAAAACCAAAAAAATATAATGGTTAACACAGACATAGAAAATCGGCTGGAGATGATGATTTGGGGTCGCCCACGATAGCGATTTGGTACGTGTTCCACAGTGTTCTGGTACGCCACCGTTCCGCATTTGGGTAAGGCCGTTCCCGATCGAAAAACGCTCCGGCATCCCGCGTTCCGGGTAACTAGATCTCGGTTAACGGTTATGTGTCGGTTACCAAACTCGGTTATAGTTCGGGTTCATCTTTCCCATTTTCGGTTGTCAACCGGTTCAAGTACAACATCGATTCGGGTATTATCGGTTCGATAAACCTAAAAACAGAAGATATTTTCGGGTAGGTTTACTATCGGTTTCGATTCGGGTTTTCGGGTCGGGTCACTTTTTAACAGCTCTACATTCAGGGATATTGTTAGGGGCGTCGAGAGCATCTGTACCTTTGATATGCTTTGACATAGTCGAAGTGCATCAACCCGAGCGTGTACTACGCCAGTTTGGGATGGTATATGGCATCCCGCCGCCTTGTGATATAGAGGTCGAGCTCCATCACAGCTCACGCAAGGGTCGGGAACCCAAGAACTGGTTAGATATCAACGGGCGTCACATCGCTCGGTGAGATCATAAATTATAGTTGCTGGCCCAAGGTGCGCCTATCAATGCCGCAGGTGCACCCACTTCGGAGGATTACATGTCAGGGTTCCTCTCCATCACTCGTCGATGGATGACACCACGAGGTATTATCACAGCTTCCTAGTACGCTCCCACAGCACCAGCGATGGCACAGTTTTTATGTATCTTGCTTGTTGATTACTATAGTTAAAATATACATATTACATATTTGACTAGGAACACAGTTTCAACACTTTATTCCAGTATGGGAGATTGCCTGTACGGAAGATTGCCCAAGGGTACTGCTAGGAACACAGTTTCAACACATCATTCCAGTAGTCGATGTGCCTGACACCACTATGAACACTAAAGGGTCATCTCTTCCTCATACCGACCTTCATCTAGAGGAGTTAGATTTGACGTGCCCCGACTATGGCGCTAGGTCCTCACAAGGTGCTGGATCATCCCAATATCACTCACCTCCCCTACCCGAGCGTCATGCGACCGCCTCTTACTATCGTAGGAGGCTTCGTAGACCATCACAGTTAGAGATTGCCCAGGAGGAGGATTAGCAAAGGATAATGTTTATTTACTAAATATTTGAATATATTGGACATTTGTCACATTGGAACTTTAATTTGTAATATATATGTAGAAGTACATATGTAGATGTATATACGTTTATTATAGCATTAGTTTAGCGTTTATTATTAATGAAATGATGATATGATGAATCTTAACCTTTCATCACAATTTCATTCAACACATGATGTTCACTACTCTAAAATTCAATACAATTTCATTCATATTCAACCATTTCATATCAAAATACATAGTTTGTTCAATAACTTAAACTACCGGTAACTAAGCTTGCTTCTTAAAATTTCTCATAATTCTTTCAGTCTCTTATTTCCTATGTGCCATATCATCTATTTGTCTCTTGAGATTGAATATCTCATCTTTAAGCTCTTGTTTTTCTTTTTTCAAGCCGTATTATTATGTCTCTCTACCATTTCGTACCCTCTGGAGCAATCCACCTAAAGTACGTGCAACCGAATCCTTCATCCAAGTAGAATGGACAAGCAACATATTCACGGCTGGGATCAATGTCACTGCATAACCACAGTCATAAAGCTCTTCAATGGAATGCTCTTGTGACATCTACATAACACATGATAAAGTAACATAGTTAGTTATTCAAAAACATTACTTATACATATCAATTGAAAATAATACTAACATAATAATTATATATATTACCTTAAAAATCGATTAGCTTGAACAAGAATGATGGAGTTTTAATGAAATGAAGTAGGGAAATGATGGGGTTATTTATAGAACTTAATAACAACGGCTTTTTTATGGGGCATAACGGCTATTTTTACATTTTACAACGGCTAGTTTAAAGCATCAACAAAATCAAAATAAGTAAAACTTTAACTCGCTGTTAAAAGCAGCGAGCATAAGCAAAACAGGAATGTAACAGAACGCTGTTGGTAACAGCGAGAATTAGCAACACATGAAACCAGTAGAACGTTGTTAGTGACATCGACATATTGTTTGACCTGGTTTGACCAGGAATTGCATTACTCGCTATTACTAACATCGATTATATTCTTGACTCTTACCATTTATCATAACTCGTTGTTACTAACATCGATTTTATACCAAGCCTAGCTTTGGAGCCAAGGACGCTTATTTTCGATGAATTGTTGGTATTGTTTTAGTCTATAGCTAAACCCTAAATATACTTTCCAATACAAAAAACTAAAAAAAAAAAGAATTATAAAGGGTTCAAGGGTCAAGGGTTCAAGGGTCAAGGGTCCAATCTAGGTCGGACCCGGACCCTTATAATTTTTTTCAGACCCGGACCTGGACCCGGATCCTTAGGGTCCAAAAAAAATAGACCCATACCCTTAAAAAAGGGTAGGGTCCAACAGGGTCCTAACAGGGTCTTGTAAGTCCATGAATTTACAATATCGCTCTAAATTATTAATAACCCAAATAATACTACATTCGTTCTTATGAGAAAGCACTTAAAAATTTTTTGTTAAAATTTATTGAAAAGTAAAATTGAGTTAAACAATAACACAAAAGAACAAGTAGATGATAAAAATGAGTTATTAAGAAGAGAGATAATATTAACCGAAGAAGAGAGATAATTTTTGATTGATTCCTAGTAAATGTATATGGGCTGATTCCTAATGGACATTTTGAGAAATGGTTTGAGTTAGGAAACCAAAATTGACCAGAAAGCCCAATTACAAAATAAGGATATGAGTCTTCATAATTTTACACAAATTCTTGCTATAGCCGTGTATAGCATAGTCGGGTAAATATGAGCCAACTCATAAGTCTCATGGGAGACGGTCTATTCTATAGACGGAATACATAAAGCCCAGCCCAAAATATAACATAGTATATTTGGGGTTATAATAAATTATTTGGGGTTATAATAATTTATATTTAGGGTTATAGAATAGTATATTGGAGGTTATAATACCTTACATTTAGGATTATAACATAATATAATTGATATTATAATAAAAAAAATCAATTAAGGGAAATGGACTGACCCAATTTTGTGGTCTATCCTATAGACCGTCTCTTGTGAGATTTTGTGTAAATAAATAAATAACTGATTAGTCATCAACCTTATTTTATATTTAAAATCATTGGGTTGAGCTGTAGGGAGAGACCGTCTTTGCCTTAGATGGTCTCTCAAGAGACCTTTATATAATTTTATATCCCACTCCTTCACAATTTTCCGGATTTGTCCTCTTGAATGAATCCTCTAACAATTGGATCAGATAACAAAGTAAGCATAATTATTTAACTAAGGCTGTTGTAAATTGTAATAACAAATTTTACAAGAGATGTAAAAATAATTTTATTAATGGTAATTTGTGGACCCAAGGCGAGATTTGTAAAAATAAGCCTCTTGTTAGGGTAGAAAATTTGTTAAACACTATTACCGTTTATGTTTTAAGTCATATTTACAAGAGAATATATGTATAACAAATTAATTCTCCCTGCGTTCTTTTTTATATTTCTCATTTAATTATTGAACAGTTTTCAAAGTAATAAATTTTAAGTCTTAATATCTTTAAATACGCATCATAAAAAATTATAAAAAGTATTTAATAAAAAGGTATACATTAAGACGAATCTAACGACATCTCACATGGATATATTTTATCATCTGTATAAGTTTTAAAAATCTTTAAGCGTATTTCTCTCTCCAAAATTAATATTCTAAATGGAAACCTTTGTTTTTTTTATTAATAAACATACTTCACTTTTTTATGTGGCTGAAGTGTAATTATTAATAAATTAACAAAGGTAGCAATTGATATTTGGGGTGTTTGCAAATTAACTTATTGAGCAATTTTAGCTTATTCATAAATAATTAGGGGGTTAGGTGGTCAAACCAGCTAATATATACTCGGCGAATGCTAGTGTTTGGTGAATTAGCTAGTTGAAACAACTTATTGTTACAAATAAGTTATTTTTGAACAAGCTACTTATAACAACGAGTTGAAAATCTGCTGGTCAAATCAGCTAATAGAATCAGCTGGTCAAATCAGCCATTAAAATCTGCTATCAGCTATTTGCCTATCGCACCCTCATTGCTCTTACCATTTGTTATTTAGTAGTAAATTGTACTTTGTGGGCAATTGGTCATATACCCTTTTTTAAATAACTCATACATCAACTATTTGATCTTCTGCATGTCAATAGCTTGAAAAGTTCCAATAAGTTCAAATAAATGCAGAGAATAATTCACCATATCAAAAAATAACACTGTTAAAACAACTTATGAATTTGCAAATCTGAAAAATAATAGTAGGAGTAGAGATCAGACAAAAACATACTCAAGACAAGATATACAAAACAAACTATGGGATCAGAGTACAAACAGGTGTTTGCCCTAATGCTTTACATCTGAGATCAATATCGGTTTTAACCAACTAAACAATATCTTCACAGCCAGAACAAAGCCTCTCCACATTGCATCATTACCAGCCAACCATAATTTAAGCATAAGACAAGCCAACACAACAAAAACGAGTTTGTTCCTACTGTTTGTGATTCCCCAATTGTGGTGATGTAACTGAAGAATGTTTTTGATTTTAAAAATGACATCTTAGCCAGAGAAGGAGTTTCGTCAAGCATTGGCTACTCATATGACAAGTAAAAAATAGGCGATTTACAGTTTTACGATGTGAACCACTCAAAGGACAAAGTGCATTTAGGATAGACCTGGAAAACGTCCGGGCGGGTGGGTTAGTGATCGGGTCAATTTCAGGTCGGGTCATTTTCGGATCGGGTCATTCTCGGGTCGAGTCACTTGGTTTCGGGTTGCTCGGTCTGACCCAACGGGTTATGACTTACAAAGTTTAAAATTATTTTTTCCATTTTATTATTATTTATAAAAATTAACTTAAGACTTTTTCTAAATAATTTTGTTGACTTCTCCTCTGACCGGATTCAAGAGGAACAGCGTACTGTCTCTATCTGCAACAATATCAGTTTATCAATATCAGGAACAGTAGACTTGGATTCTACTCTTGACTTCCCATTGACCTTCTCTACTGACTTTGACTTTGTTGACTTTGACTTTGACTTGTACGATTGCCATTGACCAGTCCTTAGGTATCATCGACGATTACAATAATCGGATATATTACCTACAAAACAATCTCTAAAATACTTTGTTTGTTTATAAATTGTTAAGTCATCATCAAAACTCAAATGGGCCAACATAGATTAAATTTGGATTTTTAGCATGTTATATTTATATTTCGGAACATAATATATTAGAATTTGGTCTATAACAAGTCTAATCGGGTATATAACATAGTATATTTTGGAATATAATCTATTACAATTGGATTTATAACATGTTAGATTTTGATTTATAACAGATTAGAGATAGATTTATAACATATTACATTTGAGAACATGACATAATATAATATAGGAAAAATAGTCGAGAATAATCCCTACGTTTTACGTAGAGGTGTTCAAAACAGACCCGATGATCCGATAGACACCCGACTTTAAAACCGAATCCGATTTGACCCGACTTAAAAATGGATCTACAATTATATAAAAACCAATATGAACACAAAACCCGATTTTGAACCGACCCGAAATACCTGATTCGAAATCAACCCAATTACCCGAATGAACACCTCTAGTTTTACGTTTTCTTGTGAATAACGCATACTTTTGATTATCCATGAATAATCCAAACTTTTCATTGTATTTGCTTACACCACCCCCTTCGTAAATTTAACCCGCTGCAGTAGGTGAGCAGGTGATATAGCCATTATTTATCACTTGTTCTTTTCCTTCTTATTGCTGCTATTTCTTCCCTCATTTCTCCATTAATGTCAAACGAAAGTTTAGAAGGGAGAAAACTGAATTCAACCTTTTTAAAAATTAATGTTTTCATTTCAAGTATATTAGAAATTCGCACATTTAAGCTGATAATAACACCGAAACCTCCATGAGCATTCAAGTTTACCATTTCTATGAAGAACAACAACAAAAACATCTGACCGTCTTCTCCTTATGGGTATGAGACACCGTCGATCTTCCTTCTCCAGACCCTAACCATTGATCTATCTATGTGTGGGAACACTGGGTATGATGATGATGATGAACAACAAAAACAACCAGATTCAAACTTCCTTCTTTAAATTTGATGGTGAAATGGTAAGGAAATGAAGATTTAGGGTTTTTGTGATGAACCCTAGAATTTTGGGATAAAATGAATTTGGAATTTTTTTTGCAAGAGTAATTTAATGGCAGAAGAATGTCATTTGATTGAAGACATTCAAATAAGCTTTCGACCTGCTGTAGCCCGCCAAATTTAACAAAGGGGGTGCTATGAGCAAATACTGTGAAAAGTTCGGATTATTTTTGAATAATCAAAAGTAAGTTTTATTCACAGGAAAACGTAAAAAAGTAGGGATTATTTTCGACAATTTTTTTTGTATAATATATATGAGAATTTTATAATAAAATGTTGTGAGGAAAAATATAATTATCAGTTTTAATTTTAAATAGACATAGCAATAATTATTTAGTTAGGTAATTCAACCCTCTAAAATTCCATGGTAAAATAATATATTTTTCATATCATCTCTCAAGTAGTTCCAAACTTTAATGTTTTATTTTCATAGAAAAAAAAAAAGACTTGGTAATTCATGTAAGAAAAAAATCCCCCCCTTTTTCTTTATTGGTTTTTCTTTTTTTTATCTTTTAAACTTTAATGTTTTATTTTCATGTTTTCTTTTATTATCTACTACTCCCTGCAATTCAAAACAAATGTCCCATTTGTTTTTTGGCACTATTCACGTATCATTCTTTATTTGTATTTTACTCTTAATCTATAAGTTAAAATATAGTCATGTGGGATCTTGTTTGATTCGTCTCAAAACAAGGATTAATAATATCAACTTTTTATAATTTTTGATTAAGAATAATTAGAGATATTAAAGGTTAAAATGTTGCCTCGAAAAATATAAAAAAGTAAATGGGACAATAGTTGTGAATTGGAAGGAGCATATACTGTTGAGTTGACTATTCACTACCTAGTACCTTCCCTTAGTTGTGAATAGCATATAAGGTTAGAATATATTTTACATTACTCTAAATAATTCAATTGCAAAACTTGATATATAAAATTAATAAAGGGATATTTTATATGGCAATTACCAACTAGTATTGCAAAAGGCGAGTAGTAGCAATTCTTAAATATTTTTCCACAAAAATAGCACTTAAATTTTGGAAAATTAATTACAATAACACTATTGAAGTAAAAGTGTTTAATTTCCGTTAGATTTTATTAAAAGTCATAAATGCCCTTGATAAATCCCAAATGTAAAGTACAACTCAACAGAAATTAAACTTAATGGGAATGTTACCGTACTTTATTTTCCAAGAGTTGAGTACTATTCTTGGAAATAATTTGGGATTTATTAAGGGTATTTATGATTTTTAACAAGACTTAACGGCAACTAAATGTTTTTACCTCCATGATGTTACTTTAGTGAAAAATTTCAAGATTTGAGTGCTATTTTGTGGAAAAAAATATTAAGAATTGCTACAACTTGCCTTTTGTTATAGTTGTTGCTTACCCTATGGAATATTCCATTAATAAAATTGATATGGTTCCAACAATTAACATTGTTTCTGCTAAGAAACGGTCTAATTTATAAAAGTGACTTTAAGTAGGAAGTACCTTCAAACTAAGGGAAGTGAGATGATCTGACCGCCGTGAGTGGTGTACCTGCAACCACAAAGAAAGACTAAGCCGAGGGCTGATGTCCCGAGAAGCCCTCCGATGCTTAAGTCAGACCGGGAAAGATAAGTGATATGTGTAAGTATATGTGTCAGAGTAGAATTGTGTACCTTTTTTCATGTAGATGATTGAAGTATTTATAGCAATAAGTTGTACGATTGTGGAGGTAGTTACCTCATTAATGGTAATTTATAATGATCATGCTTATGTAAGTGTGAGTAGCAAGTAGTTACTTTAGAAGTAATGGGTAGACATTGAAAGTGGTAGTTCACGCGTGGACTTATATATTGACTTTGACCTTTGACGAGGGGTATTTTCGACTATGTAGGTATATAAGATATTTGACCCGTAACAAACATTGTAGTAAGATTTAAGTTTAGATTAAAAGTTGCAATTAATTACAGTAATACTATTGAGGTAAATGTGTTTGATTTCTGTTAGATTTTAGTAAAAGTTATAAATTCCCCTGATAAATCCCAAATGTAAAGTACAACACAACAGAAATTAAACTTAACAGGAATGTTAGTGTAGTTTATTTTCCAAGAGTTGAGTACTATACTATGGAAACAATTTGGGATTATTAAGGGCATTTATGATTTTCAACGAGACTTAACGGTAATTAAACGTTTTTATCTCAATGATGTTACTTTTTTTTTATTTTAGTGATATTATGTGGAAAGAAATTTTAAGAATTGTTACAACTCGACTTTTGCCATAGTTAGTGCTTACCTTATAGAATATTCAATTAATTAAATTGATATGGTTCCAACAATTAACATTATTGTAGTAAGATTGAAGTTTTGATTTAAAGTTGCAATTAAGACATAATTTATTTGGTAAAGTCTAGTAAATCCCGGATGCAAGGGGTCAAGAAATTCCACAAAATCTCTCATAAGACCAAGTAAGCATTCAACATTCGCTCCCATAACTTGTACAAATGGAGTATCAATACATAACGAGCTAGTCTACTATGATGGTGACATCATACTTAAATATTAAGTAATGATCAAAAATCCCATTATTTAAGCATATTATTTCTCAAAGATTATGTTTTGATTTTACTGAAATGGAAACCAATAACTTAACCAAACCATCATTAATACAAATACAAATAAAATCTAATTTGGTAATTATTATGCTACTACTTGTACTTTTCTGTCAAAACCCGTGGTTTAAATCTGAATATTTCTTAGTGTTTGCTGCTGCTGAATCTCCAGTGCCGGTAAAAATAGGAGTTGTGTTGGACGGGGAAAGCATGGAAGGCAAATTAAGACTAAGCTGTATAAACATGGCAATCTCTAATTTCTATGCTGCTAATCCTCAATTCAATACCAGAATTGTAATTCATTTTAGAGATTCCAAGAATCATGATGTTGTCATGGCTGCCGGTGCTGGTATGTATCTACACTCTCTAATCGTGGAAAACGACAAGGTCTTAGTAAATAATAACGGTTATTTGTGACTTGTGAGATTAACGAATCACTCTTATGTGGTAGGATTTGATAGGGTGTGAATTTTGTTATTTTTTTTTGTTTTGTTTATTTTGTTATCATTTTTTGTTTTTTTTTTTTTTTTTTGTGATTACAAATCACGATGATTGGTTATGAATTTTTTGTTGAATATTACTATTAACACATTTGATTGTTGTTGTTCTCTTTGTTGCTTTTTGTTTATCCACTTTACTTTTTATATGCATTTCAAAGTAAATTTGAAATTCAATCTCCCCAAGCCCCAATCTTAAAAAATTGTAAAAATTATATTGTATTAAAATTCTTTGGATCAAGACGAATCTAACAAGATTCCACATGAATATATTTTGTCTTCAATATATTCTTCTGAAATCAACTTAAAAATGAAAAAGTTTAAAGTAGACAAACAAAAAAACGGAGATAATAATAAAAATTTATCACATAATCTTTCATGAAATTTACAATGTCATTTTCAAGATAATCTTTCATTATTAAGTTATAAGTACATAACTTCAAAGAAAAAGTTATAAGTACATATATTCTATTAGGCCGTGAAAATTTATCACATAATCTCACCGTGGCTTATTCGTGTAGACACTATGCTCACTCAATATATATGCAAGTTAACAACTCACAAATTCATCGATATGAGATCTTATCTCACATATCTAACATACTCATCATTGTGATCAATGTCACTATTATTTAATGATAAAACAGCCTGAATAATCGAGACCCTCTCAATTCAGTTTTAGAGACAAATTATAAGAAGAAAATCCATCTCTTAATTATTTAATAAACCAGAAAAAATATTTGTAAATATTTTAGGATAGTATACGTCATGTATGACCTAGTTTGTGAAAAAAAAAAACCCTAGAATAACAAAGAACTAGTCAAACATAAAAATAATACTAAATAAATTAAGCGGATATAGGAATACCTTGTTAAGAAAAAAATATTAACCATATTCTTGTCATATAGTCAAATTGTAAAAAAATTTTTACTTAAAAAATGTTAGTGAAATTGTTTGATAAATGGCTGATTGTTAGAGTTGTTGGTTGAAATTACCGTCTAATTTGACCAGTTTGAAGTTTTAATCGATTATTCAACTATTTCATCTAATGGTAAAATTAATTTTATTGGTTGATTTTTTATTAGAAAAACATAAATTAAAAGCCATAAAACCAATCAAAAAAACTACAAAGAGTAAGTTTTATATTTTGACTTAAAAGCTAGCTTTTTCAGCTGATTTATAAGTCATTTAGTAAATATTTTAATTGTTTGACCTACAAAAAGAATAAAAGGTAAAAGTCAACCAAAAAGATAACAATAAAGTCAATTCTCAAAATCCCCACTAGATATATGTATACTTATGAGTTATACTTCCTCCGTTTCATATAATACTAGCTACTGATCATTGTGACATTTTCCCACACAACATATATCACACTCAGTAGCAAATATTATGGAACGAGAAAGTAATATTATACGTGGATGCGTACGTCTGAGTTGATTGTGTGACAGACTAAGAAAGTCTCCAATGACTACATGAAAACAGAAAAGTCTTGAATACTTCCCGCACCACAAAACTCTACAATTCCATATTAATTAATTACGGTCTTGTGAATAGTCAAAAGACTTTGGAATTCAAACTTACAACTAATAACTTGGAAAAAAATAGACTAATAAACTTGATTAAATAAGAACACTTTATATTTTATATTTTTTAAAAAAAAAAAAAGAAAAGAAACGGAAACTAGTACAATTCTTTTGTCTCTTAAATTTCAATAAGGACCTTTATAAATTCTCATTTACAATTTTTTATGGCATATTTGACAATTTAAAATTCATTTATAAATGTTAAGTTAACCAAAAAATGATATATTTGGCATATTTAAAATTTGGAAATGTAAACTTAGACAAGTTTCATAAGATTGCAATAACAATGTAAAATGGATAAATATCACAATTTCAAAATTCTAATGGAATAAGTGTCGTTTTGCAATTAATGATTTTGAATACTAAAATTAAACCAACAAGTCTTGTATGAGACTGTTTCAACGTGAAACAGGAAAATACCATCGGTCCAAATTATATATATTTAAAATAAAATTAATTGATTTATAAATTTACATAGGAAACAAATAAATAAAAACTGTTTTTTTTTTATTAAATTTTAAGGAAATAAAAATTGAATCAGCACATATTAAGTCGTCTCACGGTAAAACGATCTTAATAAATAATTTATCAAATTAAATGATCCATTTTCAAATGAATATTTTCTTCCCAAAGCACTATCTTAATACTTAGTTTTACAAATTTTACAAAAAAGTTTATTTTTTTAAAATATAAATTACATAAATAAGTTGTTACACTTTGATAGTAGTAATAACTATTCAACAATTGACATTGGTTTACATTTTATTCTTTTAACAAGGTATATGAAAAGTATAATCAAATCTGAAAATTAAACACAATGCTTTTTTTTATAAAATGATCAAAATAATGAATTAAATGGTTTCAAAACTAACATCTAATTCCAACAATCCAACCAGTGAAAATAATTAAAAATGAAAGAACAATTTATCACTAAGAAATATATATATAGAAGGTCATAAAACATGTTGTATTGATTTCTATATCAACGAAACTTTCATGCGCATGATATAAATTAAAGGATATATATGATCATAAAATCATAATCATAGGAGAAATATCATAAATCCTAATAAAAAAAACTAGAAAATAAGACATAGTAATTTCTTAGAGTTTTGTCAAATATGAAAGAATTAATTTAATAGGACTATAATTGATTTTGTGAATAACTTTAACTTATTTTTTAAAGGAAAAATTACCGTGAATAATACAAATTTTTGTTAATTTCCCTACAATAATACCAACGATTAAATAACTATGAATAATACTAACTAAAAGGATATTTTCCTAAAAAATACCGACTTTAGTTTATTAAATAACTTATCACTTTTTTTGTCTTATAATCACCTATAATTTGATTTTTAATATGTTAAGGATTTTCTCGGAAAACACCCCTTTGAGTTGGTATTATTCATGGTTAATCAACAGTTGATATAATTGTAGGCAAATTAACAAAAAGTTGTATTATTTACGGTACTTTTTTTCTTTTTAAAAATAAACTTAAAGTTAAATCAAGTAAGTATTTAAAATATTTTTTTATTAATTTTTTATATCTAGATAAGAAGCTTAAAGAGATTATAATTTTAAAAGAAAAATTTTATACATGAATAAGAAATTATTTTTGGAAAATATATTGATTTAAGTTATCATTATAATATAAATAAAAAAAAAGCTGAAAAATAGCAAATGACAACTTATTAGAGTCTTGTCAAATGTAATTATTTTGTAAGACTATAATTGACTGTGTGGATATTTATTTTCCCAAAAAAAATTTAAAATTAAGTAAGATAAGTATTTAAAAGATTTCATTACATTAATTCTTTAGACAAAAATAAAAATCTTTAAAAGATTAATTATTTCAAAATAACTTACTATACGTAAGTAAGAAATTATTTTTAAAAAATATATTTATTTAAATAATCAAATGTTGTTTGAATTAGGTTACAATTAAAAAAATAAATTTGTTGGCATTGACTCAAAATAAACTAAGGAAGTACGGGTAAAATTGATCGTTTTCCTCAAGTATTTCCTCTCAAAGGAGTATGGATACGGACTATCCGTCACCTTCTCTCACCCAAATCTTATTTTCGAGCAGGATATTGGGTTGATGATGATAATGACGACTCAAAATAAACTCAAAACAAACATAAATAATTATTAGTTCATTTTATTTAATTGAGTTTTAGAAGACCATCAAAAATATCTTTTTAGTAAAATTTAAGAGCTAAATTAGATTAAATATTCTAGTTAGTTATATTGATATATAAAATAATTATATTATTTAAAAATTAAATATTTACATACTTTTATTAAACAAAAGTATATTTTTTTCTTGCAATATTATTTGAAATTTTATTTATATATGTCTCTATTCGTAATTTATATGAAGTGGAAATTTTAACGGGACAAGCTATAGCTAGTTGGGTCCTAAAAGCATCAATATTAGATACATTAGAGATACCAATTATTGAAAATTTGAAATGAATAAGATTTTTATAAAAAAAAAAAGCATACAATAAGATCATAATCAAACTTATTCCAAAACTAAGCGTGTAATTTCCAGATATGAGGTTTGGACTGTTCGCACTTAGTCTTGAAAAACTGGAACAGGTTGTTAGCACTTAGTTAGATAGAGATGAGTCAATGACCAAACTTTGTTGATTTTAATTAGTTAATAATTCTAATTACACATTTTGATTGGTTAATTGACTTGTTGACTTGAACTTGGTGAAGGAAGTTGTACTTGTTTGGTGTATAGTACTACTAACTATCTAGAAGTAGTTGAATATTCCTTGGTTTAAAATTAGATCGGTGAAAAGGATAGGCCACATGGGTGTAGAGGTATATGTTTATTTTGGATGATCGGGTCGGTTTTGGATGGGTGTCATTGGTTCGGTTGTATTTGGATCAGTTATATTTTGGATGCTTGTTGCGTGGGGTCACTCTCGGAGTCGGATTGGTTAGTCACGATCCGGTTGAAGATCAATTATTCGAGCTATTTAGTATCCGTTCGGAGTCGTTGAAGTTCGTGTCGAGTTTCAATCGGTCTAGGGTTGTCATCGGTTAATAATTGGTTCGGTTTAACTGGTGATAGATCGGGTTCGGGTATTTTTCAAGTAGAATTAGGCTACGAATTACTAATTACTATCGATCGAGTCAATATCAGTTAAATCTAAACTTCATTCGGAATAAGTCGGTTTAAGCCAGAACGCGTTCGGTTTCGACCATGATTCGAGTCATATATAGCAGTCCAATTTTCTTGATTTTCTAACCTATTGCCCACTTTGCTTATTGATATTCATTATAACTAATTTTGCTTATTATAAATAATATGCAGAAATGTGCCACCATTACCATTTTGCTTAATTATTGGTTTTAGAAAAAAAATTATATTTATATGCAGTCAACTCTCTTCTAGTATGAGTTTTGTTTATAAGTCCAATAACAAATTTACCGAAACATACCATGCACTAAGTCCTTTTATCAATGTTATGGCTGCAGTTTTGGATTTAGTGAAAAATGAGCAAGTAGCAGCAATCATAGGACCTGAAACATCTCCTGAGGCTCAATTTGTTGTCAATCTTGGAAACAAAGCTAAAGTTCCCATTGTATCCTACTCCTCTACAAATCCATTACTTGTTCCCTCCCAAAACCCGTATTTCATTCGAGCAACACAGGATGACTCGTCTCAAGTACGACCCATAACTGCCCTTGTGCAAGCTTTCGGATGGAGAGAACTTGTTCCTGTGTATGTTTCCAATGAATTTGGTGATGGGTTCATTCCGTTCTTAGCTGATGGTCTGGAGAAGATTGGGACGCGCATCCCCTACAGGAGTGTCGTCCCATCCTCTGCCACTGATGATCGAATAGAAGCAGAATTGTACAAATTGAAATCAATGTCCAACCGTGTTTTTGTAGTTCACATGGAACCTTCGCTAGGATCTCGACTGTTTTTGAAAGCAAAACAGTTGGGAATGATGAGCAGAGAATACGTATGGATTATCACGAATGCAATGGCTAATGTGTTGGAGACCTTGGATCCTTTGGTCATCCAATCAGTGCAGGGAGTATTGGGTGTGAAGACATACATACCTCGAACAAGGGAACGTGCACTTTTCAGTCTTAGCTTGAAAAACAGATTCCAGAAAGAAAATCCTAGCATATCGAATGTACGACTGAGTATAGATGAATTTCATGCTTATGATGCAACAATTGCTCTTGCGAAAGCTGTGGAGGAAGTGGGTGTCACTAATTTTCCGTATCACAGAGCAGATACGACAGCCAATATGTCTACTGATGTTGGAGTATCCCAGTTTGGCCCGGAGTTGCTTAAAGCTATACAAAGAACGAGATTTACAGGACTTGCAGGCAACTTTAAGCTGATTAATGGGCAGCTGCAATCTTCGGCTTATAGCCTTATAAATGTACGAACCAGGGGAGTGAAAGAAATTGGTTTTTGGACTCCGTCCAATGGTATTGTTAAAAAGCTAAGTTCAGCAAACGGTAGGAAATACAGCACTTCTAAGGATGATCTTAGGCTAATCATATGGCCAGGAGGGTCTACATTTGCTCCCAAAGGTTGGGTAGTTTCTCCGAATGGAAAAAAGTTAAGGATCGGTGTTCCAATCAAGGACGGATTTCGTGAATTTGTGACTGTCGATCATGATCCAGCCACCAATGTGACAAAGGTCACTGGCTACTGTATCGACGTCTTTGATATTGTAATGAGTAAACTACCTTACTATGTACCTTACGAGTATATCCCCTACACGGAACATGTAGGCGAACCTACAGATAGTTATGATACGCTGGTTTCTCAAGTCTACCTTAAGGTAATGCACAGCATACATGGCTAAATGTGTTACTTTTTCATAAGAATTTTCCTCTAATATTTATTTATTTATTTTTTTTTTTTTGCAGAACTTTGATGCTGTAGTTGGAGATGTTACAATTAGAGCGAAGAGATCGTTGAATGTAGATTTTACGTTTCCTTATACCGAATCTGGAGTCGTTATGATTGTACCAACAAAATGCAATAGGAGGATCCGAGCCTGGCTTTTTGTTAAACCCTTGACTAGAGATTTGTGGATTGTAGCCTTCTGTTCCTTCATATTCATCGCGTTTGTAGTTTGGGTGCTTGAACATCGAATAAATCCAGATTTCAGAGGACCTCCAGGGCACCAAGCTGGAACAAGTCTATATTACTCCTTCTCGACGTTGGTTTTCTCTCACAGTAAGTTATTTTCCTGTACTTGCTTCGTTAGCTTAGATTTGAGAGTGTCGTATATGTTTCCTTGAATATAAATGTTATTTTAAGTATAGTTTTCGTCTGGTAATGTGCAGGTTTTAATGTGTTTAGTAACCTCACAAGATTTGTAGTGATCATATGGGTTTTTGTGGTGCTTATCCTTATACAAAGCTACACTGCAAACTTGGCATCCTTGCTGACAGTCGAACAACTTCAACCCACCATTACCGACATAAAGGAGCTCATTAAAAACCGAGAAATTGTTGGGTTTCAAGAAGGCTCCTTTGTTGAGCAATCTCTTATAGAAATGGGATTCGACCCCTCGAATTTAAAGTCCTACAATACTACAGAACAGTTGCATGAACTTTTAGCGAAAGGTACAGAAAAAGGCGGTATTGCAGCAGCATTTGATGAACTTCCATATGTAAAAGTTTTTCTCACAAAATACCGCTCCAAGTACACCATGGTTCCTCCGACATACAAGACTGATGGCTTTGCATTTGTAAAGTTCTGATCTTCCTCGTAATTTTTGTTTTCTCCTATCATATTTGCGTTAATACTTCTCGCTTGCAGGTTTTCCCCAAAGGATCTCTTCTCGGATCAGACGTCTCCAGACAAGTATTAACTGTAACAGAAGGAAAAGAAATGACCGATATTGAGAAGAAATGGTTTATAGACACTGATTTCAAAGATTTAGGTGCATCATTGTCTTCGAATAGTCTTGGTCTCGACAGCTTTTGGGGCTTATTTACAATCGCAGGGTCTGTAGCGTTGTCTGCTCTCTTCATTTCCTTGGGAATCTTTCTCAACGAGCATAGGGAAGTCTGGTTCGATAGCAGTGCTTCAGTTTGGACTAGAATTAGGACACTGATGAGGATTTATGATCAAAGGAATCTCAGCTCCCATACTTTTCGGAATCTTGGAACATCGTCCAATACTACTCCATATCCTCAAAGTCCAACAGATTATTGGAATAGTTCTGAAAGAGGCTTCAATGATTCCGCAAGACAGTCAACTCCCATGTCGGATATAATTCATAGCAATTTAAGTAAGCCCGAAGAGCTGGTGTGAATGGTTTAAGACGGATGAGTATCATAGGATCAGATAGTGCACATAGAAGTATATGACATAGGAAGTTGACACTAGCCAGTAGTCGTATGTGTTCTTACATGACCTTAATGTAAAACCTATTTGTAAATTATTATAAATGACTTAATTAGTTTACATTATAGATTCTTTTGTTATATGTTACATAATTCAATTTGCTATTATGTTCTTAATTCATGAGCCGGATTAGACTTGATAGGCCTAACCCTTCAAAAGCCCATTTTTTTTCCAAGGCCCGGCCCGACCGTTCCTACTAGAGCCCGACCCAACCCTTATTCGGCCCATTGTACAGGCCTATTCATGGCCTATTCGATTTGTGCGCATATGAAATTCAAACAATTCGGCTATTTATAGTTTGAATACTTCAACATTTCTTGTCCCTTAGATAAAATGGTACACATTTATTCAAATTTTTACAGCTTGAATGATAATCCAATTAGTACTAGTGGTGTGTGTGTGCCGTGCTGTAGATGATTTGGGTTAAATAATTTAGAAAAGTCCTACTCATTTAATTTTGGCTACAAATATTCAATGGTCCACATATATAATGAATCATGTCCTATTATCCGGTCTACACTATTAATACCACAATAACACCTTACTACATGTATCAGGACCGCGATATGTAATGCTGTTAAACTTGATTGAATTTGCTACTAACCGTATCCTGTTGTTAATTTAAGCTTAACGATGCTCGAATCCTTCTAAACGGGTATCAATCTAAGATTTTAGAGGAACTAAATGAAAGTTTTAGTTTGGACAGGATTGTCGATATGGCTTCTAGTCATGTTGTCTTGGTTTGTGATCGCGGAGGTAGCTGCAGTTCATCCGACAATGAAGAATAATACCGTATCTGTGAATATTGGGATGATTTATGAGGAAGATAACAAAATCGAGAAGATGGTTTTGAACTGTATAAACTTGGCTCTTTCTGACTTTTATCATTCTAATGGACACTACAAAACCAGGGTAGTCCTTAAAACCAGGGTATACTCAAAGAATGCTACTCCTCTCAATGCAGCTGCAGCTGGTATGCAATTCCTGCTTACTATCTTATATTTTCGACATTTTTCGTCCTCTTATTTTGTTTTTATAATTTATATAAACATTTTGTTTCGTCCCCTATGTCAGCTTTGTATCTTCTTAAACATTATGAAGTAAAGGCAATAATGGGGCCAACATCATCTATGGATGCGGAGTTTATAATAAATCTTGGTGAAAAAGTTCAAGTTCCCGTAATTTCTTATTCAGTGACGAATCCATTACTTTCTTCGATCCAAGGCCCATACTACATCCGTGCAACTCCAGATGTTTTGCCTCAAGCAAAAGCCATAGCTGCTCTCGTGCAAGCATTTCGATGGCGAGAAATTGTTCCTCTTTATGTTGAAAATGATAATGGAGCTGGATTTATATCGTACTTAGCTGATTCGTTAGCTGAAGTTTATGCTCGTATACCATACCATGGAGCTATACCCGTGTTTGCGACTGATGATCAAATTCGACATCAGTTGAATAAATTGAAGAATACGTCCACAAGGGTATTTATGGTGCATATGCCTTCTGATTTGGCTTCTCGTCTATTCTTGATTGTGAAAGACTTGCAAATGTTGGAAGAGGACTACGTTTGGATAATAACATCCGGTGTGACTGACGAGTTAGGCTCGCTTGATCATAGTGTGATTGAGTCTATGCAAGGTGTAATAGGCTTACACACTTATGTCCCACAAACAGAAAATCTAAAGAAATTTCACAATCGATTCGATCAAGAATTCAGGGATGTGAAGCTTAGTATAACAGGACTCTGGGCTTATGATGCAGCATGTGCACTCGCTAGAGCAGTAGAAGCGGTTGGAGGGTCAAATTTTGGTTTCCAAAAAGAGAAATTGTCCGGAAATTTTACTGATCTAGACACTTTAGGAGTCTCTTATGTGGGGCCAAAACTTCTAAAAACACTGCTTAATACTAGTTTCAGTGGCCTAGCAGGAAAATTTAGTGTTCTTAACAGGCAACTAGATTCATCAACATACAAAATTATAAATGTGATTGGTAGTGGTGGTAGAGATATAGGATTTTGGACTCCGAATAAAGGGATTACAAAAACTTTGAATTCTTCAAATTCTGTTCTTAAAGCGATCATCTGGCCAGGGGACACGACGATAACTCCAAAAGGATGGGCAATACTCCCAGCATCTGGGAACCAGTTGAAAGTCGGCGTAGCTGTCAAGGCTTCTTATGACGAACTGCTTAAAGTGACCATTGATAAAAGCACTGGAAGCCTTAACATCAAAGCTTCTGGCTTCTGCATTGATGTATTTGAGGCTGTTATGGAAAAACTCCAATACTTGGGTCCATATAATTATTTTCCATATCCAAAGAATTTTGATCCCACTGATTCTTATGATAATTTGATCTACCAGGTGTTTCTTCAGGTATAATGCAAACTGTTCATGTATATCGGTCTAAATGTTTACAACTATGCGATTCTTTTCACAAAAATGCAATTGTTTTGCGCAGAAATTTGACATCGTTGTAGGAGACATTACTATAACTGCTAACAGATCTTTATATGTGGATTTTACACTACCCTACACTGAATCTGGGGTGACGATGGTAGTTCCCGTAAGAAATGAAAGGCGAAATGCATGGGTGTTTTTGACACCCTTGACAACGGATCTCTGGGTTGCTAGTTTATGTGCGTTCATTTTTATCGCCTTTTCCATATGGGTTCTTGAACACCGGATAAATGATGAATTTCGCGGACCTCCCTTGCATCAGGCGGGCACTAGTCTCTTTTACTCATTCTCAATGCTGGTTTTCGCACAGCGTAAGTATCCACAATCTACATTGTTTCATCCAAATAGAAGTATAGTAATTAAACAGCACTAAAATTTTTGTTGTTGTTAATGTATGCAGGAGAAAATGTGTTTAGTAACTTGGCGAGATTTGTAATCATCATTTGGTTCTTTGTAGTATTTGTACTTACTCAAAGCTACACTGCTAGCTTGAGTTCCATTTTAACTGTTCAACAATTGCAACCTAGTGTTACCGATGTACAAGACTTAATTCGTAATGGCGCTTACGTAGGGTATCAAGAAGGATCTTTCGTGAAGGAACTCCTGAAACAAAAGGGTTTTCATGAAACAAAACTCGTTTCCTACACCTCCGCAGAGACTCTAGACGACCTTCTAGCAAAAGGTAGTGCAAATAAGGGTATATCAGCTGTTTTCGACGAAATCCCTTACATGAAACTTTTCCTTGCAAAACATTCATCAAAGTATGTTATGGTTCAACCTCTTTACAAGGCAGAAGGATTCGGATTTGTAAGTTCTTCTAAAACTAGAATTTGATTTAATTCATATTTTTAGTGTATGACTAACATGAATATTGCTATAGGCATTCCCTAAAGGTTCGCCCTTAGTATCGGATTTTTCAAGGGAGCTATTAAATGTAATAGAAGGAGGTGATATGACGAGAATGGAAAAAAAATGGGGTATGCCTTTGTCTAATGGTTCATATGATGGAAACATGGTATCGGCTAGCAGTCTTAATCTTTCGAGTTTCTGGGGATTATTCCTAATTGTTGGAGTTGTTTCGGGATTGTCTCTCCTTGTCTTCACAGCAACATTCTTGTATGAGTATAGGCAAATCTGGTTGTACTCCGATGCTTCAATATGGCGTAAAGCTAAAGATCTGACCGATGTTTTCGTACAACGCGATATGGAATCTCATACATTCAGGCGAAATGTTATGCAGCAGAGCACAAGAAATGTGAGATCTGAGTGTGAGGGCATAAACACTGATTCAGGTTCCAGCCCCAGGCCATCGAACTTTACAGATGATTGTGTTAGTAAACAACCACCCGATTCATTACAAACGGAAGAAAATGTTTCGTTGCCTAAACATGAAAATGATCAAAACTTATATTTGGAGAGAAGATCAGAAATTGGCAACCAACAAGTTTGAGATTTATGGGCCAAAGATGAATGCTGTATAAACAAGATGTATACATTAACATTAAGATTGCTTTGATGATTTATATTTACTAATTGTGTCTTTTAGAAACCACAATTAGGCCATTTCTTCAATTATGTCTTGCTTCATCTATTCCTACACTAGTTTACGTTGTAAATCATCCCTTCTATTTATAATATGTTCATTGAATTGATTAATGTTAGTCTTTTATTAGTTTATGTCTCTCCGTTCTAGAACGAACCTTGTTGGAAATTTCGGAATTTTTTTATTAAGAGGTAGGGTAAGAGAAGAGGATGGCTAGGTGAGAATTGAACCGAGGATCTTTGCCTAGGAAGTGGTACTGACTCCAACTGAGACAAGACCCGATTCTTAATCTTGCGAAATCTTTTTTATTAGTAGGACTTTCCAACAATAAATAATACTTATAACAAAATGGAAAGTTATGCGGTAGCTAAAAGAACTTTGCCAAGTAACGTATGATATTACGGTTTGTTTTGGTTCTTTGAGTGTAGTTCAGTTTCGTTTGGAAAATTACAAACGAAAATAAATTTTGTTTGATTTTGTATCATAACCAAGACGAAAAATCGAATTTACACCCCAATGCTGATGTGAATAATATTGGAGTTCACCTTTTCATTATATGTTGATGGTAAAATAGGCATAGGATTTACAAAGCAAAACTGGAGAGCAAGCAATATGTTAGACAGATGGTAAAACTACTTATTATGCATCTAATAGTAACTGATACAAAGACTATAGTTTATAGAATGATTCCTTATGCACTCTAAAAATTGTCTTAAATTGCCATGCATCTATGTGTAGCAATTGAACATATTGCTCCTTTTCTTGCTTTCTTCACCTTACTGTCACATCCACGACGTTCAATATCTTAGGAATCGGAATCGGTCCCTTCAAGATCCAATACTGTGGTTAACCATTTGCAAACTTGTTCAGTTTCTTCAGGAATTGTGTAATGACCTAGCCTGCATAACAGTATATATAAGTAACCTCCTATTGAGACTAGTTCTCCTATATAATATCATTTTCATAGCAATTTTATTGAAGTTTAGCTGATAAAAGGGTAGTGTACAGTACCCATCATAGCTCTTAAAAGTAATATTCTGGAATCCGAGTGAAGTCAGAGCCTCCACAGCTTTCTCTCCGTGTTCGTGTGCTACAACTTCATCAGCTGAAACAAAAACGAAGATTGAAGCGAAACTATTACTTCCTTGCAAAAATAAGACTCTTGCAGTTGGAAGCAAAATGGTGTGCGGAATTCGATTAGAGACAAGATAATTGGTTGATAAGGAAAAGGGAATACCTGATCCATGACAGAGTAAAATGGGCACAGACGCAGCACGGTGCTCAGATTCGTCAGATTCCTCCATCCATGTTCTAAGTAGGCTATTAAATCAGAATATTCAACTCTGTAAGAATGCAACTAGCGAAACTCAAATTGTAGAACAATCCCATGTTACAAACTATGCGAACCTTGAACATGGAAGCCATCCACTCAGTCCCAAAGCAATGCTCAGATTGATAGGATAAACGTTTCCGTTACTGTATCGCCCTATTACTTGACAAATCACAGAATACAAGGCGGTAGCAGCACCCATGTTGAAACCCCCAATACCAAGCTTAACTGCAATCACCTTGGAAGATCAATACCAAGACATAGACGGTATTCATGCATATCAAATGACAAAAGTTTCTTCAGTGGAGATGAACTAGTGATGCACAACGGATCACAGGAATATGAGCCCTAGATAGGTGTTGCTCTTGTGAATGTTTAGTTGTAGAATAGAATAAACACAGGCAAAATTCTTTTTCAGAGACGGGAAAAATATGAGAGCCCAGCCAACTACAGTGAGGACATAAAGCACATAGCCGGATAAAAGTATGAGCACAAAACAAAAAGTGACTAGGGAATCTCTCATTTTTCTGCTAGTGATAAAGAATATATTAAAAGAAAAGGGCAAGCACCCTTGTACTAAAGGAGTTTATCGTGTCCTCATGCTATCTTGGAACGTAAAATGGATTCCAGCAAACACATACCGTCAGATGGCTCACTGGACAAAAGGTTGGCAATGTGTGCGGCTGAAGCATCTAAACTTTCCATATTAACCGGAGCATTTTCGGATATATCTTCTGCATCAAACCCTGACATCATCATACACACCAATACTAAATATATGCAGATATCGAAATGAAGTGCAGCAGTCATTAGTAGTCACTTATAAGCGGTAGTCATGGTACTCACATGCGGTGCAAGGAAATCCACCGAGAAGTGCAACTGGACGAGTAGGAGCAGTTGGGAAAATCCACTTAATCTGCATGGTTATCATGCTGTGACATATGAGCTAACAAGTCCGAGCTCTTAGCTTTGAGTAAAAGGAATCAGCAAGTTTTTATGATAAAGTTAACGCAGACTTACATTTGGAAGGGGGAGTGTGTCAAAGAGTTGCGACCAGCTGCACCATAGAAAAGCATCGTTAGTAACAGACAAAAACTTCTTTAACATGATTCTTCGACAAACAAACCATTTTATAAGAAGGTCTTGTACATATGTTAGAGCTATAAAACACAAGAAGACTTAAACAAAACGGAATTAATGATCACCAACACTTTATAAAGTTTCACTTTAAGAAGGCATTATTCTCGTAGGATTTCGAAATTACTGGTATTGAGAAGGTTTCTTACATAGCACGGAACAATTTAGTAGTTCACGTGACTACAAGCAATCGAGTCTTTCCTGTTGGGTATACGACAGCATGAAAGTTTCTTATGCCTGCTTTTGTACACTATCGGGGTCAAAATAACATGCATGTGATCGATGAATCATTTCCCATGGATCAACCTTCTTAATGAATATTTAGAGTAATCAGTGATCAACACTGCACTCAGTTACGAATTTAGACTCAGGAACGGTTGACATCTTGTTAACAGGGAAACGTAAAAGATGATAAGTAATCTAAAATGCTAGAATATAATGGCTTAGCTTAGGGAAGCTTGATTACTACCTCAAGCCTTTGTCACCCATTCCATGCAACCAGACTATAGTAGCCTGGTGTTTTCCCTTAGGCCTGACAACATGAGTTCCTCCAAACTCCAAAACTGTTGTCATTTGACTAGCTGTTGCATCTTCACTACCTGAAACGTTCAGTGTAAACAGGAAACTTCAACAGCGAAAAATAAGAATGGAGTTAAGTGTACAAACTTCGCGGTAATGTCTCTTCAGCGAAGTAATGGCAACGAACCTTAGTTTCAATTCTAATATGAATCGTTTATCCAGTGCGACTGCACTGGATAATCACTTTGACAGATTCCTACAGCAGACTTACCGATCTTGCACTATACAAGAAATCGACATTCGACCTCTCCCCCAGTACATGTAATAGCTTTAACACTGTTTAGATAGCAAATAGGAGAGAAAACAAAGGATCCTAAGGGGAACGGAAGGGTAGGGGTAAGTAGGGAGAGTGCACCTTGTTTGTTTAGCAAGGAAGGGAAGGGAAGGGAAAAGGGACGAAAACACTATCTCCAGTTAAGGAGATATTGTATTCTTAGCAAATTTTGTTCCCGTTTCCCTCCCTAGTCCAAATCCGCCTCGCTTTTCGTTATCCAAACAAGGGATCCTCATCTTTCCAAATCCCTCCCCTTCCTCTCTCTCTGTTTCTCTTTATCCAAACACAGTGTAAAACTCGAGAACAATTAACTACACTAAGCACTTAACAACAAACTACTAAATTTTGTTAAGCATGTACAACAACTATTATAACCCGGATTAAGCTAAGGCTTTGGCGTTGTTATTGTGTAACTAATATCTTTGGTAACTTACCTGAGCCCCCAACATCTTCATCAATCGGATTCATTTTTATTATCACCTTGTTTGTTACCACAATAATATTGACAAAGCTAAGCCTGGCTAATCCCTACATTTATACAGACAGATTGGGGCATAAATGGAAATATAGGCTAGCCTAGAATCTGAATCACCACTTTTGAGCTTTCTACACACACCGACCTTAATATCTGAAAGCATCCTAAATTAATATAGTACTTGGAATGATAAAGACAGTAAGACACTACTAACAACTAAGAAAAGATGAATGACTAAAAAGAAAAAAGATCAAGAAAAGTAGATTTCCTTTATGGAAAGAGAATCCACAAACAAATCAATTTGACCTACCAAACACACCCTTATTTTTATATACACAATTCTTTCTTAAAACCAAACATACCCTTATTTTTATATACACAATTCATTCTTAAAACCAAACATACCCAATCTTCAAAAAAAAAAAAAAAAAAACCAAACATACCCTGGAGTGGCCTCAACTTTTGATCTTAAACAAATAAGGTAAAACCCACTGTCGAAAAGGTCAAATACCCAGATATTTGAATGATGAAATTTACATGTTCCAACTATAAATCAAACAATTACTCCAATCCAAATCCAAATCCAAATGACGAAAACTCTCTTGAACATGAAAATTTGTAATAGAAAGATCACATATAAATAATGTATAAGATTTTAACTATAAATTGTGCAGGTGAAGTTTACAATTACAGCTATCTATGAATCTGCGTACTAACCTGGTTTTGGGGCATAGGAAATTAGGAATTAGGACTAGAGAGAAAATCTAAAGCATACAATTTTTGGTTTTTTCACTTTTCACACACACTCTCTCTATAATTATTTAAGTATAAAAAAATAGTCAAGTTTTTTTTCTGAGTTTGATTTTGATTTTAATTTTGTGGAGTCCCCTGCACTGCAGCTCTGAAAGTTTGATGATCATATTATTTATTTTTAAGTGCACTTGGAGAACCAGATGGAGTAGCTGAGCACCACATCACACCATACGTGTGCACATACACAGTGCACTAAAGTGCGAATTTTTGTATGGCAGCTAACGGTAAAAAAATTTTAAAAGTTTTGATGGCCTAAAGGCCAGGAGGAAATAGTTGTCATGTTTAACGACAAACGTATTGGACATTTAATGTCTAATAATCCTAAGTTTATAATCGCTAGGTACTACTAAAGTAGTGGGACAATATGTATTAACACTAGTGGAAAAACTCTATTTGCTGTGTTTTTTTTTAGGGTTATTGGCTGCGTTTTTGTCTCGCAGCCCTTGGAGTAGCAGCAAATAAGAGAACGTTAGTGGCTGCGGACATTAAAACCGCAGCCCTTTAGTTATTTTAGAAAATAAAAAAAATCATTGGCTGCGGACATATACAAGAACAGCAGCCCTTTAGTTATTTTAGAAAATAAAAAACAATTCAAAATCTGAAAATGAACAACAAAAAAAACGACAACCCAGAAAAAATCAAGAAAAAATAAAAAAAAACATAAAACTATGAACAAAACGAAATCAAGAAAACATCAAAAAAAACGACCCAGAAAAAATCAAAAAAAACGAAGAAACCTAGATCTGGGAGTCAAAAAACATCAAAAAAAAACGACAACCCAATAACGATGAACAAAAAACATAAAAAAAATTACAATTAACTATGAACAAACTATGCTATGAAGAATAATAAAATCTAAATTACAATCTGGGAGTCAAAATTTACAATAACGAATTAAAAACATCAAAAAAATTAAAAACATCAAAAAAATAAAATAAAATCTAAATTACAAATCTAAATAACATCAGTCTTCTTCGTTTTTTCTAAAAAAGGAAGACGAAATGTATAGAAGTCTTCGTTTTTTTGCACCGACCTGTGATGTCTTCAGATTTGAGATATAAATGTACAGAAGACGAAATGTACAAAAGAGTTCGAAATTGATTAGTTTTTTTGCACCGACCTGTGAATTCGAAATTAAATGAACATTGGCTTAGGAAGAAGAAGAGTTGAAAACGGCCCAATTAAGAATGAGTTGAAAATAAAATCTTAAGATTTGAATGCATATTTAGGATGAGTTTCATCTAGTACAAATCAAAACAACGTCAAGTAAGTTTGTATTTAGGTTTTTAGGGTTTTTAGGTTTTTAGGTTTTTAGGTTTTAGAAAGAGAGAAAGGAAGAAGAAGAGTTGAAAACGGCGCACTAGCTCAAAGAGAGAAAGGGTTTTTTAGGGTTTTGAGAGAGGAAGAAGAGAGGGAATCTGAGACACTTTGCTTAAGGTTTGATTTCGGCGCCTAGGGTTTCTAATATTGCTAGGGTTTATAAGGGATTTGGGCTGGGCTCAATTTAGGGTTAGCTTAAGGGCTGCGGTCCATCTAAAAACCGCAGCAATTAACTTAATTTTTTTTAGGGAACAGATAAGGGCTGCGGTCAAGGATTAAAACCGCAGCAAATAGTCTTCGATCAATTTTTTATTTTATCATTTGCTGCGTATTTTGAAAACCGCAGCATTTGATGCGCAGCCTATGACGTTTTTTCCACTAGTGTAAAATACTTGGTCTAAAAGGGGTTCAAAGGATACGACAAAAAATAAATTTGGAAAACCAAGTCAGCACTAAAAGCCGACTCGGCTTTCCTGAAATAATGCTTTCTCCAGCAGAGAAGGTCGAGTCGACTTTCCTGGGTGTGAAGCAAACCGCCAACTCGGCTTTTGCTTCTGAAATAACCGCTGGGTTATTTCTTATTCCTTGAATTGATTGCATATGTTTCCAACACGTATTCCACTTTAATTCAGAGGTTAAAAAGGTATAATTTGGTGAATATTAATGGTATTGATTGTGTGATCATAAATTTGGTCATCAATAGTGATTATTATGCTATGACCCTTAAAATATACTCTTGTAGTATAAATAGGGCTTGGTGATGAGCGCAAGATACACACTTTTTCTGAATTCTCCTATTCTCATTTGTTTGTGTTCTTTTCAAGAGAGTAAATAACTCTTGTTTAGAGCTTCCAAATCTTATAGTTTTCTAAACACATTGTTATTAAATGACATATCCAAAGTACTAACGGCCCGTTTGGTAGATGGTAATAAATCATGGCAATAAGAATGAAAAACTAGTGTAATTTTGGTTAAAAAATCTTTTGGCTATCTTGATGGTCATGCTTGACAACCTTCAATCATCTCATTTTGTTCATAAAATTCATTCCAATGCATTACCAATGGGAGATGTGGTATTAGGAGGTAATGGAAATTTGTGAACAAAAAAAAATTTTTTTTGTGATCAAAGTTTTATTACCATGGGAATGGCATGAAAGTTTTGATGAAATTTTGCACTATAAATCATTCATATTATCACCATTTAGTACCACTAGCCAAACGGGCCGTAAGGGTATGTTGTGTTGTTTGTATCTTATTGTCAATTTTCAAGATCAATCCAAGTACCTTTATAGGGGAGATATCACAAAAGAAAAGTCATTATACGCCTACAACAAGTATCAAGCTTCCGAGTAACGGTTGTAGTTACAAAACAATCTTCAAGTTTGTTTTAGTATTGTTTGTAAGTTTAATTTTTGTCATCAACATAGGGATAAATACAATTTCCCATTTGTATTTGCATTATTAAGTTTAATATTCTTTTGTGATATTTTTTTTCGGGATGACAAGTATCAAAGATCTTATGTATAGCTTCACTAAGTTAGAAAAGTTTGTCTGTGTCGACTTTCAACGTTGGCAAAAGAAGATGATGTTCCTCCTAATACTTTGAATGTGGCTTATGTGATAAGTAGCCCCAAACCGGAGGAATTGGAAGATGAAACTGTAACACCCCGGCCCCTCGGACCGCTGGTGACTACTCATGGAGACTGTAGACTGGCCCCACAGACCAACACAAGTTTTTCCAGCGCACTTTGGCCTCACTCGTGCGCACCCAGGATAACTTCCCAGGAGGTCACCCATCCTAAGATTGCTCTCCACCAAGCACGCTTAACTGTGGAGTTCTTATCAGATGGGCTCCCTAGAAAAGAAGATGCACCTTGTTGATATGAGTAGTCTATCAATCTCTTTTTCAAACTAAATCTGGGGTATCACACTCACCCCCACTTAAGAATACAACGTCCTCGTTGGACCGTCCCTTCAGGATCTTTTCCCCCGCTAGGTGCGCTGAACACACAATCAGCCACGGTCGCAGGGTTGCTCTGATACCATTTGTAACACCCCGGCCCCTCGGACCGCCGGTGACTACTCATGGAGACTGTAGACTATCCCCACAGACCAACACAAGTCTTTCCAGCGCACTTTGGCCTCACTCGTGCGGACCCAGGATAACTTCCCAGGAGGTCACCCATCCTAAGATTGCTCTCCACCAAGCACGCTTAACTGTGGAGTTCTTAGCAGATGGGCTCCCTAGAAAAGAAGATGCACCTTGTTGATATGAGTAGTATATCAATCTCTTTTTCAAACTAAATCTGGGGTATCACAGAAACTCTTGAGCAAGCGAGGAAAAGAAGTAAGGGGAAAAATGACGATTTCATTTGTCGGGGCCTTATGCAAGATTCTCTATTTTACATCTACCAATACCATGAGTCCGCTAAGGGATTATGGGATACTTTGGAGAGTAAATACATAGTGGAGGATGTAGCTCCAAAAAGTTTCTTGTAAGTAATTTTAATTCTTATAAGATGGTTGAAAAGCGCCCTGTAATTGATCAATTTTATGAGTTGCAAATAATGCATGCTAATCAAAAATTACATAAAATTGAAATGGATGAAGTTTTTATTGTTTCTAGCATTATAGACAAATTGCCTCCCTCTTGGAAGGATGTTAGACATGCTTTAAAGCATAAAAGAGAGTGGAGTTCACTCTCTGATCTTGGGCAACATATTGTTGTTGAGTCTAACACAAGGATTCAAGAGAATCGGAAAGATGAAAATCCTAATGTTGGGACCAACAATATGGTTGCGGAAGGGAGGTCATCCCGTTCTAGTGAGAAAAGGAAGAAGGTTGATTCTTCTAAGGGGAAGGTCGCTATCTCCAATACTGAAAAGGTATGTTGGGAATGTAGAAAGCCTGGATACCGAGAGAAAATTTTCTTTGTTTTCAAGAACAAGCAAAAAAAGACAAAGGGGAATGGTCAAGCTTCTACAAGCAAAGACCCTTCCAATCAAGGTAATCATGCAATTTTGAGTAAAAATTCTTCTTTGAATTTTTCTTCAATGAATACTAATTTAAGTGTTGAGCAGGATGATTATTTGTCTTGGTGGGTTGATTAAGGGGCTTCAAGACATGTATGTAACTCTACAAGATGGTTCAAAACCTTTCACAAGGTGGTTGATGGGGAACATTTCTTTATGGGAAACAACCCAGATATCATGGTCCAAGATAAAGGACAAATTAAGCTATTAATCACTTCGAGGATTCTCTTAGTTTCAAAGGATGTTTATTATGCACCCAAAATAAGTAGAAATCTTGTCTCGAGTCTTATTTTGAATCGATTGGACTACAAATTAGTATTTGAAGCTGATAGGTGTATTATTTCAAAACATAACTTGTTTGTAGGGCGTGTTTACTTATGTATTAGTTTATTTAAATTGTCTTTAGATTTGAATACAAACTTTATATAATATTTCAAACATGAATGATTAAGATAATTTGTATTACTTGTGGCATGTTAGACTAGGGCATGTAAATTTTGATAAATTTCTTTTATGTCTAAACATGACTTGATTCCTATGTGTTTTAAAATGTTTAAAAATTGCAAAAGGTGCATGTTAAATAAGATCACATGGACATCCTTTGAAAGTGTTGAACGAAAATCCAAAATGTTGGAATTAATTCACAGTGATCTTTGTGACTTTTATAGTACACCATTATTGGGAAATAAGAAATATGTAATAACTTTTATTGATAATTTTTCCAAGTTTTGTTATGTATACCTTTTACATACAAAAGATGAGGCTCTTGATCACTTTAAGATTTACAAAATGAAATTGAAATACAAATTGGTAGTAACCTTAAACGATTAAGAACCGTTAAATGAGATGAACATTTTGATCCAAATTACTTTAATTCAACGGTAGTATACATGAAATAACCGTTGGATATGCACCACAATCAAATGGTGTGGCAGAGAAGAAAAACCGTACACAATAAGAGATGGTTAATGCCATGTTATGCTGCTCGGGCTTGAGTGATGGATTTTTGTAATATCTCGATTACTCCAATATCCTTTGGTAATAGTTCTCCACGCAACAATAACTCCACAAACACATCATTTCCGCCAATATGACATTTTGATTTACATCATCTATTGAATTTAATTTATGGGAATTGAACAAAAAGCCAAAAATATCTTTATATGATTGAAATGGTTCAAATCATTTCTCCAAAGAACTAATTGTTTGATCAACAATGTATAAAAAGTACTGAATTCTAAATGATTCCTCTGAGGATATTGAAGTTTCCTCAACATTTGTTTCATCAAAATGTCTTCTCCTACGTACTTGACGTTTTTTTAGCAAAAACACATTCAATACTAATTTCATTTGCTAGTTCTTTTGTTGTATTTAAAGCATTTGAAAAACCATTTTCTCTATAACTTTTAGAAAAGGAAATCAAACCACTGATCAAATCAATAACAACATCTATAATCATGCTTTATGTTTGTAATTGTTTGCTCACTAAGTTCACTTGACTAAGAATGTCACACTAAATTATGGTAGCTAGTAAAAACTCAAACTACCAAGCTCATTATTTACCAATGACTTATCTTCACTTTGCAATAAACTGTAGTTCAAATAAGGCTTCATAAAGTTCAGCAATTTGAAATCTTATAGCTTTTGATGCTTTCAACTCTACTTTTCCAACCGTGGTTGACAATGGCTTTAGGGTCAAACTTTTCACTTGTTCCTTCAAAATAAGCCATCTCTTTGTAAACTTAGAAAATATAGTAAATACGCTGGACAATTCCAAAGAAGTCTCTAACTTCTGTTGAAGTACTTGCAATATCACATAAAAATAAATTAAGATTATGACAACCACATGATATATTAAAAGCTCTAGGATTCTAACTTAAAACTCTTTTTTGAACACCTTGGTTCTTCCCTTTCATATTCGAACCATTATAATATCATTGACCCCTCACATTATCTATGTCAAGGTAATGAGATTTTAATATATTTTCCAACTCTAAGAAAAGTCCAGCGCCACTCGTATCATTGACTTCTAAAAATTCTATAAAAAATTCTTCAACTTTAAAGGAGTTACTAGAGTCATCGACACATCTTATAATTAAGGGCATTTGTTCTTGATGACTAGAGTCACATATAGAATAATATATATTGTATTTTTTTATTTGTCTTGATAACTATAGATTTAATTTTAAGTAAAAGTATCAATTCATTTTGAATAAAATGACTTATGTAATGGTAATGAATTTTTCCACTATTAATACAGTCATCATGCTCAATCATCACAGGATCAAAATGCAGTTAACATTTCAACTAAAACTAAGAAATTACCATTTCCTTTTTCGTATAACCTTTCTTTTTCTTTTCACGAAATGCGAGGTTATGTTAACCAAGATACTTAATTATGGTAATAATTCTAATAAACAATTTTTTTTCAATATTCCTTTTCCTTCTTCAATTGTTGTAAGAACGATTTTTATTGTTCATTCTTTTGCAATCCCATCCAAAATTCACACCAAGAAGCCATATTCAAAATATGATCACTACTAGTTTCATGCTCTCTAAGTCTAAAACTTAAATGATTCCAATTACAAAAACCTTCACCAACTAAAGCACCTTTTACCGGTCCTTTTTTAAAGATCTTACAACAAAAACAAAACACTTATCAAGATCCTTTGAGTACACATACAAGTCATTCTCGATCATAAGTTTCACCATTAGGCAAAGATCTTATATAGTGAGTCGAAGAAAATCTACGATTGACACTATTTTTTGGGCCTTTTACCAATTCTAATTCTCTTTTGGATCCATTCAATGCCAAAGTATCAATAGAATTTATATTAAGAGTATCCCAATTCCTAGGTTCATATAAGTCAAACATGTTATTTTTATTTTGTTTAACAGTATCATCAAATTCGTCAAAATTTTGTGGAACGTTATCATCATGAACATCACCATTTTGTATTGAGTCTTCAAAATTTTTAACATTTTCAGCATCACCATTAACACCAGCATCATCACCATTAACATTATTTTCATCTGAAAGATTAGAAGGTTATAAAAGGGTTTCTTTTTAAAAAAGCTTTTGAAGAGCACCTCTTTAAGATTGAATTAATTGTTATTCTATTTTATGTTTCTTACGTTTTTCTGATGTGATTGGTACTTACGAATTATAATAAAATAATTATACTGTGAAAAATAGAAATAAGAGAAAAAAAATAAGGGAATCAAAGAAATAAGTAGACAATATAAAGAAAGATCAAAATAAATTTGTGATCGAGAGTAGAAAAAAGAATGTGAGATTATTGCTAAAAAATGTACATAAACTGTTGTGAGAGACGGTCTTTCCTAGACACGCATTAGATATATAAGCTAAAAAGCCCAATTAATACAAATTAAAAAGAAATAAAAACACGGGCCTTTTATTTTGTGATCGTCTCTTTAAAAGAGGGTCTCTTACAAGAGTAGCCACTACAAAAAATTTGCAAAGTTGCGACCAAAACCCACCGACTACCCATTTTTAGTCGGAAATTCCGACTACTTTTCCGACTAAACCATGTTAGTCGGAAATACCGACTAAATTGCGACTAAATGTGTTTTTGGTCGTAATTTCAAATTAAAAAAAAAATAAAAAAAATATTATTAATTATCTCCGACCAACCACCGACCAACATTTAGTCGGAAATTTTTCCGACCACTTTCCGACCAAAAAGTTGGTCGGTAGTTGGTCGGTGGTAATTTTCATTTTTTTTATTTTTTTGATTGACCAAATATAGAAATAAGTTAAAAAAAATTTAAATATAAAATATAAATGTTGTTGTGGTGTAGTGGTTAGTACAATGGCTTGCAAACCAAAGGTCCCTTGTTCAATTCAAGCTAACTACATATTTTGTTATTTTATTAAAATTTTGTTTTATACTAATAGTTTTGCATTATTAATTCATTTTTTGTCTTACTAGTTAGTTTGTCGATACTCGAAAATTTTAATTTGCATTAGTAATATATTAATAATATACAACGACTAATAATAATAATAATAACAATAATAATAATAATAACAATAAGCTAATAATCTTCTAATACGAGTAGTAATACGCTTATACAACTAATATTATACTAATGAAACCCTAATATGTACGACTAATAATGCATTAATACGACTAAATAACTAATAAAATAATAATATAATGTAAAAATACGAGTAATAATATACTTATACGAGTTACAATAATTAATATAATAATAATAATAATAATAATAACAATAATAATAATAATAATAATAATAATAATAACAACAACAACGATATACTAATACGACTAATAATAACTAATACGACTAAATAACTAATAAAGTACTAATAATGCAGTAATATGACTAATATGGCTAAATAGCTAATAGTTTTGCATTATTAATTTATTTTTTGTCTTACTAGTTTAGTTTGTCGATACTCGAAAAGTTTAATTTGCATTATTAATATATGAATAATATACAACGACTAATAATAATAATAATAATAAAAATAATAATTAATAATAATAATAATAATAATAATAATAATAATAATAATAATAATAATAATAATAATAATAATAACAACAATATGCTAATAATCTACTAATACGAGTAGTAATATACTTATACAACTAATATTATACTAATGAAACCCTAATACGTATGACTAATAATGCATTAATACGACTAATACGACTAAATATCTAATAAAATAATAATATAATGTAAAAATACGAGTAATAATATACTTATACGAGTCACGTACAATAACTAATATAATAATAATAATAATAATAATAATAATAATAATAATAATAATAATAATAATAATAATAATAATAATAATAATAATAATAATAATAATAATAATAACAACAACGATTACTAATACGACTAATGATAACTAATACGACTAAATAACTAATAAAGTACTAATAATGCAGTAATATGACTAATAATAACTAATATGACTAATATGGCTAAATAGCTAATAAAATATTAATAATCTATTAATACAAGTAGTAATATACTTATACAACTAATATTATAATAACGAAACACTAAACGTACGACTAATAATGCACTAATAAGATTAATACGACTAAATTACTAATAAAGTAATGATATAATGTAAAAATACGAGTAAGAATATACTTATACGAGTCACAATAACTAATATAATAATAATAATAATAATAATAATAATAATAATAATAATAATAATAATAATAATAATAATAATAATAATAATAATAATAATAATAATAATAATAATAATAATAATATAATAATAATAAAAATAAAAAAATAATAATTACATCAATAAAATAAAATAATAATAATAATAATAATAATAATAATAATAATAATAATAATAATAATAATAACAACAATAATTAGCATTAAGGTACCGATTAATAGCTAATAAGTACCATAACATTAGAATACATATCATCAAATATCACTTGGTCTAGTGGTTGAGTAGTGTGCTTTGGAACTTGAGGTCTCAAGTTCGAAGGCTGATGGAGGCAATTTGTTATTCAAGTGTTATTAGGCATAGCTGGCAGGTGCATGGGATTCACGTAGAGTTCCACGTGGGCAAGGGTGGCATTGACATGGCAATTATTCAACAAAAAAATTTTTTTTTTCTTTTTTTTTTTTTGCGACCAGATTTCTAGTCGGAAATCTGGTCGGAGAGCTTTTAATTTTTTTTTTTCTCATTTTTGGTTTAATTTTGAAATAATGATTACCGACTACTTTCCGACTAAAAGGGTAGTCGGTATTTCCGACTAATTTTCCGACTGACCAAGTTAGTCGGTAATTCCGACTATTTTCCTACTAAAACGATTTACCGACCATTCTATGCCGACTGGTTGGATTTAGTCGGAATTTAGTCGGTATAGCTCTATACCGACTAAATTCCGACTATTTTGGGTAGTCGAAAAATTGCAATTTTTTTGTAGTGAGCTGAAAAATGTACCACAATTTAAAATTACAAGTTAAAAAAATAATTGAGTTTTTACGGTTCCATAATGACCAAACTTACCCTTACCAATAAAAAGAAGATGCCTATAGTAAAGTAACCAATTAAACACAAGTCTAAATACACAATATGTATGTGGTAATTAAGGATTAATTAAAATTATCAATCTTGACAAGTCAACTGGTTTTATACCTTTCCTTCTAATTAGAAGCCAAGACTTAAAAGTCATACCACTCAAATCCTACTTATTTTTCCTTAAAAAGATAATCAATATCCCAAGTAACATAAAGTATTTATTGATGAAAAAAAGAAAAAAGATAAAGTGTTTATTAAAAGTCAAATATCAAGATTCTCCATTTTCCACCAAATTGACATATATATACATGCCACAACACCTAATTGTTTTACAAATGTACCAATATCTCTATCTAAAATGACATGTGAAATTGCTTGGTTCATTATAATTTGGTCAAAATGGTGTTTATAACCATGGAATATTTTTAGGGCATAATTTGTGTTTCCAACCATTATTTGTGATGTATATATCAATGTGTAATTAGGTACAAAGTTTTTTTTATTTGTGTATCTTTTACTTTTTTTTAATAAAGGGTGTATATCTTTTACTTTCTTTTATAAGTATTATATTTTTTTGTCTCGTTCAAGTCAGACTATTTATAATAATAAATTGTTTATATTTTAATATATACGTTGAAAAGTTAATAATAAACTCAGACACACATTTTGAGTATTCAATCGGATATTATTTTTGGATAATCTTTTTCTTTTCAGCTAATTATACATATTTTAATTATTAAAAAAAAGAAAAGGCTTTTAAAAGTTTGACTTTCATAACAAGAATGTTGCGTGATGAAACAAAAGGCCAATGGGTACTTAATAATATTAAATATTTAGTCATACATTATATAATAATCAATCTTGAAGTTTCTACTAATATCATGATTAAGTAGCCAAGGGGACCATACTATACTCTTTTAGTGCCTCTCTTTTAGCTTCATTTTTCATTTTTGATTTTTAATCACGCGTTCATAAATTCTATCTCACAAAATACGTAATTTATAATCACAAATTTTTGTATCAGATAATTTTATCGTAAAAATAGCCGAATAGTACTTATCGAGATACAGTCTTTCACTCAGAAGAATAGCTTTATAACAATAAGGGTTTGAAATTTGAAGGGTTATGAAGATAGTTAAGTTAGGTTATTACGAATGGACAGATTCTCAAGCAAAACGTGTTGATGAGGATTGCATATAAAAATAATTGATTGATTTATTTAATAATAGGAATTACAAATTAGCAATTAGGGACAAGAATCCAACATGTTTGTGAATTAATTATCGATAGGGAAGACTAGCTTTAATTTAGTTTAGGTGGATGGTTTCTGGTTTCTTGTATTGTATTGTTATCTTTTGTACCCACAATTAAACTTTGATTATAAAGGGGGTTTTATGAGAAGTGGAGAAAACACCACACCATAATAATGCCAACTTATGCTCCTTTGATCTTTAAGGAAAAAAAAATCTTTTTAAATGGAAGCTAAAGCTCAATAATGTTAATTGAAAACTAATTTCCAACATTGTATGGTAGGAAAATTTAATTTCCGTTATACTATCCACGTAGGATAAGTTATCAAAAATTCATTTTTTACTTTTTATTGAGCAAACCGCCATCTGAAATGGCAGTTTTATCTAAATTAATTTAACAAACTGCTTTTTATGAACACGATTTGGTATGAATTAAGAAACAAAATACATAATCACAAAAACCAAACCACCATCTAAAACGACGGCTTGCGTTGGTATAATTTTTTTTTGCCTCGTTTAACAATTGTCACTTACTCCATCAAAAATACAAAGCTAAAAAATAAACAAGTATTATAACATCAAGGAAATTCTTGTTGCTTAATTGGTGAGTGCATGAGTCATGTAAATGCGGGATTCCGGGTTCATATACCATGCGTCCCATATTTTTTGCATTCTGTTTCTTTATTTCAATAATGAGGAAAAGCAAACCGCCATCGAAATTATCAAATCGTGATTTCAATTGACGGTTTACTCTGAAAGTTTTTTAAAAAAGGAAAGCTCTGTGACGTGGACGGTAAAGTGGCAATTATTTTTCCCCACAATATAGATTAGGAATTATGTTTTTATTTTGCAATATTAGGGGAATAGACTCTTTTGAATGTTGTTTAAAGTGACCCAATTTTGAGTCAAATTGATATGAGGGTCTTTTAAATGCTATTTGCAATATAAAGGGACAAATAGAGTAAAACCGAAACAAAGTAATTATTTTTATACTTTAAAACAATGTTTAATAATTTTAATATAGATGTTTATAAAAATTATTTATCAATTATTATAGCTGCTTTTTTTCAACATTATAAGTAAAAAAAATACTCTTTTTCCTCTGATTTTGCTTTATATATTACTACCTCCAATTCACTTGAGTTGTCCCATTTGTTTTTGGTCACTATTCACGTATCACTCTTAATTTGTATTTTACTCTTAATCTATAAGTTAAAATATAGTCATGTGGGATCTTGTTTGATTCGTCTCAATACAAGGATTATTAATATCAACTTTTTATAATTTTTGATTAAGAATAATTAGAGATATTAAGGGTTAAAATGTTGCCTCGGCAAATGTGAAAAAGTAAATGGGACAACTCAAGTGAATTGGAGGGAGTATTTTAATATGTTTCTTTTGAATATGTTCTCATCTTTAATATATCAGTAAATCTCATATTAAAAGCTAAAATCTATCCCCCTCTGTTTCCTAATATTCTTCTCGTTTATTTTTTGGATAATTTTCAAAGTAAATTTTGAGCCTTAATATCTCTAAATACGCATCATAAAAATTATAAAAATATATAATAAAAAAGTATACATTAAGAAGAATCTAACGAGATCTCATATAGATATATTCTATCATCTACAACATTACTCGTTTATTTTGTCCATGTCTCCAATGGCTTTTTTCCCCTTGCGGGGTTTTTTATGCCGGCGTGTTCATGGCTCCCATTCATTCAGTGTGGTTTTTTTCTTTCGTTGATAATAAAATTCCGAATTTTCAATATATATATATATATATATATATATATATATATATATATATATATATATATATATATATATATATATATATATATATATATATATATATATATATATATATATATATATATATATATATATATATATATATATATATATATATATATATATATATATATATATATATATATATATATATATATATATATATATATATATATATATATATATATATATATATATATATATATATATATATGTCTTAGAAATCTTAATTGAATTTCTCTTTTCAAAGAAGAATATTCTAAATGGGAAAAATATTAGAAAACAAAGGGAGTATATCATAAGACATACTCATAGACGTCCCATTAAAATACCTTTTTTTCTTCCACTTTCAAGATTTATATGCAAACTATTTAAGGAGCGATCTCGAAAAAACATGAGTGCATTATGAAAGAAGAGCTAAATTAGAGTCTAAAATATAAAACTCAAACTCTAATATAAAACTCAAACTCTAATATCACTAAGATTGAAGGTATGAGAATACCTTAACAAATTATACTATTAATGACTTGACAATGTATAAAGCAATTAAAATGCAAACAATGAAAACAAAGATTTACGAGGTACGTTCATCTAATTTAGGCTACGTCCTCGAAGATTTGTAGTGTCTTGATTATACTATAACAATGGAGACTGAATGAAATATTACAATTGAGAATAAGAGAGATTAAACCTATGTGTTTAATGTTTAGGCTTTGGGTTATTTTGTGGATGATTACCATGAGCATATAAACTCCCTAATTATAAAGCTAATTACATTAATGAGAATGCACACTTAAGACTAAGGATTAATAACATATTAATCATCCTTTAGAGCATGAAAAACGCAAAAAAATCAAATGCACAACCCTTGCACAATTTGCTCGTTCTAGCAACTGCATCTTATTAATGCACGCATAACATCATACATTTAACACACATTTAACCGCACTTTTACACCACACTCAACACACCCAATGACCCAATCCCATCTTATTAATGCACATATCAATGCACATCTTAATGCATATACTTATAAACACATAATGGTGCACTCAAGTCACAATTAGGGATGGCAATTCAGTCTGAATCCGACCGTAGTCCGACTCGATCCGAGGAAAATAACCTGATTCGAGTCTGAGGAAAAAGTCATCCGACTCCGACTCCGACTTTACGACCCGAGTCCAAGTTAGAGACGGACAGGATTTGGACCTTATTAAATATCCGAGACTCCGACCCGACTCCGACCCTGAAGGACATCCGACTTTGAATTTGACTTTTACACTAATATTTTGATCCTTTTTTTTTGGCAAATAAAAAAAAGTGACTAATTCAAGCTCTCTCTCATAGTAATTGTAATTTTCGATTTTGAAAAACTACATTGGTATTTTTATTTAGATTAATGAATCAAGATATGACAACTGAAATCAAGAGAAATAAAATATACCAAATCAAAATCCGAGAAAATTTTGTTAAATTATAGTAATAGGATTATTTCTCTAGTTAAAATTGAATTCAAATTAAAGTACGTATTTTTTTGTTAAATTGTATTTGAAAAATATATTTTGTTAATTTTTTATGCTTTAAAATCATTAGTACAATATAACAACGATGGTGTTTGCAGGGTAATTTCAGAATTTCTGTTAAACTGTCTGTTTGATAATAATCCGACTCTGCATCCGACTCCGTTGGAGATCCGAAAGTCCGAGTTGGGGCAAACTTGGAGTATGCATAATCCGACTCCTAGTGGAGGTGGACTGAAAACAAAAGTCCAACTATTATCCGGAGCAAAGTCGGAGTATGTAGTATAATCCGAGCCGAATCCGATCCATTGTTATCCCTACACAATAACGCCAACACAATATAAAAAAAAAAAAAAAAAGAAAAAGATAAGTCGATGTTAAGCAAAGTTAAAGTGTTGGAGGATTATAAAATTCGAATATAAACGACATCAAAGAACACCTAGATTTCGTTGATAACATTACTTAAATATCATTCCTAGAAACCCCTCGCATCTTAGTGTTTTGCTGTCTTTTTTGTCCAAAAAGTTCCAATATTTTTAGTTGTAGATTTACTTTACTTCGTCTAAAAGTTTTGTTTTCATATTTCAAAAAAAAAAAAAAGTTGAAATAAAGGTTAATAATTTTATGTACGAAAGAAAATAAGTTTAGATAATATAAAAAATAATAACTTCAAATAAATATGGTGAAAGAAATTAAATTGAAATAAAATCTAACAAGATCAATAAATCCAAATAAGATATAAAAAACCATTAATTAACAATAGATTTTGGCAATTTTATAAACCGAGAAACACTATGTGAAGTAAATAATAATAATAATAATAATAATAATAATAATAATAATAATAATAATAATAATAATAATAATAATAATAATAATAATAATAATAATAATAATAATAATAATAATAATAATAATAATAATAATAACTACCCAATTTATTGAAATAAAGACATAATAGTTAAAGTTTTACCGATATTTTTCTATGGTTAACTATATTACTAATCTACATACTTAAAGTCACCCAACCATTTAATCAAATGTATAGTTAAAAATGATCAAAATAAAAATTTGAAACAAAATATAGTCAAGCACAAAATATCTAGTGGACAAGGCCCACACTTCACTAATATCGATGTCAACAATTTTAATAAATTTGATGCTTAACATTTTTCTGATTTTTGATAAGCTTAACTAGTTTTCAAAATATTATAATTATGAATCAATTTAGTCAAAAAGTTGCAAAAAAAAAAAATTACGTCAAAATGCTATTTTTAATATGTGAAAAGTTGAGTAATGTCCACTAAAGCCTAAGATAGTGTGAAGTGATCAGTCCTTTTAAACATTAAAAAACAGTGCGTCTTCTAAAAGTTCCTCTTGTTAAGAGACGTTTTTTAGTGTCTATTGTGCAACAATGGAACCAAAAATTGAATAATAATAACGGAAACAAAAAAGATTCAAGCAAACAATAATGAAAATCACACCGAGAAATTTAATGTGGTTCATTATCAACGTGATAGCTACATCCGCCAGCACCGAGAATAAACTTTCACTATAAATTAGAAGATTACAAGATGAACATAACTAGCTACAACAATGGCTCTCCAAGTTTTTTCTCTCTTAGTTTTCCTCACTTTATGTTGCATCATTCGACTCAAATAACAAGAGGGGTTTCACTAGTGGAAAAAAAACTATTGGCTGTTACCAATTGGCTGCGGTTTTAATGTATACGCAGCCAATAAGTAAAATTAAAAAAAAAATTGGAATAGGCTACGGTTTGCTCATATGTTTCAGCTAATAAGTGAAATTATATCATGGGCTGCGGTTTTCACTAGTGTCCGCAGCCAAAAAGTGAAGCACAACCCAAAATTCTCAAAGCCCAGTACAAAAACCTTAATTCACGTACAAATTGCTGGCCTCCTTCTTAATTCACATACAAATTGTTGCGCCCTTCTCACTTCTCAAATTAAAGCTACTTCATCTTCTCAAAGTGAAATTATATCTGAAAACGCCCTTCTCTCTTCTCAAATCTGAAAACGCCCTTCTCAAAACCCTAATCTGAAAACGCCCAAGCATTCTTGTCAAAGCATTCTTCTCAAAACTGAAAAACGGCTTCATCTTCTCAAATCTGAAAAACGGCTTCATCTTCATCTTCTCAAAGCATTCAAAGCCAAAAGTCATTACCAAGGTATAAATTTGTAGATCTTGAATTTGTAGTTCGATTTGTAAAAGTTCGATTTGTATAATCATTATAAAAGCTCTCGATTTGTATAATCTGTAAAAGTTCGATTTCGAGATTTCGATTTGTATAATCTTTATAAAAGTTCTCGATTTGTTCTCAAATCTTCAATTTGTAGTTCGATTTGTAAAAGTTCTTTGTAATCTTTATGTTTAGATTAGTTCTTTGTTCTCGAATCTTCATTTTGTAGTTCGATTTGTAAAAGTTCTCGATTTGTTCTCGAATCTTCTTCTCAAAGCAATTCGATTTCGATTACCAAGGTATAAATTTGTAGATCTTGTTTCGTTTGTATAGATTTGTTCTTTGTATAAATTTGTTAGATTTATTTTCGTTTTTTGTAATTTTCCCTTGTTTGATGTTCTTAATTTTTAGATTTATTGTTAGTATAAAACGAAATTAAAAAAAAAAAAAAAATTCTTGAAATTAAATGGGGTATTGACTGCGGACATTATGTCTGCAGCCAATAACTTTATCTTATTTGCTGCTACTCCAAGGGCTACGAGACAAAATCGCAGCCAATACCCCTAAAAAAACCGCAGCCAATAAGCTTTTTTCCACTAGTGTTTATATAATCTGCCACTTAATAAAAAGAAATTATGGAATACACAATAGAACTAACAAACCAAAAAACGCCTCAAGACTGTTCTTGGGTAAACTGGACTGCCAGACTTCACTTCCAATGGCAGTGTAGGATTTTCCTTTTAGTTTCAAGGGGAAAGGTTGAGGTTCTTGGGAGGATAGGGTAGTGTTGTGAAGAATCCTCTACACATACACTAGCTTTGGTAGGGTAGGCTGACCCTTAGTAACCCAATTGCACAGCAATTGAAAATAGAAAATTACTCCAATTTTTATTTCAAAACTAACTTATAACCACTCATTATTACATCATGGGAACATGGAGTAACCACCACAACATCATGGGAACATGGAGTAACCACCCCAAACCATCATGGACAAATAAAGTAATTGCCCAAAAACTTGTAATGCCTTTTGACACAAATTTTGTTTCATCATCTTCAAGTCGATCTTATACTCGATTCGAGTCACAAAATCCCAACAATCTCCACCTTGACGAGAATCCATAGTCTACAATGATCCAATCAAACGATAGTGAAACAAAATTATTCTCAAGCAAAACCCGATGCAAGCTCAAACATAAGCCATACACCCTGACAAGTCTCCAACAAGTCTCCAATCAGACCCATCAACATCAACTAGTCTCCAACCAAGACTCATCACGTGTCTCCAAGTATAACACTCATAATGCTCAACTAGCATCACAAGTCACTCATAATGCTCCACCTGCATCACGAGTCCACGAGGCAAGCTCCACCTTGAGGTTGTGCACACCTCCACTTGTGAGCTCCCTCAACCCAACCCTAAGGGCCTACGCCAATGGAATCAACATGGTAAAAAAGTCACTAGGATTGTCAGCACATCCTACCTTCTTTACCTCTATCTTCATGTACATGCATTCCGAATAAAATCTTACTACCTTGTGCTTCTCCTGAACATCAATTACCTAATCACTAAACAAACAATCACAGTGCACAAAAGCCAACCAAGCTTGATCACAAAGAACCATCAATGAAATCATAACCAACAAGGACTTCTTTGCTACGGACGTTAAAGTCATGTACTTCATCGTCTTTATGATAAAACCAATCACCGAAGACCCCAAATACGACTCTCAACTTATCACGAGACAACTCAAAGCAAAATTAAACTTAGTGAACACAACCCAAGCTTCAACCGATGTAACTAAGCACCTAACATCATTCCCATACATAAGAAACACAACAATTGATCCAAGAAAACTGTAGAGAGAACAAATTTCTACCTGCCAGTGTCCCCACCCATGTTGAGTCACAAACCTACAAATAACACTTCTAGCATGCGCAAAACAAGTACACATCACAACATACTTCAAACACCAAACCGTAACTCTTGACATGTTGACCAACTACGCCTTAAAATGAGGTGATACAAATGAGCTAAGTAACACTACCAGCTATATAATAGCTCCAACACTCTGTACGTACATAAAGTTACAGCAAGCCATTGCGCCCGCTCACTACACTCTACAACATGCTCATAAGTTCATAAGTTGGAGCTTAAAGTGACTCCACAAAAATGGCTACTACAAGGTTTAATACATAAAATACCACACTCATAGTAACCAAAACAACACTCCCTACAGCCAACCTATCACACTTCTCGATAACACATATAGGCTTTTCTTGAAACCCTTTAGATCGGCAGCAGGTTCCCTGTACAAACTCCGTAAACTATCAATAGAGATAAAGATAGCACCAGAAATCAGTCAGAGAGATTACCTAGGGCAGCATCAACAACATCAATTCAAGATCGAACAGAAATGGATAAATGGATGAGGGATTTAACTCATACTCCACCTCAAACTTCGTACCACTATCAACATAACCAGCAGCTGCAAAACACACAACAGCACACCAAAGGCTCCAAACATGAGATAGAACGATACCCTATTGAGCCCCACACACACACATTGATCACCTCTAATCCCGTGTGTAAACCCCGATGGAACAAACTAATTCAGTATCTACTCAACAAACAAGTCCTAAAGAGCATGCATAAGACATTCCCTGAAAAGGTCCGATTCCTTATTCCTACAACACTACTCTACAATAGTGCTATCCCATGTGGTACCTAAAACACAAAACATACCAAGCGAACTGTCAAAATGTAGCCAACTAACCATCTTACTATACAAGTGGTTATGAGATTTAATGTTAAGCTTACACCCGTGTTTAAACCTAAAGACCCAATGCTTGTCATCCTCAAGGAAGGCATCCTTGACACATGTAAGATAATTCCCAATAGACAATAAATGCAACTTTACTCTCACCCATATGACCTTCTATGTCACTAACCGTCATCTCCTGGTTACAAATAGAACCAATAAAAGTAGAACAAAGCAGCGCAACACCTTGAAAGATATACAAGGATTTCACCTTGAAACCCTTAATTATCAAATCAAAATCCTTAAAGACACTCACTTCTCCATTACTAAACTCACCCTTGAACCCTAAATTATAAGGTCCCAAGCGAAATCAAGTTCTTCCCCAATGCAGGAACATGCCTCACCTTAGTCAAAGTAACTCTTCTCCCATCACTAGACTAAAGTCTCATGGAATCAATACCTACTACTTTACATGGAATACCATTAGCAACTGTAACTAAACCCCCAAAACAAGACTCATAAGTATCAAACCAATCCCAACAATGACTCATACGGAACGAACTACCAGAATCAAAAACTCAAATATCAAACAAATCACTAGACGGAACACAACTAATCAATGCTAATCTTCCTCTAAATCATAGCTCTTATTTTGTTTAATTTGAACTACTATGGCCTGAAATTTATTTATAAACATTTAGACTTAAAATGTCCTGAATAATTATATATTATGGTCCTAGTGTTGCAAGACTTATTTGTATTATTACAAGTATTCGACCTAGCATTGTTACTATTGTTAAACCCCTTATTATTTCTAGAATTTCTACCTGACCTAACAACTAACCCACTGCCATAATTCTCATTGTCACCTATTGCCTTTTGACGCAACTCCCTAGTATTAATTGTTGCCTTCACTTCCTCTTGGATCAACGAGTCTATGCCAACCACAAAAGACTCCACCAAGGTCTCATAACTATTCGGTAGAGAAACAAGCAATATTAACGTTGCATCCTGATCTTCATCTATCTTAAAATCCAAATTATGCATATCTAGTAAAATAGAATTAAGATTTTCTAGATGATCCCTTACTGGCGTATACCTGACTAATTCCGAAGGCTATACAACCGCTATTTCAGTAGCAATTTGTTGGTTAATGATTTCGTCAATTACAATGATTCCAAGTTTAACCATAATTTTGCGGTCGTCTTCTAATCAACAACCTCTGTGATGATGTGATCATTCAGACTTATCAAAATGGTAGAATGAGTCTTCTCTTCCATCACTACTAATTGTTCATCAGTCTATCCGTCTCCGTTTCTTGATGTAGACGTCGCACTCTTCGGGATCGACGGACGAAAGCTATTCTCCTCGTTAAATTTCTCAATCCTTATTGTAGAATCTCCTACCATTGTTTCCCCCCAAAAAAACTCTTCCTAAATTAAACATGAGCTCTTGATCCCCATTGTTCACTATCAATGGCTCTTCAAGCTTTTTCTCTCTTAGTTTTTCTCACTGTGTTGCATTATCTAATTCAAGTTACAAGAGGGGTTTATAAGGCTGTCGTGGGCTTAAGTGGGTAATTAGCTTTCTTTGGTGTTTGTGTTTCTAATGACTGAATGAATTATGATGATGTGCTGGGTTGCTTCTGTGTCGCTGGAGTTTTGGGTGCAGGGCCTCTTTCTTTTGGTGGCGTTGGAGGTGGCGAAGATCTGTATGGTATACTACTAGTTGTTTAGAGTGGTGTGGACTGCTGGTGTTATTGGCGTGGGGTGTTTTTCGTGTTAGTTGGTGTCGTTTTGGAATAGGCGAAGAAGTGGAGGAAGTAAAGTTTGTTTTTGGTGGCTTTGTTTTTGCTTAGTGTTTGATGAGCTACGGTAATTGCGGTGCTTTACCCATGTGTTTTGGGGTCTCTGTTACTCCTATTCTTAGGGCAAGGTGATTTTGTGCTCTCTTTGTGCACTTTGGAGTGTTGTTACTCATCTCGAGTGTGTAAAATTGCGATGAGTATGGTGTGTTAAGGGATGACGTTTCTTGGTGTGCTATTTCCAGACGGTGTTTCTTTCGAGTTTTTCTGGTGTATTAGGTGTAAACGTCTGTATTTTCGGAAAACTGTTTGGTGATGCATAGTCCACTCCTATGCTGTTTTTGAGTGGCCTGTTTCTTGGCCCCCTCTTCCGATGTTTCTTTAGAGGTTTTTTTATGCCGGAGGTTTTGGAGTCCCCAAGTCTCAGTGTTGGTGTTGTTTCCTTTCGGTTCTTATTAATATATTTCCAAATTTTCAAAAAAAAAAAGAGGGTTTATAAGGTATGCAAGTTAATAAAAAGAAATTAGGTTTAATGCTACAAAGAAATCATCATTTATTACATCATGGGAACATGGAGTAACCACCCTAAACCATCATGGACAAATAAAGTAACCGCCCAAAAACTTGTAATGCCTTTTGACACAAACTTTGTTTCATCATCTTCAATCCAATCTTAGACTCGATTTGAGTCACAAAATCCCTACAGTCTCCAACCCAATTTGTTTTCATCACAAAAAAAATATGTATTTAACTGAGAGCTAAGTACGCGGTTTAAGAATATAGATTTCTTCTTCCATCATTCACATTGCTTTTAATTTCGAAACTAAAAAAATCATTCTTCTGTTAAATATTCATACATACTCCCTCCAATTCAATTTAATTGTCCACTTTTTGTTGAACACGGATTTTAAGAAAATGGTAGTTGGGGTATTTTTAAGTGATTATAATAATTGTAAAGGTGGTAGTTGGGGTATTTTAAACAATATAAGTAGGGGTGTTATGATCTTTACTAGTGTGAACATATGGTATTTAGGTAAAAAAAAATATTTACCAAAAATAGTCAGAGGACAAATAGGTTAAACTTACCCAAATAGAAAAGTGGACAATTAAAAACAAATGGAGGGAGTTTATAATACAAACATTATATTAAAACCTAAAAAATTGCAGTTATTTAAAAAACATACTTCATTATAATGAAACACAAACTTCGATATTCTAAAATACCAACTTAAGTAGCATCAAACACCAACTTAAACAGGTTAAAGTATCAATTTAGCAACATAATACCTTAAACATTTTAAAATACCAACTTCAACAAGTTTAATACCTACTTTAATAGGTTGAAATACAAACTTCAATAGGTTAAACCGCCAACTTAAACAACTAAAATACCATCTTAAATAGCATGAAAAAGCATCTTAAACAAGTTAAAAATACCAAATTATGCAGCATAAAAGTCCAATTTAAACACGTTAAAATACCAACTTGAATAAGTTAAAACGCGAATTTCAATAAGTTATAATATCAACTTTAGCAGGTAAAACACCAACTTTAAGAGGTTGAATACCAACTTCAATAGTAAAACACACTAACTTAAACTAATTAAATTACCAACTTCAGAAAGATAAAACACCAGCATAAAATATTTAAAATGTCAACTTAATCAAGCTAACATAAAAACCAATTCATACTGAGTAGAACGACCAAACAAAAACACAGAAAGAAACAAGATTGAATTTGAATATTTAAGAAACGCTCTCATAATTGTAAGCAAAAACTAATTTACGAATTTTAGTGTCAAATTTAACTATGATTTTTATCGATCTATAAGAAAAAAAAAAAACATATTTATATGAGATTTGTTAGATTTGTTGCAATATATATTTTTTAAATATCAACCTTTTAAAAATTTAAAAAACCCATAATTAAAATTATTTGATTTTAAAATTGTCATTGGGATATGCGAAAAAAAAAGAGGTGAATGTGTATATGTTTAGCATAGAGATATCTTGAAAAGTAGTACAATTGGATTTGAACTTTAAACCCTTGAATTTAGGCAATAAACTTGCATTTCGTGTCTCCTATTCTTTACCGCTATAGGCACTAGTGATGAAAATTGGTTGGACTCCTATTAGATTATATAAATTTTGACTTTTGCTCTAAATAAAAGTCAAATATATTAAATCGGGCTTAAATTTTATGCCCTTTGATTTTGCTGGAACACGGATTCTCGAACCTCCATTGGATTCGGATTATGGCATCTATTAAAAAGATATTTCTTTTTTGTTTTTTTTGTTTGTTCACTTTATTTAAATTACTCTCTCTTAATGTGCAAAAACTAAAGTGAAGAAAAAAAGGTAACATAAAGAGTATTTTTTTAAACAATACGTAAATTCATAAAAAAAACGGTTTTCATATAAGTAGCTTTTTGCGAATTCAACTTCATCTAAAAATATTATGCAGTTTTTTTTAAAGACCATTATAACTCATTATACATAGATTTGTACATTCAGGATTTCCAATGTTCAAATGGATTTTGTGTACAATTGTGAGTCATGTGTGTACTTATTAGTTAAAATATCTCATCAATTTGATTCGACATACTATTATATTTATTTAAATAGTCCTTAAACAAAATATTATTTATGTGCAAGATAAGTTTAGCTTACATTGTTATTCAACTATCAATGATTTCAACCCTTAACTAAAATTTATTTCTTAATCTAACTGTGTTTCATAATCAGTTTTTGTAATAATTAATGTATTAAACTTGATCTTATCAGACTTAGTAAAATCTTAAAATAGATAAATCTGCATAACATAAACACATTAATATGTCTTTTTTAATACTATTGATATATAAAAATTTGTTTACTATACACTTAAATATTAAGACAAATCGAATTCGAGTCAGAGTCAGATGCCGGGTCGGATCGAATCGAATTGAAATACAATCGTAGTCGGATTCGAGGGGAATTACCAAATTTGATTGGACTCCTATATATATAATTAGACCCGAAAGTGGTAATTTTTGCTCAAATTCTATACACTACACTAGCAAGTAAAATAGATACTATAATGCTAAGACCATAAGGGTGTATTTGGCAAAGGATTGGGGCTGGATTGGGATTTTGGGATAGGACTATAGAAAGTTCCTTGTTTATTTAAGAAGGATAAAAATTGGCAAAAGGTTGCAACATAGCAATAAGTTCAAACTATGGGAAAAGTCCCTCAAAACAAATTTTGAGGGAATGGTGACAATTTGAGTTGACTTAATTAATTTATCAAAATACATTTTTTACCCATAATGAAGAAAGTAAAGATTTATAAGAATAACTTTATAAATATAAAATTTTTATCTAATTTCTTATTTATTTTTATCATTTGCTAGACAAGAACATAATTTTTTTATTATCAAAGTCTCAATTTAAGTCTCATCCCAAAATTTCAATTTAAATCTCAACTATAGTCTCTTAGTTTTCATTCCCACATGCTAAACAGTAAACACCCCTAAGAGTACATTTATAGTTCAAACATAAAGTTTCATACAATTATAATTAAAACATGCAGAAAATAATGTCATAACTACAAGTCTACGACCGAATCCATGTAATTCTATTATCGGACATCGACTCAACAAGAACCACTACACAAATAGCTTAGCTCCAATTCCAAATATGATTCATCCAAAAAGAGTAAACATCGATTCGCATATGGCCACAAACTCATCCAAGCAACCATCACAAGAGCGGGAATAGATGCACAGTATCTTGAAAGCTATTTTTCTACCTTGGGTTGGCCTAAGCAGAACCATCCCTGTAAGACACCAACCCTTTTTTCCCTGGTAGACTGCCAGAAGACGACCTCGACCTAGACCTAGACCTATCCTTGCTAGCTCTCTTTGGAGGTGGGGAGCCCCTAGAGGATCCTGAGACGGATGCACTCCTGCTTCGGCTTCGACTATTTGACAATGGCTTCTCCGCGCGAGGAGATGCGCGATATCTGGGTGGATCACTATTAGTACGACTACGAGCAGGACTCCGAGTATAACGACGACGACGATAAGGAGGGCTTCGTGAGACACTAGGACTCCTTGTCCTGCTTCTTCTTCTTCTATATCTGTAACAAGAACAATCGCATCATGACTTCGTTAAACAGCCAAAGGTAGAAATTTAAATATTACTAGCAATATCTCAAATCTGGTTCAGTAGCTTGTATTATCCAATAGGCTGCATTAGGGTGTGTATGAAGGGATCTGATTCTGACCCCTAACCTAGGTCCTAGTGTGCAGGGTAAGCTACTGATCCAAGGCTAACATAATGCAGCATGCAGTACAGCAATGCCACGATTTGAATATCAAACAGCTCTAGATATGTAGACTAAATAAGCAAAACTCTTGCAAGATAGCTTTAGTACCAGGGCCCAGAAGGGGACCAGAAAATGTAAACAAACAAACAACAGAAAACTGAAACTTTTTTCAGCACATAAATAAATATATAAATGCTTTGGCATTAGGTAGGTGAAACCATGGAAGTTATTCACTCCCCCAACCCCATTACCCCAACATAGGAACGTCCTAGCACTAACTTCGGGGTATGTTTAACAGAAGTCTGATCCAATCACATAAATCATGTAGCTCACTATTCCCATAATCCTAGCAGGATTTATATTTAAAAAGGAAAGCATAGTAGTTTTTAAATTCTACCGAACCAATACTACTTGCATTGTTAAATTGTGAATAAAAACACATTTAATCCGGGCAAAGGAAGTCTCAAATATCATCCAATATTTAGTGATGTGATGACCACGTCACCATCATAACGCATCAATGTCACGATTTCAGCACTCGAAAGCGTATTTTTGCACTTTTCACGAAAAGCCAATCCCTTTTCACAAGTTAGATATAGGGGGTATTTGGAAAAATAGATTATTGGCCATTTTAGCTTATTTTGATACAAATAGAGTAGAGGGTTGTGTGGTCAAACCATCCAATGCTAGTGTTTGGTAAATTAGTTGGTTGAAACAATTTATTGTTATGGATAAGTTATTTCTAAAAAAGCTGCTCATGGCAGCGGTTCAAAATCAGTTGGTCAACCAGTTAATAAAAATTCAAATCAGCCATTGTAATCAGCTATTAGGCGTCTACCAAACACCCCCATATACTATTAGAAGCAGATGGCTCAAAAGTTCATTAAATATCCAAGGTGGCCCCAAGAGTTCACTAGTGCAAATATAAAAGAAGACTCCATTTAATATTTCTTCAATTTGGATTAGCATCTTGCAGAAAAAAAATACCACTAAGCTCTCATAGCACGCCACAAATGAACCCATAACCACTAAATGATAGCAGGTTGAACCTTAATGAATGGTCGTAATATAGGGATCATTAAAAAAATCCAACTAAACAAACCCATAACCCACCTTGTTTTTGAACTATGGTCGAGAATAATAGGGATCATTAAAAAAATCCCTGAAAAGCAGGATTTTGTGATTATTAATTCATCAACCATCTAAACGAGATTCATTAGAAAAGAACTTATCAAGAATCAGACATCATTTTCAAATTAAAAAATAATTCCAACTTAGTAAAAATACCGAGGTAACATAAACAACCACGACATACCTTATAGGAGATCTTCTGGGGCTTCGGTACCTTGGAGAACGGTCAGAATATCTCCTGTAACAAGAAAAATTTTGTATGTAAACAAGGCTGGAATAATGAATTACAATAATAAGGTCACAAATTTCCAGATACAAAGAAAGATAACCTGTCACGAACACCATACCGATAACGGTCAGGCGAGGGGGTCCTATATTTTCGGGCATAAGAGAACCTGTCACTGAAACCCCTACCTCTACGAATACGTTTGGGTGACCCATCAGGTGAAGCACTTCTTGACATACTTCTATGGCGAATGGATGGACTTCTAGAGTAGCTTCGACGATACCTTCTCCTTGGAGACCTAACAGGACTACGAACCCTGCCAGAGCTTCTACTTAAGCTTCTATGTGAAGATCTTATGGGGCTTGGGCTTCTACGAGGATGTACCGGGCTTGGACTGCTCCGGCCGAATCTCCCAGGGCTTCTACCACTTTTTCGCGATGAGCCTCTTGGATAGCTTCCACTAAGACTTTTTCGAGGTGGGGAAGTGACAGGGCTTAAACTGTCATTTTTTCGAGGACGGGTTCTTCTTGGGCTTCTGCTCAAACTTCTAGCTGGACTTCTACTGAGGCTTCTAGCGGGGCTCCTGCTGATACTCCTCGCAGCACTTCTGCTGATACTCCTCATGGGGCTTCTGCTGATACTCCTAACAGGGCTCCTGCTAACACTCCTTAAGGGACTTCTGCTAATACTCCGACTCTTTTGTACAGCTGGTGGGGGACTCTTAACACTAGGGCTTTTGCTTAAATTTCTTTGTGGTGTCAGATTCGGGCTTCTGCTGATATTCCTGGGACTGATACTCATACTCTTACTCAAAACCCTTTTAGGACTTGCACTCCGGCTCCTGCTCATCAAAGTTCAGAAAAAATACCCACAAGAATTGGTAATCATAAAGACAACAGAGGTGAGAGGAATGGGCTATAGACCTAGATTTTCCTGGATGGTCCTCCACCACATCAGGCTGCCTGTCTTCACTTCTGAGAGATCTTGCATCTCTTTCATAGCCATTGCTTCGCGGGGCTCCATTTTCCTTGGGAAATCTAGATTCCTCGTCTTCAAACATCGCATAACCTTCACTTCTTTTGAGATTATTATCAACGGCAGCATCATCAACCCCAGGAGAATGGTTCTCAGCTGCAAAATCCACAAATATTTATTAGAGAAATTAAACATGCATAATGATAAACAATCCTAAAATGCCAATGCTGTATGGCATGCCAGCTTCAAGCCAAATACAAGTATTTTGTGCTAAATAAAATACATTAAAGAACTTGCAGAACTAGTATAACCAAAAATCATCAAGCCAAAATCAAGAGAAGTATACACGGCATTCTAACTACATGCCATTAATGCATAGTTTTTTGCCAAAAAACATAGGAAAAATCTCATAAAAAAAACTCGACAATATTTAGTCAATCACAAACGAAGACTAGACACGAACAGAATAGTTGTTAAGTTAAAGTATCCGTGCATAGCTTTTATCCTAAATACTCGCACGATAATTTTACTCTTCTCAAATGAGCCTATTAAGATTCAAAAGCATTATTCTCTTTATAGAATTAAACCTCTTTCTCTCTTTACTTTAAGTAATCTCCCCATTTAAAAAAGATTTGAAACTTCCCGTTTTAGTAGTTTCAGTTTGATGTTTGAATTTCACCTTATTCTATAGTAATTTATTGATAGAACAAAAAGATGGTGAAAATCATTACTAGCAAACAGGATCTAGAATGTTGAATTAGAAGAACAAACCAAAGGTTAAATATTCGATAGCATCAAACAAATTTGGAGAACAAGAGCGCGGTTAGATCTTCCAGATTAATACGTATTCGCTATAGCAAAGACCCTTAATGTTCCCACTTTTAATTCTCTCTGATAATGAGATGGCAGGGAGAAAAAGCATATGTATAACCAAGGGATCAAAAATGCTATATATAATAACCTATGACTAGTATTCAGACCATCATAGAACAATAAATATCTACACATTTTAGTCTCACAACCTATTGATACATATAAGCCCAAACTTTTAACTTTAATTAGACCACTTTAAGTTGGGCATAAAAACAGTTTTAATAAATTATGACACATAAATTTAAATATAAGTCCAATGTTGGACTATGATCCAACAGGTATTTCTACGCATAGCTCTCTTACCTTTCAAACATTTGTTCCATTCCCACTCTCCCAACAATTTGTTTGTCCACACCCTTATCTGCCACGTGAACATCAATTGAAATCCTTAGGCTCTTTAAGTTTACCATAAACATAACAACTTAATGCTCCCAATTATCTCTAATATGACCATCACACAAGATAAAAATTCCTCATAACTCATTACTTCTAGGGAGTAAGGACCTAAGTGGCCTCTTATACATGGCAATTACAAGCTGCCAAAGGCTAATGCACATGATCTAAGCAAAGAATGGAAGAATGTGGAACCTAGGCATTGGAAGCAGCAAATACACAATTGCTAAAATCCATACACAAAAAGTAATTTAATAAGGTGCCAAATTTGTGCACAATTTAAAGCCATAGGGTTATCTTAGGATCCACCACTTAACCAAAATTTGTGCCAAATCTCAGACTAGATCATGTGCATTAGCCTTTGGCAGAATCGTGAGTTTTGTCAAGAAGTCAGGGGTTGAACAAGCCAAAGGCAATTATTATGCATGCCAAACAAGTATCTACAACTAAAAAATCATACAAGAGAATGAAATATGTGCATCAAGACCATTGAATCTTATACAAGTTCCATGGTATACAAAGAACAAGAAACTTGGATCTATTACATCAAGGATCACCCATTATTTTCTAAAAGATGCTCTAGAAGTTTTCTTGGCATTCAATCAAATCCTCAAACATGTATGTCATAATATATTTTTTCTACAGAACTAGATACAACTAAGTTATAAACATGTAATTATAATCTATATTTTCTACAAAACTAGATACAACATAGTCATTGATGTTAGAACAGTGCAGAACAAGGAATAATGTCTTGATTAATCAAAAAGGTTAAAGCTAACACCAATTTCAGAGACAGAAACAATCAATTTTTATTACGTTCTTTTTATCGGGGCTTGGGAGAATTTAAGCTTGAATTGTAAAAACATACCATATTTTTGCAGATCATCCTTGTCTTTTTTATCAAAATTCTTCACATTGGCATCGTCCTCAGAACTATCTTCAGTGCTCTCGCTATCACTGCTGCTGAGACTATCAGATGCCCTTTACAACACAATTAAAATAGTCAACATCATAAATTCCCAATAGCAGAAGCAAATAAGGTGTAGTCAAGAGTAAAGAATACAGCAGCATAATAAAATTTAAATGCAACCCTGGTGTAATAATAATCTTCATTTGAGCATTTCTAAAGCAAGGGATGACTAAAACCGTATCACCCAATGCGTGGAAAACACCCATGAAAATTGAACATTGACGATCTCTATAAGGCTAACATTGCCATAAAGATATGCAAACTATCACTTGATGAACTAAAATAAACAGTAATTCAAGGATACATTTGCAGTATGTAAAAATCCCAACACCAAAATGCTTATGATGTTAACTTACAACAACTTCTAGTTGGATCAATCAAATAAGAAACACGCAACCCAAACAATCAAATAGAAGCACAAGTAGGCTATGACCTCACACGAGAATCGGCTCTTGTCTCAATTGGAAGCAAAAGATGGAGGGTTTGATTCTCACCTAGCCTTCCCCCTTCCCTCAGCATACCTTGTAATCAAAAAAGAAGACATGACCTCACACAAGATTCAACTCACAAATCTATACTCATTAGCCTCCATGAGTTACTATCAAAGGGTTTAGCACAAATATTAAGGAGTAGTCTAGTTGAGAGAATAAGACAATTCTCAATTGTGTGGATCGTATTAAAACAGAGAAAAATGTGTGATTGAGAATTAAAGAAAGTAGTGGGGACTATCTTCATAAAGAAATAGAGCAAAATAAGTCCAAAAGAAAAAAAAATTGGAGCATAGATAGATTAGGGGGCAAAAGTCAAAAATAAATTATGCATCACCTTCTTGACTTTCGTCTAGAGCGCTTGTTATGCCTTTTACGTTTCTTATCACGCCGCTTATCTCTGCGCTTCCCACGTTTGTATTTATCTCGCTTAGAAAACCTCTTACTCTTCTTACGCCTGTCATCACTAGAAGAGCTAACTTCTGAAGAAGATGCATCAGATTCCGAATCTGTATCAAGATCACTACTATCCGAATTACTATCAGAAGAATCATCAGATTCGGATGTATAGTATTTTCTCTTTCTTTTTCTTCTATCTCTTGAAGATTTCTTATGTTTTCCCTTTCTTCGTGTTTCATGACCAACCAAATCAGCCTTTTTTGCCAACTTACCAAGCTTCTTCCTTTCTGCATGTCACAAAGAACTCAGCACCACACAAAGAGTAAAGGAAATGTGAAATCAACATATACAAAACAACCCTCCTGGAAAATGTAAATAAAGCAATAGGAGTGAAATAAAAACCTCTCTTAACATATCATAGATCAAGTAGTACTAACCACTTTCACTGAGTTCACCAGAGTTGCAAATCTTAACCGTGACTACTGGTCTTCCATCTTCATCACCTACATCCTCAATTTTTTTCAAAACCTCAAGTCCATGCACAAGCTTCCCAAGCACTATATTCTTTCTGCCAGAAGTAAAGATGAAGTATCATACACTATATTAATTTTAATGTATAGTAATGAAAAAATCAAGTGAACATGAGAGTGACAAGTGTATTTTTTTTATTGGCCAGTATTTTTGGCAGGAGTATTTAAGGCCAGAGATTTTTAAATACAGCAGGATTATTTATAACCAAGGATTTTTAATGTTTAGTATAGTAATTATATGATTAGGAATCTTTTCCTAAATACAGAGAAAACAGGTGTTTCAAAACTTATAAACTCTTTATTAACAACCTATTTTGTGTTTTTTTTTTATATTTAAATTTTTTTTAATTACAATGTATGTATGTGAATAATTTATCACGCACCTTCATTTAATATTTTCGTTCGTATAAAATTTCACTAAAATATGAACGTATTAAAAAATCCGTGCATTGCACGGGTTTCTATCCTAGTTTAGACCTAGAATTCTAATGAATACTAATGGAGTATAATTCCATAAATCTACTATCACCAAGGTCCAAGATCACAAAATGCACTTCGTTGATGTAGCACTAGTCCAAAACAATAAATTTTAGCATAAACACTCGAGTTGCAACATCTGCAAGAATTTACAATGAACTCAGCTACAGAGGTGGAAATCACCTGTCAAGATTTTGATTAGGCTTGAATATAATATTAAATACAGATCCACGAGTATCAAGGTCAGCTACAGCCACAGATAAGAGACCAGGTTCATCATGCTTTAGCTTTGATGACTCTTCTGAAAACAATTACAGATATGGAGCTATTCAGTGAATAGTATTCAAGATAACCACAAATCCAAATCAAAGGCAATTTTCACACTTTCACATATTTAAATATGATGCATATATACGCACAAGCACAAATTCATTCATACATGTGCACACAGAAGCAATAAAAATCCAAATCAATAAATTGACCAAAGTTAGACCTCAACAGCCAGAAATTTTGTCAGTTCTATAGGACCTGCGACACCCATAGATAATAATACACAAGGAGAATCCAATTGAAGTGAGATTGAGGTTCAGTATTATCAGGTTATTCATCAGTGTTTGCTACAACAGGTTGTTACAACAGGTAAAAGGAATTCAATTTATCTTCAATTTTTGGCCAAATATTAAGTAATGGCTTTGGCATTATTTGTTGCTTGGATATGATGTTTCCATTTCTACTCTTTTTGAAAATCTAGAGCACAAGCTCTCATTATTTTATTTATAATTTAAAAATGCAAAACACAATACAAATGAATAATTTATATCAACTCTTCGTAAAAAAAATTATGAATGCCAAGTCATCCAATTTATCTAGAGAAAGAAAACAAAGTGCGTTTGGACTCTAGAGAACACATACAGGTCTTCTTTCAGATTACTCAACCTTTTAGTTAGAATTAGTTAAACGTGTCAAGTGTCAACCCACTAACTCAATGGCTTTAGCAAGTTCCGACGACTATAGACTTCCAAATGGATGCTTAAAATAAAAGACTTGATTTAAGCAAAACACTATCTAAATTACCAGGGAACTTGTCACCATATATACTTTCCCCTGCTGAACCTGCAACATACACGAAAAGGCAGTGTTTTACACATGAGATAAAGAGCCAAAGCATGTAGTATATCTAAACCAGAGACATCTCTTTCAAAAAGACTAGACACAGTGACACACACAAAAAACAATAAACCAATAGCCATAATATTTTAATCTCTTTTGATTAGACACAAAAAAATGCCTCTGTTGATTTGGACATATGAAAAAGGTAGAAGATTAGATCCATGATCATTTCAAAGAGGAAAAGGGAGTTTGACGATGACTGGGATATCAAGAGTAAGGATATGAGAGATTTAGAATTTAGATCTAGATTTTTTATAGCTAGAAAAAGGAATGCATGAAGGGAAATTTGTGTGGACAATCATCGAGATTCGAGACTAAATTACTAGCTCATGTGGCCGACCCCATTTCATTGGATTACAGTTTTGTGACCTTGTTTTTTCCTTCTAACTATATTCTGTTAAAATTTTCATGATAGCTAATCCGTGCAAACAGTCTTCTTGTTAATGACAAATTCTTGGAATTATGATGAGATCCACTATGACGCATATAGGTCTAATCAAGCAACAGAATACAAGGCTTAATTACTATCAATACAAGGATACAGACATGCAGGGTGCACAACAAAGAATGTTACAACTTGAGAAGCCTTTAATTTCTTCAAGAGAAAACATAGACACACAGAGGTCCCAACAAATTTCATCTACTGCCATCATCATTGAACTCTTGATCAAAATTTTCCAGAATCAGTCTTACAAAAACATGTTTATTTACTGTAGTCATGGTACAAAAGTGTCAAGAATGGACATAAAACAAACCCTCTTGTCTGAGAAGATCACCACCCTGCATAACAGGCAAAAATCATTGATCAATAAGAAGAAAAGAACAAACTTATACACAATCAAGCAAATTAACTTTACTAAATCATGGTGGATGAATAACATAACAAGGACAACCTTAAAACTATATCATTAGAAAAGCAGGCGTGACCATCTGCCCTGTATCCTACAGCATAAACAATGATAGCCGACCAATGAAAGAAGAGGATAACTTCTAACTAGCGTCCCGAAAGAAAACTTTTTTGAAGGGATAATAAGAATTCAACAAAAAGTAAAATATAAATATATCTGAGAGATAAGAAGCATGCCTGAGCCATGAAACCCTTCACTATTCGATGGAAGAAGGTACCCTTGTAGTGCAAAGGCTTCCTTAATTTGGGGCCAACTCCCTTCTCCCCTGGTAATTTGTTAATAAAAAGGGCAGAAACATTAGACAGAGCTATATAACATCCATAAAAAGTCAAAATATAGGATATAAAAATGTTCCATCACAGCTACTATGCCAGTTTCCAATAAGCAATACCACTGACTATGTGACTGCATTTTATTTTATGTAATAAAAACTAATGGTATGCATCTTCCAACCAAAAAAACTTCACACGGCTACTTAAAAGATTATCCCTACCCTCAATTGTTCACATAAAAAAATAGGAACAAGTGGCAGAGTAACTCCACTATGCAAGAGACAGCCATTTGTGGGTAAAAAAGTCCTAAATCCTAAATCCATAAAAAATAGCCAATCACATAAAAGCATAATGAAATTCAACAGCAGCAAATACTTATCATGACAATTTAGAACTCAAATGGCCTCTAAGTTTCTAGTAATAGCTCAAAAAAGAAATTGTATAACCATGAGGAAGCTAACCATTTAATTTAAGGGTATAAACACACAACAGAACAAAAACAGCAGGTTGAATGAACTCCCAATGTCCAGCAATAACTATCAAATAAAAATGGCATAACCAAAAAGCTTACTGATATTTTGGTAGCATTAACACAAAACACAGCAGTAAAACAACCAGCCACAAAGTACAAAAAAGAAAACAGCATTAAGAGAAACTGTTTAAACAAAGCATTGCATGTGAAAATTTAACGCAAAATTCTGACTGATTTTGGGAAACCAATATGTAGCAAACAGGAGTCAGCATACAACACAAAGCAAACCAGAAGATTTTCACATCCACAATATTCTGCAACAATATTTACCTGTACATAGTGCACGAAAATTTTCCGCCGTCTTTGGAACCAGATCAAAAAAGAGCTGTCAGAACAAAAAAAACTAAACTATTAGCATCACCGAGTTTGAAGTGGAAATGTAAAGAAATATAGTGCAGTGAAACCAAATGTTTCACACGCTTATCAAAGGTACAGAATGAAAATAAAGCCGAGACACCGATCATGATAGAACAGATAAACCAGCTCAATCATTGATCAGTTATGTTAAGTAAAAAGTACCTCAAAAACCATCCTTTCATAGGGATCTCCATCAATAGACACATCCAAGAAAACAAATGGGTTTTTCTTCTTCACCATTTCACTTTTAGTGCCACAAAGTCAAGCTAAATTGCGAGTTTTCTGTTGCAAAAAGATAAAACTCTCAAAAATAGAAAATGCATGAAAGCAAAACCAATTAAGCTTGCACTTTACAGCATATCTTGCATGCCATTTGGAAAAAGGGGGGAGAGGGTGCAAGGGAAAAATAAATTTCATCTCAAATATAAGACTAATTATCAGGAAATTTCAAAGTCTTTAGGAAACTGTTCAGCCCAATGTGCATTTAAAACTCCATGTCACTGAACTATATTCAAGCAATCTTTAACTTGAATCCAATAATGTCCATAACCAAGCCTTCATAACCCAGCAAGAAGTCGATATTCTTCCTTTCTTTCCTTCAACCTACTCCATACATCATGGTCAGCCCCAAACAGCCCAACTGATCAAATATAATTCCAAGAGACCATTCAGATTCCTAATTAAGAAAGCTCCTATTTGTCTACAAAGTAAGAAGTATGACTACATGTTCAGAACACCTTTCATGATTCAGCATACTGTTTGCCAAAAGATCATCTATCAGCTTCCCCTTGGACCACATCTAACCTCGTCAAAGCTATACAAGAAAGCTCAATGAAGTAACACAATTTAAGCCTTTCCCAACCTGGTGTCTTCACAATAAATTTCATTCCCATAAATCCATTCACATCAAGGAAAACAAAAGGACGCAAAACAAAAGGCATAGGATAGATCATAATCGTCACTCATCACTTAAGAAGGTACAGTTCTCACAGCCTTCCCTTCCCTTAAACAAAATCCTCAAGATAAATAAAGAAAGCATTTGAACATATTAAAGAGACTGACTAGAATGCAGAGGTTTGAATCTAGCATTGGCAATAAAAATCTACCTTGTCTTACATTAAATTAGCCCCTCTAGGCCTAGGCCCAGGGCTACACAACAAAAGGAGAATTATATACAAAAAGAAAGGTCAATTGTTACAATCTAGAACCCCAAGAGAAACATAATTTAAACAATCAGCAACTTCCCCATTTAATTCACTCTCGGTGATAGAAGATAGTCCCAAACAAAAACTTAAGAAGGTGATATTGAGTAATCAACCATAAAATAAGAAGATCACAGCTCCAAAAGACAACATAGGATGATTTCTACTACTTGCAAAGTCAAAAGAGGAAAATGCAATAGGTAAACTGCACAAGAAAGAACTTCGGAATGCTATAGAGAACACACGCATCAGTAGCAACATAAACCGCAATTATGTATGAAAAGCAGTAACATTGTAGTTCTAAGTTTTAATAATTTAGTTATTTCTTGCATAAATACCTTCCACACAAAAGCTTAAACTCGTAGCAAAGTTTCATAGGATAAGGCAGTTGTTCACTAAGGACATTACAAGAACCACTATTAGAGGAGTCTAACAAGAGCGGAAGCAAAGCCTAAAGATAATAAGAATGTTTAAAGACCATTTCTGGAAGGTGCACCAATGAAACAAGGTCATTTGCAAGTATTAAGGTGATTTTAAGCATTAAAATCTAATGCAAACAATAACATGATTTAAGGTGGCTCACCATTAATGAAGGCATGAAGCTACATCCACCGTCCAAGGCTAGTTATGTGTTTAAAAAATATAAAAGCTAAGAAAAACTCAATACAAGTTGAAAAAAATTACATAAACAAAGTATAAGTATGAGCTAATGATATTGGAGTAGAGAATTACAAGGTAAGGGATATGGGAGGCTTAAGCATTTAGCTTTGCCCTACACACTATGTAGTGCTCTACTTAAATAGCCAATGGTAGAGCAAGAAAATATTCGAATAGCAATGTAGCAGTAGGCGAACAGGGGCATCTTGACTAAGATGCTCGATCGAGCACTATACCAGTTTTGGTGCCCACTAACTTCAATGCTTGCTCTTCCATGTATACTCATGGTCACCCTTGCTTTCAAAGGCATCTTCTAGCTGTAGCTAATGTATTATTATCCTTGCTCATCAAGAATTAACCTCATTCCAAAACACCATGTTTTAAGGTCCGAAATTCTTCTATACATCAAATGTCATGTAACACCATGACCAATACAATCAACACTCAAGTCACACTCTTTCAATATCCACCTTGACTGGAGTCCACCCAAGTCAAACCAGAGAAAGATCAACTTCAACAAAACAAATCCAACACTCCAAAGAACATAAAGGTACAAAAGCATCCTCACCAAACACATATGCATCAAGATAACCATATGCAAATGTCCTAGAAGGACCCAATCATTGAACCTTTGTTTTAAGAGGCGTGAGGCGCACCGAGGCGCAAAAGGTCCTATTTTCCGAGGCGCGAGGCGCGAGGAGGAGGCGCGGGCTTTTTGTATGCGAGGCGCACAATTTCGCTAAAAAGCTCCAAAATTAATTTTAAAACATATTTGATACTAAAAACAACATGAATTTCATATTACAAATAACATAGGAGTAAGATAAACACTACTTTAGCACATAAAGTCATACGATAACTCGATAAAATAGTTTAGACTCTAGAGTTAACAAAAGAAATAAAAAGAAAATTAAAATATTGACAAAGATAAAGAAAGCAAGCAAACAATTGAATTGAGTTTTAAGTGACACAATTGAAAAATTACTCACACAATTATACTAGTTATAAAAAAATAATAATCAACAATTACTCACACAATTACACTAGTTTTGTTCAAAATTCAAGCTATAAAAAAATAATAATCAGAATAAAAGTGAACTCTCATGAAAAAAAGTGAAGTAAAAAAACGAAAAGAAAAAAAGGAAAATGGCTGTCTACAGTACACGACAGAAATCAGAATAAAAAAGAGAAATCAAAAGGCAGAAGGATTAATGAAAACAATCGAGAAAAGGAAAGAAAAAAACACAAGATGGCTGGCGTCTGGATTAATGAAAACAATCGAATGAAAACATTCGAAGGAGGAAAAAAAAGAGAAAGAAAGAAGAAAGAGGAAAAAAGGAAGGAGAAGCACATACCTACCTGGTTCGATCAGCTAGGCAGAAAGCCAGAAGGAGAAGAAGTCCAGCAGCGAGCAAGGCAGAGAGGTAAACAGCAAGAATCGAAAATTAGGGTTTTTTTATTTAAATCAGGTTTTTTATTTAAATCAAAATTAGGATTTTTTTATTTTATATCATTTAACTTGAAGAGTATATTAATAATATTATGGATTTTTTGAACCTAATTTATGCTTATTTTTTGAAATCAGAGGGAAAAAATAGAAATCAGTGAGAAACTTCAAAAGGCGCATGAGGCGCGAGGCGCATGTGAGGCGCGCTTTTTTGGTCGCCTTTGTGTATTCGCTGCGCCTAGACTCATGGAGGCGTTTTACCTGGCGCCTGAGGCGCGCTTTTTAAAACACAGCATTGAACACAACAAAAGATTTACAAAGTCTAGCAAAATCCACCAAAAACACCATGAACTAATTGATTGAATTTAGACTAAAAGGAACCACCTTTACACAGTACTCAGTTAAAGTTTGTGAAAACATTAATGCCAACAACTATGAGCATGGTGCCAAACAAAAAAATTTAAACAATAATTGCACATAGCATAATCTGTAACCACCATCATAACTCCACCTCCACCAGTTTATCATCAACCCACTCAAGCATATAAATACCTAGGGAAATCAAGTTATCTCAAATATGGTGACATGCGGTTCCGAAACCTAATAGCCAAATCATAACGACCCTTGATTTGAAATGGCAAAAAGAGCAACCAACTTCATCACAAAATCATTAAAATGATTAGCATAAACATGTCAACATGCTTATCACAAAACATATATAGCGTGGCATATCCAGTCCTAGAATTGTAATTAAACATCAAAATGGCCACCAAACGTAATTAACAAGTCACGACTTATATCCCAATTTTGCCCCAAAAAAGACTATCCATTAGTCGTACTCTTAAAAGCACGTTTTTGATAATCAACAAAATAGAGAACTTTTGTGCTTAGTTTTGAAAAGTGTGTCTGAGACGCGCCTAGGCGAGAGAGGTGCACCAAGGCGACAACAAAAATGTCTCAAAAGACTCAAAGTGCCTATGCAATACAAGAGGCGAGGGAGAGGCACGCGCCTTATACGCCTCCGGTATATTACCTTTTGTTTTTTGTTTTTCTGAGTTTCGGGTACTAAAATACTTACTTTTGTTTGATTTGTGGGCAAACTAAAAGAAATAGTTGTTCATTTGAATTTAAAAGCGAAAAAACCCTTTACTTGCCCTAGCCAAAGTTTCTCTTTCAAGTGTACCGCCATTCTTGACAAGGTGTTCTTCTGTCATTTTCTTCTTTCTTCAACTTTCTCTCTATTTTTCTTTTTTCTTTTTGATTTCAATCGCTTCTCTCTCAATTTGTTTTCTTTCTTTTCTCTCATTTCTTCTCATACTCCCTCCAATTCAACCCATTATTCTCATTTACTTTTTTCACATATGTCGAGACAACATTTTAACCCTTAATATCTCTAACTATGTTTGATTAAAAGTTATGAAAATTTGATATTAATAATCCTTATATTGAGACGAATCAAACAAGAAGTCACTTGGCTATGTTCTTTTTTTTTTTTTTAAAAAGGCTATGTTTTAACTTATTGATTAAAAATAAAATACATATTAAGAATAATAAGTGAATAGTAATACAAAAGTAAATGAGACTAATACGAAGAAGAGGAGGGAGCATTATTTTATAGTGTTTAAATTTCTTTTTTCTTTTTTTCTTTTTTTCTTTTTTTCTTTAGTCTTTTTTCTTTTTTTCTTTTTATACTTCTACTCCTATTTTTTATTACAATAATTCATAATATCTATTTGTTTAGAAATTAGTCAAAAGAATAATGATAAAAATATGGTATATTTGATGTGTGATTTAATTTAATTACTTAATTTTTTACCCATTTTGTTATAGTGATCAAGTCTTAGCATATAGTTCTTTTCTTTGTGCTTTCATTTAATTGTTTTGTGCTTGGCTTGTCATCATTGTATAAAGATTTATAGCTTGAACAATTATTTTATCAACTCTTGTAGCATCTTCATGCCCTTTGGTCTTTGGATCCTACAAAAGAATATGGTCAACTAAAAATTATATTATCTTATTACCTTATCTGCTAAAGTAGTATTTATCTATATTGAATGTTGTAATGAGTATTTCATGTTGTTCAAACTATTAAGTATAACATAAATTTCAAGTTGTTTGAACTAATGAACATGTTTAAAAATTGACTTTGGAGCCTTATAACGAAATTGTGAGCCTCAATTACGAAAAGTCTGCCTTCACCTTGCACCTTGCACCTTGGAAATAAAATACCTTTTGTGTCTCTTGCGCCTCTTAAAACTAAGCTTATATGATGGTGATGAAAGACAAAACCTTTACTCAAGATTTATCCAAAAAACTCACTTTACAACTTATCTCTACCAAAGTAAAGATTTTTGACTCAAAACTTGAAAGAGAAAATTAGATCACGAAAAAGGGAAGTGCCTTCAACAAAATATCCCAACAAACTTTGAAACTATTAAGAAAACATATCCATTTTTAATGGAATATGAAAAAAAATTGAAAAGAGGTTTCAAGAAAGAATCTTACCAACTTCAAATAGGAGACACTTTTTGACCATCAAGAGCAATCCAACTAACCCCTTCACTCTTCTCCTTTTACCCAACTATATCTTAACACCACTCTAGAGAGCTAAAGTTTGAGTCTTTAAGAAACTGCTTCATACCTTAAGTTTTCAAAATACCTTTTAAAAGCCAAACAAAATCTTCACCTTAACTTGCCCAAAAAAAATTACTAATATCTTTGTTCACTTTAGGTAGTTGAACACAACCAAAATACCAAGAAACACCATAAGAATCATCAACCATACCTTGGTATATGATACCAATTGCTGTAGGGCCTAACAAGAGCGAAAGCGAAGCTTAAAGGTGTCAAAATAGTTGAAGATCATGACTTGAAGGTGCACTTATGATACAAGGACATGTGCAAGTGTTAAGGTGATTTTAAGCATAATGGATTCACGAACAATGAGGCTACATCCACCATCCTAGGTTAGTATATCATTATGGGTTCAAAGGATATAAAAGCTAAAAGCTCAATACAAGTTGAAGGAATTACATCAATGAAGTATGTGTGAGCTAATGATATTAAAAATAGAAAATTACATGGTAAAGGGATATGGGAGGCTCAAGCATTTAGCTTGACACTCTACACACTATGTACAATACAAAGGAAAGCTCCACTTAAATAGCCAAAAGTAGGGCTAGAAAATATTCTGGCACAAAACAAGATATATGGGTCCTTAATTCTCAATGTTTTTTTTAAATTGAAAATGATCAAAACAATAAACAAAGACATAATATAGCTTGTTAATTCTGCAAATTTGTAGGATCATCCGATCCTACAATCCAATATTACGATCCGATCATCTCGATCCTGACAACCTAACAAACAAGCCTACCGGACTGACAATCTGACATGCTCGTTCGAGCACTATACCAGCTCATAGTCACGAGTCTTTAACGCTTGCTTTTCCACGTATACTCATGGTCCCCCTTGTTTTCAAACGCATCTTCTTGTTGTAGCTAATGTACTATCTATCCTTGCTCATTAAGGATTAATCCCATTTCTAAACACCTCAATCTTGTTCCTTGCACACCAAGCATAGAGTGTAATTGAACTTGTTACGCCATGTTTTGGAGTAAAAAATCCTCTACACTTCAAATGTCTTCTAACACCATAACCAAGACAGTCAACACTCAAGTCACACTCTTTCAACCACAAAGGACGAATGATTTCTAACAAATAACGCAAAAAGAAAGATTCATAGAAACTAATTTTCAAAACAAAGAGACTATGTATATGCCCTGTAAATAAGGATCAACTTCGTGCATTTAGCAACACAAAGCTTTCAAATTACACAAAGTAGGTATTGAAATAGTAAACAATACATTCCATCAAACCCAGGCACAACAAAAGTACAAAACATGCACTTGGTGTCAAAATTCCAAATTGGACCAAACACTCAAACATCTCAACCATAGTCTGATCAAAACTTCAGAACTTTTTATAGTCCAAATCTACCAACCTGATACAAACTTCTGACACCTAAAAGTATTAGCAGAAAACAACCTGTAATATACAAACCCTGACAACTGACAACAATTTAATTACATGACTCGAAATGTTAAATGCATGCTGAAAACGATGCTTTAAGTCACACTTAATCACATCACATGCTACTACACTAATGCATATTTATAAGATTTCAACTCTGAACACGGATTAAAAAGTCAATTCTTTTTGCTACATGTCCTAAACAATGCTGGCACAAAAATCAACCATTCCTCATTTCCTCTATAACTATAATGCAATAAAAACAAGTGTCAAAACAGAACATCTACACTATTGATTATATTAGTACAAAACCTAAACTCAGTCCATCGGATTAAGATCACACTCTTTCCCATCCTCGTATGCAAAAGGATCCGCAACCACAAACCAAGAACGCCATAAACTTTACAAAAACAGCCTAATTCAATCCATCAACATGTCAACACCACCAAAATTACTTATCCAAAAACCCTAGTTTCAAAAATTAAGGACTAAAAACCCAAATCCTAAAACAACCCTAAAAAAACTAAAACCCTTGAACATAAAAACAAAGGAATCTAACCTTAAACCCTTGCATTAACATAATCATAGAAGCATTCACATCACTGAAACTAAATTTACATAAATTGACAAGATTAAAAAGGGAAAAGTTACAGATTGTCACAGATATTGATGATAGAAGTAATTTGAAGCTAGGACGACAACAGTGATTATTATAAATCAATAACGCGACAGAAAAAACAAAGTTCGATTGACAGAGAACATCGATTAGAGTTGATAAGAATGATAGCACGATGGATAAGAGAGAATGAAGATGAACAAACCTTAGCGTTACAGCAATGGCAGCTAAGCAGCTACACCGGAGAATGAAGAATCACAAGTAGCGTTGTTTCTAGTGACGGAGAAAGAGTGGGTGGCATACTATAGAAAAACCTAGTGTACGGTTCTTTTACACTATTAATGGCTTCTTAAAATTACCGGTTTATCCCCATTGTTTGTTCCCAATCCCAATAGTGGGGCATTTATGGACTATGATTATAATGATTCCCTCGTATTCACTAGAGTTGTTCATTCGAATCATCGGTTGATAAGTATAATATCACAAAATCTCAGGAAAGTCCGTCTATAGGATAGACGAACTAATGGGCCGGTCCAGCTTCTATTTTTAGGAAATCAGGAGTATTCAAATAAAAAAATTAAAAATTAAAACATTTAATTTAGTTTCCTTGAATACCGGTGTAATCATATCCTTTGAATATCCCAACAGTTACACTCTTTCTTCACTCAACCTCTCCTTCTTCATTCATTATTCTGATATTTCCAAGACACTAACCATTTGGTTTCCATTTCAATTTCGTGAGATTTCAATTTTCATTTTCATTGAATACTGTTTGGTTTCCATTTCTGAGAGTTCATTTGGTTGTTCTGAGATTTTCAAATCGAATTTCAAGGGAGAGGGCTTTCAATTTTCGGTTTATTTCTACTGTTTGGCTTCGGTTGCTTCATCAACATTTATATTGTTCAAGATCTTCAATTCTAGGTATGACTTTCGACATTTTTAATGGTTATTTCAAAATTTAAATGGGTTTTCTAATGGTTTTTGATTTTGAAATTTCAAAATTTAAATGGGTTTTACATTTGTCGAAATTTGATAGATTTTTTTTTATTTTAATTTATTGTTCTTGAAATGTGTCGAAATGGGTATATGAAGAAATGGTTAATTGATTTTTGTTTCGATTTTTTAATGGGTTTCTTTGTTGTTTTTTAATGATTTTAATGGGTTTCTTTTGTTGTTTTTTTATGATTTTAATGGGTTTCGGTTGCTTCATCTGGTTAGAACTACCTTCATCAATGGGATATTGAACTTAAGAGAACATATCAATGGACGAAACATTATCATAATTTTTTTTATGATTTTAATGGGTATTTTAGTGGTTTTTTTTTTTTTGTTATTTCCTGAGTTGGAATTGGAGTTGACAACTAATTTGTTTTATTGTATCTTCATGTTGAACAGGTCTTAAAAGTGGCAAGTATCAACAAAAGAGGCGTTGCTAGGCAGCAAAATGTCGTAGACATCCTAGGGACAGATGAAAAACGTCCAAAACAGCGGGCTCCTAGGCCGCAGACGGAAGATGAAACGTCAATTCATATTTATTGTTAAAATACTTGAGTTTAACATTTTGGAATTAAATTGTCATATATTTGAGATTATAATGTCACATATTTGAGATTAAAATGTCATATTTGGAATTATTATATTATATATTTGGAACTATCATGTTACATATTTGGGATTATAATGTTGAAATGTCATATATTCGAATTTATAAAGTTATACATTTGGATTTATAATGTCACATTTTTGGAGTTATAATGTTATATATTGTGAATTGTAATGTTACATATTTGGAGTTATAATGGTAAATACTTAGAATTGTAATGTCACATAAATTTATAACAATATACAATTAAAATACATGTCATTATATCTTCAAATATAACATGTTATATCATCAAACATATAATAGCATAAACACAATGACGATGTTTTAGAGTTATAATGACTAAGTTTTAGAGTTATAATGACTAAATTTTGGAGTTATAATGACTAAGTTTTGGAGTTATAATAATTAAGTTTTGTAGTTATAATGACTAAGTTTTGGAATTATAATGACTAGGTTTTGGAGTTATAATGACTATGTTTTGGAGTTATAATGACTAAATTTTGTAGTTATAATGACTACGTTTTGGAGTTATAATGACTACGTTTTGGAGTTATAATGATTACATTTTGGAGTTATAATGACTAAATTTCGGAGTTATAATTACTAGGTTTTGGAGTTATAACGACTAAGTTTTGGTATTATAAAGTATCAAAATCGTTTAATATCAATTAACGAATACCAAATCCATATTATAAAGCATCAAATTTCCATATTATAAAGCATCAAATTTCCATATAATACAACATTATCTATATTATATGTTTTTTAGGTGTTGCAGTTCCGAACTCCTTTTTGATCGTGCTCTTTCTTTTTTCAAAATGGCCCTTGATCCTTTTTCTACGCCCCTTAATGATTGATTTTTTCGGGTCTAGTACCATGACTCCTGCATCTGTCACAAATAAATCTTATTATAACTGCAAATATAATGTATTATAATCCCAAATATGATATGTTATAATCCCAAACACATGTCATTATACGCACATAAATATGTCATTATACACCCAAGCACATAGCATTATTCTTTCATCTAAATGATAAACAATCAAAAAGAAAATATCCAAGTAATTATAAAAGAATGTACCTCAAAATAATAAGAGATAAACTAAATTAAAAACATAATAATAAATCAAAATTCAAGCATATACTAGTATAATACATACCGAAGATGCATATAGAAACATCTTGTAATTCTAATCACATGAAAGATTATCATAAGCATGTTCTAATCCATAATTAAGCATTCCTCTTAATCCAACCTTATAAATCTTCTCAACAATCAAACTTATTTCCTTTATATCTTTCCCAACAACAAATTGTTCATAAAAACTATGCTTAACTGACCCCAAAAGTGCTTGACGAAAAACGGATAATTCACTGAATCTTTAAAAAAGCTTTGGAGTAATTCTAATGGCCATCAATGGTGGAATCCTTGTTTTTTTCTTTGTTTTTGGGTGGAATCCTTGTCTTTTGGTATTTTAATGGAGTTTTGGTAAATTATCAAGAAGGTCTGGAAAATTAATTAAGAGTTTTGGTATTTTAATGGAGTTTTGGTAAATTGTCTTTTGGAAAATTTTAATGGAGTTTTGCAGAAGGTCTTTTGGTATTCTAATGGAGTTGGGGTCCGTTAATTTTGCATCTTGATCAATTAAGAGTTTCTAGGGAAAGGAAGAAGCAATTAACAGTTCCCGAAAATACTTCGCTGGCGGTTTCCGAAATTGGGGTCCGTTAATTTTGGTAATTGTTTTTTTCTTTTTTCTCTAAAATGAAAATACAATAGACGGTCTCCCATAAGACCTACTGGTATAGTATTTGATCTAAATAACATCATTTAATATTTGAGCTTCTATATTTTGGGTGCCCTAGGCAGTCGGTTACCTGGGATGCCCTAGGAACCACCCATGGTATTTTACATTTATTGTTTCTTCTCTGAGGTCTATCAAGAGCTTTGTTTATCGTTTTGAGGCTGAAATGGTCGAGATTCGCTAAATTGAATTCATTTGTCGTTGTATACCTTTTCATGTATGTTACGAGTTGATTTATGCAAATTTCTAGCCATCTCGGTCCTCAACCATGTCCAACAAGCTCTTTTGATACATCGCCACATGTTTAGAAACCATATTGCGGCTCAAGAAGGTTTCCAATCCGTTGAAGATGAGGAAAGTTTGAGAGTCATTTGATTGAGTATCAAGTCTCCTTGAAGTCCTTGTGCATGATCTTTGTCCAAACTAACTAAGCTTCAGAGTGGTCTGTGTCCAATTTTAGGCGAATCTGTGCCCAATTTTAGCCGAAATGATGTGATTTCGGGTGAGATTATTAGAGCTTCGGTCCAAGATATGTTGAAGGCAAGTTCTGGACAATACGACTTGAAGTTTCGGGCGAATTTAGGTGACTTCGACTGAGACTGTTCTTTCCATGTGAACCATTTGATGATGGTTCATTGGCTAACTCAGAAGCCCAAACCAACAAGAATCAAGAAACACCAAATTCATCAAAGATGCAGGGAATTTCCAACAAGACACCTGCACCAAATCCACTTGAAGACAAGGACATCAGATCTAAGACCATGGTTGGATTTGGGAAAGGGTTAGCTTGCTATACAAATCAAATAAGATACATAGAAAGTCCTACAAACCAAGATAGGACCCCAAAAGCCAAGACTAACACAGGAGACAGGACAACTAAAGCAGTTGTGTCATGTGTGTCAGCAAACCTTAGTGCACTTGATGAATGAAGAACTGAGCCAACTAAACCACACCAATGCTGGAAATGGTATCTTGGCACATGGACTAATCCATCAAGGGGCCAGGACTGCATTGATCATCCACATGGAGCCCACAGGACTTGACTGAAGGTGGCATGGTCATCAGAATTAGGGATCAGCACTAATAGCCTATTTTAGGATATTTTGAGCTTTGTTTCTGTTTTTAAAGAGTGCACACGGCTTGCACGTGATTCCTTATAGCATCATATGTTAGTTAACAACTTTATAGCCGTTGTGTTGTTAGGAGAGCCTATATAAAGGCCTGATGTATTGTAAAACACATTCAACTTTGATTAATTCAGATTTTCTTCAAATTCTCTTCATTTGTGTTTGAGAGTTTTGAGAGTGTGAGTGAAGCATTCTCCTGTTTCCTTTAAAGATTCTGAGTGAAGCAATCTCTAAAGAAAACCCCTCCAATTCAGGTGAGTGAAGTCTGAGTGTGTGAGGTTGTTTGGGTTCATTCAAATCAGAGGAAAAACACCCCTTTGAAGGACTAGTTCAGGGCCTGAAAATCAAGAACCTGATTCTTGGCTCTGATTTTGTGAGCATTGGTGTGATCTTAAGGCAAGCCTTGATTGAGGGCTTTTGTGTGCAACATTGAGGACTGAAACCACCCCCTCACATGTTCCAAATTGGGGCGAAGTTGTGCTGTAGAGCTCTTTTTCGCGTCTTTTCCTTTCGATTCTTGAGGCATAATATACATACCATTCTTCTAGGATTTTAAAGAGGACTTTGGACATTACTTAAGAACCTTATTTTTTTTATGCTTTCTTAATCTTTTCTTAATCCTTCCTTAATATCTTTTTAATCTTTGATTAGTAGTTAATCTTTATGTTAATTTCAATCTTTCATAGCTAAACCCTAGTTTTTCCATGGAATTCTTATATTGCAATTTGATTGTATTATTTTCATGAATCTCCATTGGTACTCCATTAATCAAAGTATTTATTGTTCTTTAATCTTTTATTATTTTTAGGGAAATCATCAATGATACCCCTGTATTTTTGCACTTTATTCATGCTACCCCTATTTTTTTCTATTATCAATGGCACCCCCAACATTTAATGCTAATGACAACCGTGACATTAATGAAGTTTTTGTCGTTATCTTGCCATTAAAATTCTTTTAAAAACAAACCATTGTCAGTTTCTTATCTATTTTCATTGCTTGGGAGGCAACGTTGATAGTTTAATTTAGTTTTATTAATTGCTTTCTTACTTAGTTTTGTTTTTTTCCTTTTTATTTGTGCTTGTTATGTTAAGTCTTTTGTTTGTGAATGCACCTAAGGTCTCAAGGAACATCTGACTTTGAGTACTACCCGTACGTTGAATTTGTCCAGCGTCATCTTCGAGTAGAGAAAAGAAGAGAAACTGAAACTTTGTGGTCCCTATTCCTGATGTGACACCTCTAAACTCACCACGCTCATCATCTTCACCATTATTTAAATCATCTTCTTCCATCTCACTAATTATAGCCAACATCCCACCACAATCTTTTGGCCACATGGGGAGACCTTTCCCAGCTCATACCAGCGTATCATGCATTGAAAAACCTGTTGTAGCTGATAATTTTGAGCTTCACACACACCTTATTCGACTATTAGAGAGAACCAATTTGGTGGGGCACCTTCAGAAAGCTCACATGATCATCTATATGATGTCTTGGAGAAGTGCCACACCATTAACATCGACAATGTCTCCAAAGATGCCATAAGACTAAGACTTTTTCCCTTCAGCTTAAGAGACAAAGCCAAAACTATGCTTAAGTCCGAACCTCCTAATAAATATTCAATATGGGAAGAGTTGACTAGTGGGTTTCTTACCATACTCTTCCCTCCATGGAAAACCTCCCAAGTGAGATCGAAAATCCAAACTTTCAAACAAAGTCCTTTTGAAAGTTATTACGAATCATAGGAGAGGTTTAAGGACCTTTTCAAAGAATGTCATGTAATACCAAAGTGGCTTCACAGCTCTTTCTACTCTAGGATACAACTGCATCATAAATGCTACATGTGGTGGTGATATGAGCTCTAAAGCTGAGGATCAGTTACTTATCATGGAGTAATGAACGAGAGTCAGTGGTGCAATCTTCACCCAAAGCGGATGGGGATGTTATGAAAGTTGTAAGTATGTTGACCACAAGTGTAACACCCCGGCCCAACGGACCACCGGTGACTACTCATGGAGACTGCAGACTGACCCCACAAACCAACACAAGTCTTTCCAACGCACTTTGGCCTCACTCGTGCGCACCCGAGAAACTTCCCAGGAGGTCACCCATCCTAAGATTGCTCCCCACCAAGCACGCTTAACTGTGGAGTTCTTAGTAAATGGGGTCCCTAGAAAAGAAGATGCACCTTGTTGATATGAGTAGTCTATCAATCCCTTTTCAAGCTAAATCTGGGGTATCACAACAAGGGTGGAGAAGTTAAGTACCGACTTTCAGAAGGAAACCACTCATGCTCTCTCTCATGTTATGTGTGTCACTTGTGGTTCCGGTACCGCAAGTGCACGGTGTTGTACCACAAACAGGTCGAACACAAGGAGTGGAATGCGAGACTTAGGGCCTCTTAGGTATTGGAATAACATAATATACGGGTAGATGATGGTTTAAACTATGATTGTGACTAACAAAAACAATAAAGAAAGAAAACCCCGGGGTAGGGGCTAACTTACATGCAATAGACTTCATATGACAAGTTAAGGGTCTACTTCGAGTTAATTGTAAAGGTGTGGATTCAAATACAAAGAGCGATCCGATCCTGAATCAGGCTTGGGATCGCCTCTGAGAATCTTATTTCCCTCACTCTCACGAGCGAGAACAAGACCCACGGGAAACAAATATCCAACACTTCATCAATCCTTCGCTACTCTCATAGGAGAAGGGTAAAACTTCCAATATGCAGGGTGAGTGCAAGGTTCAACTCTCATTGATCCCTTGCCCTCAACTCCGATCATTGAGAAAGGTTAGAGCTCCTAATAACCCAACTTTCGTCTGTGTTTATAAGGTGATCTAAGTGACCTCAACACAATAAATAGAGTAACCCACTTCTTGGGTTCACAATCGAACCAACATCAACCATTAACTACTAAATCCGTCCATGTGCAAAAGTTGGGTCAACCCCCAACCATAAAGGACTACTTACTAGTCATAATAAAAATATGTCTAGCAATAACAACAAATGCTAACATGAAGATCAAGCTACTGAAATTAAGAAAAATCAAATTATAACTCAACAATGGTGAACATTACAAAACTTTTTGAAAATGAAAATTAACAAAGGAATAATATAATTAAAGCAAGAAGAAATATACCTACAAAGTTTAGGAGTGGTTGGTAAACAAATGGAGTATATAAAACCCAGAAATTGCAATAGCTTGAACTTTCAACAATGAAGGTTGAAATAAACATAAACCAAAAAATGGTAGGGTGTGTGGCGATGTTCAACTCGAGATAATAGAAAGGATAATTGAAGGAACTAATATAAGAAAGCATTTTTGATTACAAATTAATTGAAATACTAAATGATATAATCTAGGGTTCTTTAAACTAATGAAAAAAAAGAAAGCTGAAAAATAAAATAATCTAAAATAGGTTAACATAAAACTATTCTAGGGCTCCCCATTTTGCTATTACATCAATCCTTATATATAGGAAATCACCCTTTATGACCTAAGACCTCTGCTAAAAATATACATTATACCCTTAGAAGGTCGTCCAAATTATGATTGGGCCCTAGGAAAATGTGTACTTAAATTGGAAAAGCCAAACGTTCAACTCGAGAAGTGATCGATCGATTGATCTAAAGATATCAATTTATCAATCTCAGCTACTGATCATTACAGATGCACTAAGGCCTCTTGAAAAGGGATCGATTGATCGATCTAAAGAGATCGACGATTAATCTCTACTAGTTTCACCATGAACTTCTTGAATTGAATAGGATCGATCAATCAATCTAAAGAGATCGATCCATCGATCTCATGCTGCTGCTACATAATGCTTTCGAAAATGCTACCAAATGGGACAACTGATCGATCCAAAGTGATCGACCGATCGATCTCATCAAAAGCTCCCAAATTGCTCAAGTCAAGGTCCTCTTGCCTCCTTACCTTCAAATGAGTGCTTGGGACTATCTCTTATCCTCGGTTTAGCTCTGTTCACTCTTCAAAACCTCTAAGGGATTAGGGGCGCATCCTCATTCGTCACTAACTTGCTTTGCTCAAGAAAAGGTGATCAATTCTGCAAAAACAAGTAAAACACAATATACCCTACACAAGGGCGATCAAATCCCATAACACTAATAAGAAAGAACAACAACCGCATGAGAACGTAAACTAATTAAGCATGAGGCTAGGGTAAAATGGAGAGTTATGAATAAGATTACTTTGTTGTTTGTTGGTTTTTATGCTTTCAGTTGTCACTGATGATATCAAACCTATCCCCAAATTAGTCCCTCATTAGGACAGGTTCAAAGAAAACTACCATATAGTTAGCTTACGCTAATTACACATTTAACATGCTTAATTTTGGTAAGAATAATTTGCGAATTACAACTTTCATGTTTCGTTTTTATGAGAATTACAATCTTAAAATTTATTTTTTTTTGTATTACAATCTCCAAAGTATCAAAGTCTACAACATCAACGCCAAGTAACCGTTGACCATCCAAACCTTTGACCAGCCTAAATGACCATTGACCATTACTAATCAATGACGTTTGTTGACAATCCCTAATCACCTTTGACTATCCTAATTACCAATGGTACCCTTGTATTTTAGCACTTTAACGTCGTTTTTATCCATCACAGCGATATATTTTCAAAAAACAGCCGTCTTAATTAACTTCATGGGCTAATTCTTTTGGAAATCTAGGTGAAACAAGTACCTATTTGCCTATTTTCTGGCACGTAGACCGAAAAAATATGTAACGTCGTTTTTTTTACCCATCATGACAATATTTTTTCGAAAAAGGACGTCGCAACTACCCATACGTGCAGAAAAATAGGCAAATAAGTACTTATTTTGATCGAATTTTTGGAGGAGTTACCCCATAAGGATAATCACAATGTCTTTTTTTGAAAAAATATCATTATGATGGGTAAAAACGTTGAATATTTTTTCGGTCTATGTGTCGAAAATAGGCGAATAAGTACTTGTTTCCACTGAATTTCCGAAAAGTTACACCTTAAAGATAATCGCGACAACCATTTTTTGAAAAAATATCGTTATGATGGGTAAAAACAACGTTAAAGCGCTAAAACACAAGGATACCATTGGTAATTATGAAAGTGAAAGGTGATTAAGGATGATCAACAAAAGTCAAAGGTATAGTAATGCTCAACTGTCATTTAGGCTGGTCAAAGGTCATAGGTAGGTCAATGGTCACTTGACTCGAATGGTGTAGACTTTGAATCTTTGATACTTCGAAGTTTTGATTCAAAGAAAACTTTAAGATTGTAATTCGCAAAAACCCCAAACTTAAAGACTATAATTAACAAATCATAAATTATTCAAAAATAATAATAGATAATTTATTTTCAGCAAATCGACTAAAAATTATTAATTTTTTACCCTTTTTTTTAAAAAAGGTTTTTTTAGCAAAAAAAAAAGTTGAAGAATTTTCGTGTTAACATGATCATAAAAAAATCATTGATAGAGGTACTGTTATACATCATCTTATGTTCAAATTTGAGATTAGATAAGATCCTTCCTTCTTAAGCAAATCACAAATTAAACAAAACCAACAACTCCACTTTCAAAATCAAACACGTCCTTCATTCGGATCTGACGCAATTTCTCATTCTTTTCCTCCTGCTACCATCCAATTGTTTTGGTTAATCTTGTCTCTTCTCACTTTTTCATACATACATACATACATATAACATATATACATACTTCTACTTTCGGGGATTGTTGAATTGCTTGTTTTCTTATGTTTAGGTTGTGATCCTACCTCCGGGATTCTTAATTTTGAGTTGAATTTTCTGATCATGTCGATGCTTGATTCTTTCTTCACCGGCAAGGGCTTTAAAGCTTCTAAATGGTAATAATTATTTGTTTTTTCCAACTTTTCTCTTATTCTTTACCCAGAAGAAGACGTTTTTGTTATTGTTATTTGCTTGTAAATATTCCAATTTTGTTGGTTGTTGCTAAATTGGGGAAAAGATTTGTGGGTTTTAGAAAAAAAATGATTAACTAGGAATCAAAACTGCGATTTGTGGTTTTCATGGTGCACAGTTTTGACTTGGTTTCTGCATTTTATAGTTGACATTAGTGATATGTGGATATGGAGTATATGCATCCAGAGCATTTCTTAAATGGTATTAAATTGCAAATTATGAATTTGGACTATTGCTTGTTGAATTTCTGGAAACAGCATTTTTGGGCACAACAAAAAAGTTCGTGGATTATGTAATTGGTATTAAGTTTTCTGGAATTAGGTTTTTACAAATTGGGTGTAATTTTGTGTCAGTAAAACATTGCTGAAACTTACAATTCCAAGAATAAAGTTGCTGAGGAATCGGAGGGAACACCAGATTAAGCAAATGCGCAAAGATATTGCTAAGCTACTTGAGACTGGTCAAGAAGCCACTGCTCGCATTCGGGTTAGTTTTGTTGGGTTGCTTTTCTGTTTCGAATTAGGTTTGAATTATATTGATTCTTTAGCTTCAATATGTATAGTACATCCTAAAGAATGTTTTTGTTTTGTACTTGAAATTTAGGTGGAGCACATTATTAGAGAAGAGAATATGATGGCTGCGCAAGAAATCATTGAATTGTTTTGCGAGCTTATTGCAGTCCGGCTTCCCATTATCGAGTCTCAAAGGTTTCTACGTTTTACTTCTTGCTCTCAAACTGCATGCAAATAGAATATAACAATCTTAATGTACTTTGTTTTGTAAACCATATTCACTTATGACTGATTTGTTTGAAGTTGGTAAATACATCTAGATGCGTCCTAGTCAAGACATTTCATTGCTTGTCATGAACTTTTGATGTCTTGTGGGTTGTCCTTGCTAAAGGGTGTGAGTGTGTGTCTCTTTCAGCTTTTCAGTTTATCAACTCCTTCTCATATATGGACTTAAGGCTTGCTATCCTGCCCAAAGTTTTACCGGATTAAGCTATAGGGTGATCTTATTGAACTAAAATTGTCCCTATGCTCAATGTTGATGCAACCGTTTCTAGTACAAATGGTTTGGTGAAATAGGAAAGGGCTAGTACAGCACAGGTACTATTGTCCTAGTTGTTTTAAGGGTTTGAAAGGTTCTACCACTTCCTTCCAATGAAACGAGTCCTTTAGGTTCTCGTTTGATCCTCGAGAGATGATGTCATACTCTTTACCATCCTTCTATAGTACCCCGTTATTCCAAGGATTTCGCTTGAGTCCTTAAGATTGCTTGGAGTTGGCCATGCGATCATTTCCCTTAACCCTTGTGCCGAAGTCACATGTCCCAAATATGCTACCCGGTTAGCTCCTAGTTCACATTTAATATCGTTTGCGAATAATTGATGCTCACGTAATTGAATAACACAGTGGATGGATGAACTTAATGTCCCTCCTCCGTGTGACTATATATCATAATGCTGTAATAAAACCCAACACAAACTTCCTTAGGTAAGGGCGAATATTGTCATACATTAATGCTTGGAATGTGAATGGAGCATTAGTGAGTCCGAAGGGCATCACCCTAAATTCATAGTGCTGTTCGTGGTTGCAGAATGCGGTTTTATGAATGTCTTGGGACTACATTTATATTTGGTGATATCCCGATTCAAGGTCAATCTTGCAAAAATATTTAGTTCCTTGCAATTCATCTAACAACTCATCAATGATGGAAATGGGGAATTTATCTGGTACTATAGCCTTGTTGAGGGCTTGGTAGTCTAAAGGCTTGAAAATGAGTTGGTTGAGGGCTGAATTGTTATTGCATTGAACATTTCTTGGCTTAACGCTTGATTTCATTTTTCTGAAAATATAGGTAACGGTAGAGCCGCACATCTATAAGGTTTGCCTCCTTTTTAATGATGATCTGATGATCATGTGTTTGTAATGAACTCAGCAGCAATAGCAAGATTAGAAAAGAAAAACAGAAAGAAGAAAGAAAGAAAAATGCTGAAGATTCGAGTACTCAGCTTACTCCCAAATTAGCCTCAGTTTGTATTTCATAAAAAGCATGATTACAACTCCAAAACTCCACATTATTTATAATTAGTAAAGGCTACATGCCAGCTCATACAAAACATTCATTTACTCTGCTAATTCGGTTATATTACATTATGCTTGCTAACAGAAATATTCTCCATAGGTGCCACCTCAGCATTAGTAGCATTTCTCTTGTTCCTCCTTTGGTATGTGATTAAACTGGGCTTGGGCTGCTGCTTGGGCTGCTGGGCAATAACAAATGGCGTAGCAATACCCCCCGTTAGAAGCAACACCTTGTCCTCAAGGTGGAAATCCGGGTACAAGGTGTGTATGAGTGTAGCTTCCTCCCATGTAGCATCAGAATCGGGCAGCTTGTCCCATAAGATCAGAACCTCCAAGTGACCTTCCGAATTGTAGCGCCATTGTAACAGAGTTTTAGGAACCACTTTCATCTCCAATTCTTCTGTAAGTTGATGGGGCAACTCTAGTGGTAAGTGGCTGCCACAAGAGTGCTTGAGCTGAGATACGTGAAAAACGGGATGGATGCGACTATAGTCGGGCAATTGTAACTCATAGGCTAGTGAGCCAATTTTGCGCAGCACCTTATATGGTCCATAGAAACGTGGGGCCAGCTTAGCATTGTTCCTGTGGACTAAAGATTTTTGCCGGTATGGTTGGAGCTTCACGTAGACCATGTCCCCAGGTGAAAAAGAGACGTCCCTCCGTTTCTTATCCGCTTGTGACTTCATTACTTGTTGAGCTCGGAGGAGTTGAAACTTGAGTTCATCGAGCATAGCGTCTCTTTCAATCAACATAGCCTCAAGGCTGCCCACAGCTGTTTTTCCCAAACTCATGCGAGTGATGTGAGGAGGTACCCTCCCATAGAGAGCTTGAAAAGGGGATAATTTGGTAGCGGAGTGGATGGCGGTGTTGTAACTATATTCTGCCCAGTGTAACCAAAGCATCCACTGCTTGGGTTTTCCATTGATGAAGCACCGTAGGTAGGTTTCCAAAGTTTTATTGACAACTTCGGACTGACCATCGGTTTGCGGATGGTACGCTGTGCTACGCTTCAACCACGTGCCCTGCAGCTTAAATAATTCCTTCCAAAACAAGCTCATAAATATTTTGTCGCGGTCAGAGATAATGGATGTTGGGAAACCATGGAGTCGGACTATCTCCTTCACAAAAACAGCAGCCACGGTGACAGCAGTAAACGGGTGTCTTAAGCTTAAGAAATGGGCATATTTGGTGAGCTTATCAACTACGACCAAAACGGTGTCCCTCCCCTGCGACATTGGTAAACCCTCTACGAAATCCATGGTTATGTGCTCCCACACTAGGTCAGGTATTGGAATTGGTTGCAGCAGCCCTGCTGGACTTAGTGTCGATGTTTTCTGTGTTTGACAAACCCCACAGCCCTTCACATACTCTATGATTTGTTTTCGCATCCCTTCCCAAAACCACTCCGCTGCAATTCGAGCATATGTTTTGTGCTCGCCCATGTGCCCTCCCATAGGGGTGTCATGGTACTCATGTAACAGAATTGAAATAAGGGGTGAGGTTTTTGGTAAGACATACCTCCCTTTGTAGAACAGCTGGGAATGCTTAAGAGTGAAACCTGGCAATACCTCCTCGCCTGCCTCTAGTCTCTGAATTATCGACCCTAACATAGCATCTTGTTTTACTGACTTGTCTAATTCCCCCCAATCAATACTGTGTGAAGTCAGTATCGCGGACAAAAGAATTTCACCATCCGTTTTTCGAGACAAGGCATCTGCCGCTTTGTTTGTGACCCCCGGATTGTAAACAATATCGAAGTCGAATCCCATAATCTTCACTAACCATTTCTGATATTCTACTCCCACTTCTCGCTGGCTCAAAAGGAATTTTAAGCTACTTTGATCAGTTTTCACAAGAAATTTCCGACCGAGTAAATAATGCCTCCATTTGAGTATGGCGAACACGATTGCCATTAACTCTTTCTCGTAGATAGGTTTAAGACAAGCACGAACCCCCAAAGTTTTACTGTAATATGCAATAGGGTGTGACTCTTGAGTCAAAACTGCCCCTACCCCACTATTTGATGCGTCGGTCTCCACTGTGAATGGCTTGGTAAAATCCGGTAAGGCCAGAACAGGGGCCTCGGTCATTGCTCCTTTGAGCCTCTCAAAAGCTTCTGTGGCTTCACTCGTCCAACCCCACGCATCTTTCTTCAGCTGCTCAGTTAAAGGCTTCGCAATCATGGCGTACCCTCTCACGAATTTGCGATAATATCCCGTCAACCCAAGGAAAGCCCTCAGCTCCCTTAAGTTTGCCGGTGGTGGCCAAGATAAGACCGTTGATATTTTTTCCATATCCATCGCCACTCCTTCGCCGGAGATTACGTGCCCCAAGTAAGACACTGTGTTGACCCCAATTTCACACTTACTGCGATTAACAAACAGCTCATTGTCTCTGAGGGTTGTTAGCACCTGCTCCAAGTGTATCACATGATCCTTCTCATTCTTACTGTATACCAGGATGTCGTCGAAGAAGACCAAGACGAACTTCCTCAAATAAGGACGGAAAATTTGATTCATTAACGACTGAAAAGTGGCGGGTGCATTCATTAATCCGAAGGGCATTACTACAAACTCGTAATGACCCTCGTGGGTACGGAAAGCCGTCTTCGCAATGTCTCGCTCCTCCATTCGAATCTGAAAATACCCTGACTTCAAGTCTAATTTAGTGAAAATGCGAGCGCCATGGAGCTCGTCTAATAGTTCATCGATCATCGGAATCGGAAACTTATCGGGCACTGTGACTTTGTTCAAAGCCCTGTAATCTATGCAAAAACGCCAGGAGCCGTCCTTCTTCTTCACAAGCAGCACCGGACTGGAGAAGGGGCTTGTGGAAGGTCGGATTATATTGGCATCCAACATATCCCTCACCATTTTCTCGATCTCATCCTTTTGAATCTGCGGATATCGGTAGGGACGAACGCTAACTGGGTTGGCTCCTTCTTTCAGATTAATCGTGTGATTTCGTTCCCGATTTGGGGGAAGTCCCCTTGGCTCACTAAATACCCCATTGAAAGCCTGCACCAATGGCCGAAAAATACTAGGGACCTCCTGTACCCCCTTACCCAGCTTTTCAACTTGGTTGATTTCAAGTAAAACAATCTGATCCCCCTTACCACAAACCTTCCTAATTGCCTTCACAGACATCAATGACCGTTCCAATGACGGATCCCCCTGCAATATGTACTCAGTGCCCTCCCAACAGAATTTCATTAATTGTTTCCTCCAGTTGGTCACTACTTCTCCTAACTTCTCCAGCCACTGCATTCCTAATATTATATCAGAATTTCCCAAACTCAGTATCAAATAGTCCTCCACTACTTCGAGCCCCTGTAAGTTCATACGCAATTTTTGACATGTTCCCTTGCCAAAAATCTTTTCTCCATTGCCAAGTGTTACTCCATAACGATTACCTTCTACTGACTCCAACTGTAATCGACTCACCGTCGCCGTCGAAATAAAATTATTAGTCGCCCCGGAGTCGACCATCACCACGACTTCCTGACCATTAACATACCCCTTCATTTTCATAGTTTTGGGGTGAGAAATTCCCACTACTGAGCTAAGAGAAATTTCGGCCATGGTTACTGGTGGTTCTTCCTCTTCACCCCCTTCGCCTTCCTCCACGCTTACCTCCGTTTCCTCCGTTTCCTCCGGTCCCAGAACTACGTTGAGCTCCCTCCGATTCTTACAAATGTGGCCGTGAGACCATTTCTCATCACATGTGAAACAGAGCCCTTTAGCTCTTTTTTCCATCATCTCTCTATGAGTAAGCTTCATCCTTCCTGGGTTTGAGTTTGTAGTAATGGGTAGGTATGGTGAGTTTTGTGGGTATTTTGCAGAGACAGAATGTTGTGGTGGGTATTTGTGAGTGGGGTAATTTTGAGGTGGGTTTTTATGAGTGGAATAATTTAAGGGTGGGGTTTTTGAGTAAATGGGCACGTGTGGGGGCTGATTTTTGTAGTGGGACACGTGTCGGGGGTAGGTGGGTATTTTTTGGGTTTTGTGGGTATTTATGGGCTGGGTATTTTTTTGGTCTATTTTCTCTGCCAAACTCATGGCATGATCCACATTCACTGGCTCAAACAACCTTAATTCCTTCCTCACATTCACCTCCAGTCCTTTGAAGTACACACCCATCAAATAATTCTCAGGTATATTACCCAATGGATTCGCCTTCTCTATAAACTCCAAATTGTACTCCGCAACTGAGTTCTCCTGTTCTACACTCAACCACTGCTCATGTAAAGTACCCTCCGCATCGGATCGAAATCTCCTCAATATCATCCCCTTTAATTCTTCCCACCTTCTAATAGGTCGGCGGTTGTGCTCCCAATGGAACCATTGAAGGGCGGGTCCACCCAAGCTTATAACAGCAGCTTCTATTCTCTTCTTCTCATTCAAGCCACAGAGCGTAAAATATCGTTCGGCCTGTATAACCCAGCTGTCCGGTTCTTCTCCATAAAACATAGGTAAATCGAGTTGTCTCCCCTTCCAGTAACCCCTTTCTTCGTCGTGGTTTATGGGCTGTTCTCCGTTCTCCTCTTCATAAGGTGGAAACTCAGGTGGGGTTGTGTTTGGGATGGGTATGTTGTTTACGGGTGAGTTTGGTGTGGGTGGGCTTTGTTGATTTTGGATGAGTGGGTTTGGGTTTTCGGGGTTGGAGAGTTTATCACTCAACCTTTGGATAGTTTGGGTTAATGTGGACATCTCAGAGGCAAGAGAGCCCTGATTTTGGTTGATGGTGTGGATTTGGGTGCCAAGGTTCTGGGTGGTTAGATTCAACTCCGCACGGATCCGATCCATCTCAGAGTTGATAAGGTGAGGAATGGCTCGAATCTCACCCTCCAGGCGATCGATTCGTTGGGTATTGTTAACCATTGCTCTGATACCAGGTTTGTAATGAACTCAGCAGCAATAGCAAGATTAGAAAAGAAAAACAGAAAGAAGAAAGAAAGAAAAATGCTGAAGATTCGAGTACTCAGCTTACTCCCAAATTAGCCTCAGTTTGTATTTCATAAAAAGCATGATTACAACTCCAAAACTCCACATTATTTATAATTAGTAAAGGCTACATGCCAGCTCATACAAAACATTCATTTACTCTGCTAATTCGGTTATATTACATTATGCTTGCTAACAGAAATATTCTCCATAGGTGCCACCTCAGCATTAGTAGCATTTCTCTTGTTCCTCCTTTGGTATGTGATTAAACTGGGCTTGGGCTGCTGCTTGGGCTGCTGGGCAATAACAAATGGCGTAGCAGTGTTCCATTAGGAGACAAGGTAGTGATAGGTGTAAAAACGTCAAGGTATTAGTCAGGTATTAATCAAGAGTGGGTTGCAAGAAGGGTGGTATCAGGGATTCATTCTCATTTCTTTGTAGCCTCATTCACTCCATCCGTACTCCCCAGCATTCCTTCCTTATAGTTTTCATCATTGCTCGTAAAGAAATCAAAGATTTCCATAAACCTATTTCCCCCTTTAAAGTCACCTCGTCCCCTAACCATTTGAACTTCATAATTTCTGGTTTCGAGCTGGTCACCAAAAGCCCTAATTTTCTCTAGCCATTGAACTTTTAGGATAAGATCAGCATTTCCTAATTCAATCACCAAGAAATTCTTTTCGATGGTAATCCTTGTATCTGTATCGACATCTTTCTTCAAATTCCTTCCCTTATTATTTCATGGTCGTTGCCCAACACGACTCAAAATTATCATAACGCTCATAGCTCCGTCTAATTATTTTTACCACTTTCGGGGACATGAAATTGTGGGTTGCACTTTGATCAATCATCAGAAATTCAGAATTACCTCTAACTCAGCCATCTTGCCCACTAGCTTCATTGTTTTTGGGTTGGTAATTAATACTACTGAATTTAAAGAAATGCTGAAGGGTTCATTTTCTTCTTCCTCTTTTGTACCCACACTATCTTCGCCTTCCATTTCGCCTTCAAGTTCTCCATTCAATGTATTGAATATGAAGTTGGTAAATTTCTGTCGGACCTGAACCCTTAAATTTTCTTTTTTTGACTTGGACCTAGACCCTTAAAAAATGGTAGTGTTCAACAAGGTCTGGGTTGGGTCATGGACCCTTGCCAATCTCTACTAACACATTACCATATCCTCTTCTCTATGGAACATTACAGAACCATCAGAACATACCTTCAAAAAGCTACCCATCTGATTTAACACATTCTTTGCTTCATCTTTCATTCGTTGAAATCATTTTCCCTTGTCTGTTCCCTTGGGTCAGAAGCAAGCTTTTCAAATCTAACTTTCTACTTATAGGGCATATATGTCATACAATAACTGAATTTAAATGCTTAATTTGAAGCTCATGCGTTTACCAGTTACCGTGTACCCAAGTTTCCATGTAACTCTTTCAAAATTTTACACAGCATATTTAACGTTTTTTGAATTTACAAAATATGTTCATGAAGCATGTGCGGTTGCTTAAATGTCGTCTGATTTTGGAGTCTGGGTGTTGAAATCTATTCACATTTTGTTCAGGGAGTGTCCACTAGACTTGAAAGAGGCCATATCTAGTATCTGTTTTGCTGCACCAAGATGTGCAGACTTGCCTGAGTTGCTGCAAGTTCAATTGTCCTTTGTTTCCAAATATGGGAGAGAGTTTGTAGCTGCTGCTACAGAACTTATGCCAGATTGTGGTGTTAATCGACAGGTTGCTTTTTGATTCTTTTTTGTGATATTAGTGGATGATGTTATGTTGTCTTCATGTTTTAGTATCTTGATTACTGCTTTACTATTTATGCAGTTGATTGAGCTGTTGTCTGTCCGTGCTCCATCCCCTGAAAAGAAATTGAAGTTGTTGAAAGAAATTGCTGAAGAGCATGAATTAGAATGGGATCCATCTCCTTCCGAATCAGAACTTTTTAAGTCTCATGAAGATTTACTTGTAATATTACTCTTTCACAGCTCTACGGAAACTCTCTCTTTCTCCTTTTTAATTTATGTGTGTTTTCTCCACAGAATGGACCAAAGCAATTTGTAAGTGGAACTAAAGTCCCACTTCCTAAGGAAAAGCATGATGAAACGTTGCAGTCTACTTCACTTCGACTTGCTGATGAGCATTCTGATTCTGAAGACAGCATAGATCAATTAGACTTTCCTGAAGTTCCCAAGGTATCGTTGAGGCCTAGTGCCAATGCCCCACCACCACAACAAAGTGCGACAGATTTTTCCCAATTTCAACAGTCTGATGTTGATCCTGAGGACAAACTACAATCTGTCAACTATGAGTTGCCCAAGTCTTCAGCTGATGCTCCTGGGGAGATCAAACAGTTTTTGCCGTTTATTTCGCCTCCATCCTCATTTTCAGCAGCGCCACTTACTGTAAAAGAAAGCGGTCAATCGCCTCCTGCTTCTGTATTAGAAAGCAGCCAATCTTCTCCTCCTGTAGAAGATAGAAGTCAATCTCTGTATTCTCATGTTAAAGAAAAGACTGAATCTCCACCTTTTTCGAAGATTGATTCAGACTTGGATTTGCACGATGTATTGGCCGCTGCAAAAGCTGCTGCTGATTCTGCTGAACGTGCTGCTGCAGCTGCTCGTTCAGCAGCTAGTCTTGCTGAAATCAGAATTTCTGAACTTTCCAAGGGCAAGAGTGGTGGCATCCAATCCCCTGATAAAGATGCTGAGAACCCATTTTATGCTACTAATGATAAGCTACCTGTGACAGAAAAAGTACAACTGGATTGCAGAAATGTTTCAGGTGACGATAATGTTTCGAGTTCTTGGACCCCAGTAGAACAGTTTGAAAATGACCAAAAACCAAATGGTTCAACACATGCTACTAATGGTGAAAATAGATCAGAATTGAATACCTTCACTACTGGAGAGCATGCTCCTAAAGAAGAGCTCCCATTTCATCAGCCTCAAAGGATTCCATCAATGGATGAAGATCCAGAATTTTCGTATCCGAACTTGTTCTCTTCACATAGTGGAAATATGCTCTCCAGGTCGTTTTCTACCGACAATCCTCAATCGGGACATGGGTCATAAATGTACGTAAATGAAATTTTCACCCTTGCGTAACCTTTGGGCTTTGCTTTATTACAAGCATACATGATTTTGCATCTTTCCCTACATTCCCTCATGTTTCTTTTAATGATGTGTAAAGTAAATTTGTGATGACTAATAACTGTTATTTGAAGATTTGTGTTGGTTATGCAATGTAAATTTCGTAAGCTGACTGTCAATACTTGTATGCTGTTTCTAATAATAAGTGTCGAGATTGGCTGTGGAAAATGGAAAGCTAGGCATATACTAATTTGATATCGATTCATATTATGACTAGCTGCCGGTGTAGGCTTGTAGCTAGTCGTATGAAGGTGAACGATTGCTTGAGGCTTAACGTCACATGTCACATGTGTGGTGACACTAGCACACACAAAGGATTATGGTTCTGTGGCCTGCTTTACTTTATCATTCTCAGTTCTTTGGTCTGTCTTACTACTTAGTACTCCATCAGAATACTTTGTATTAAGTTCATCTTGAATGAAAATCCTATTAAAAGTACATAAAATGAGAATTTTAACATATTACAGACTACGGACTAAGGATCAAAAATCTTTTGGAAAAGTTGCTACTCCATCAGAATGTGATTATTTGAAATATATAAGATTATTTATCAAAAAAAAAAAAAAGCAATACAATAAGATCAAAATCAAACTTATTCCAAAACTAAGCGTGTAATCTGCAAACCTTAGGTTCGGGCCGAAAAACTCAAACATAAATTTGAATAATTGTCTTATCTATTTCAAGTTTTCTCAGAATGTGACTTGTTACATTTATTAACTCAACTTTCTTTTATTGTCATTTTATTGGATATCATATTAGTTACCAATTAGAATTTTAAAAAACATAATTGACAGTGTTTAGACTAGAATTTAGTAAACATATAACCCAACAAAATTCAAAGTAAATTCAGGAATAAAAATTTACATTATTTTAAATTACGATGTAAAGTTTTAGTACCTCTTAAAAATTAATTATTTTGTGGCTATAGAGCATATCCTTACATATGACCTAAACAAAAGGTCATCTTACTATTTCATAACTTTTCTCTCTCCTAAAAGTTCATCTTTCAAAGTAATACTCTCTCTGTTTCATTTCAAACATTTTGCATGTTTGCCTTTGCACTAATTCAATACTAAATAGGGATAATTGTGTATAATTTAAATTTATAAAAAGTTAGAAATTAATAAACCTTATGTTGAGACAAATCAAACAATATCTCATCGTAATTATATAAAAGTTAAGACAAATCAACCGATAAACAGGGATCGTACAAGGATATTTATATGAACAATAACTTTGGATATAATCCTTAAAATTGTGAGAAAATTGTGAGTGAATTGTTGCGCATGAATAGTGAAATACTTTTGCTATAAATGTTCCCTTTAGGATGAATAAGAAGATCATAGCAATAACAAGTAACAAGGTTGCAATCCATGTTACTATGAATCTATGAATCTCCTCCGAGTTAGCTTAAGCAATGCGACTGACTTAGACCCAATAAACTTTTTAAATTTTTAAAAATTCTAACTAATTCAAGACTTAAAAAGTTAATTTTAAGATTTAAGTTTTTAATATCAATTTTAAGGTTTAAGTCACCCTATTTCCAAATAAGAATGAGAATTTAAAACCTTTAAATTGATATTTTAAGTGTTAAAATTGATCTTTTAAGTCTTGAAATTGTAAAACTCAATGGCTTAAAATGCCAATTTCAAAGTCTTAAAATTAGTCTTCTTAAGTTTTAAAATTAATATCTAAATCTTGAAATTAACCTTTTAAATTTTAAAATTTATAAAATAAATAATAACTAAACTCATCCAATAAAAAAGATCTCACTCATTCCACCTATCATATCAGATTACCAAATGAACCACCAAGGCAAGTATATACTAATAATATATAGATCTTACGTTGAAAGTGCACTTTAGAAGATTCGCCAAAATTTCTATTGGTTATTAAGGATGAAAAGCTGCATGCACTTTTTTTTTAGAAAAATTACCGTGAATAATACGATTTTTTGTTAATTTCCCATCAATAATATTAACTATTGATTAACCATGAATAATACCATTAGATGGATATTTTCCTAGAATAATACCAACTTTAGTTTATTAACTAATATGCCAAATTTTTTTGTCTTATAATCACCTATAGTTTTATTTTTAACATGTTAGGAATTTTCTTGGAAAACACCCCTATAAGTTGGTATTATTCATGGTTAATCAATAATTGGTATTATTGTAAGGAAATTAACAAAAGGTTGTATTATTCACGGTAATTTTTCCTTTTTTTTTAATATAACATGTAGCATTTAAATTAAATCAAGAGCGACCATAGCCTGAAGGCTAGGCGCAAACGGTTCCATACAAATATTTTCTTGGGCGCAACCCGTATCCCATCTAGCTATCATGTGAGCTACGGTGTTACCCCTACGAACAAAGCTACAAGAGTAAAACCACAAAAACAAGATAATGAATCAAAGAGACAGTCATAGAGAAGATGAATAGGAGCAATGCCCTGAACTCGTTTCCGAACAGCTGTCATAACCGACAAAGAGTAGCCTTCAAGGTGGACACGATCAATTGAAAAACGATGGGCCAGCTCAAGAGCAAAGCAGGATGCCGAAAGTTCAGTGGTATCACATTCCAGAATCCAGAGTGCTGTGCATCTTCTTGTACCAGTGAAGAGGACATTGCCATTATGGTCCCGAGCAATCACCCCCATACCCCGAACCATATTATCACCAACATGAGCATCAAAATTCAGTTTAATCCAGCCTTCTGAGAAATGAAACAATAGATGAAGATAGACGATTGGAACGCACCTTAGTTGTATACTCCTGATATTGCTGCATCATTTTCACGTACGCCATGGATAACTTCCCAAGGTCAGATTGCTTACCTTCCATAGTCTCCATAATCCTATTGAACCAACACGCCCACATTTGTAGCACAGATGGTTTCTTTGCCTTCATTTGTGCTATGGTCAACAATCCAAAGGAAGCAATTTATAAAAGAAATTCTGGGAGCAGCTTGTACATTGTCAAAGAAAGGGTGTGTCTGCCACATACCATTGACTTTTGAACACTCCAATATGGCATTTCTACTAACTTCCAATCAATTGTAAAAAATAAATATTGAAGGAAGTAAGGAAAGCAAAACCAATTACAAACAATTCAGATTCCCAACTCCATGAGTAATATAAACTAACTACTTCAACACCAAGTATCTACAACATTCATTTGCAATTAAACAACTACACCAAAAAATATGCATAAACATGAACATAGTACTAGAACATCGTATAAAAGCTATGAGCCTACTAGCACAGCTCAGCGACGTCTTGAACCAGAAACATTCTGCATTTCTAGAAGTTTATCAAGAGTTACTAACGGCCATTCGTCCTGGACTTGAGCAAAGATCTGTTCATTGAAGGAATCCACAATGATGCTAACGCTACCAAAACTATATACTTGATGATGTTTATGAAATCTTCCAGGTTTAGGCTTAAAGTGCAAGCCATGCTGTTGAGCGTAAGCCTCGACGACTTCTTTCACGTTCTTTGGCACACTATTTGTTTGCTGAGCAGCCTTCAACTGAGCCTCATATTGTCTTTGTTCTTGAATCCTCAAATAGCTAATGTTCTCCTTCACTCCAGGTTGAACCACTTCCAAACCTTCAGCAGCTCGGTTCATCATGTCCAAGCCCAGGTTTAGTTGGTTCCTAACACGTTCATTCGCCAAAAGTTCTGGAGGGATAAGCTCTTTCCATCCAAGGTACCACTGCATGACCTCTTCAAAGTTTGGACTTGTTGACAACCAATGGTACAGGACTTGCTGCCATTTGCTAAAGAAGTGTATCTCAAGTAAGTTGACCATGTGATGTATGGGAACTGAAGAAGCCCAGGTCATTACCCAATGAAAAGGTTCGAGTATCTGATTAGCAGGATTCACCTGAAATTCCTGCATCACGTCTATCAACTTGGGTAGAATGGATCGTACGATAAGTTGTTCCCAACTTGCTGCATCAAATACTGTCTTCCAGGGTGATAAGATAGTAAAGGCAGACTTATCGCTAGGATGCCATTTATATAGGACAGTTCCTAATTTTAAACGGATCCCTTGATAGAGTGTCTCCAACTTTTGACCAAGCAATGGAAGCCATGGATGCACCCAGACATGGATTGGTATTGTTTCCCTACATGGTTCCCAAGAATTCACAGCTTCAGACAACTTAGGCATCACAATCATATCAAGCAGTGACTGTAACACAGAAGGTGGAAGGAGCTTCTCCCATAATTCGAGAAATCGAAGCATAGGCTCAGGATCTCTAGCCTGCCATGTGTTTATACCAGCTATTCTAACGGCAGGGAACACTACTTCGGCCACCAGCTGCGAATAAGGGGCAGACGCATCTTCAAATAGGTCATTATCTTCATCTCCCTGCAATAAACCTTTCCAACGACTCATCACATCCATGCCGTGGGATGGGTTCATAAGTGGATCCCATCCTTGGAACACTCTAATCAACAGAGGAAGAGCAAATGAGCATGCAATACAAGACAAGTTACCAAGTTTATATTCCTCAGGGAACTTCTTTTGCAGGTCCCCAAAGGATTTTGCAAGGGATTCTAAAGTCAACCTCCCTGACATATGCTCCTCCTCAATACTTTCCAGAACCTGAACTACTTCCTCCATCGAATCAATCTGCTTCGTCTGACGAGCAACTTCTATCTGAAGCATTTCCTTTTCCTTTTGCAATGCAACGGCAGTCTCTCTCTCAGTTCTCAAATCCCTGTCGATCTTCTGAATGTCAAGCTCTACCAAGTCGACTATTAATTTAATGTTGTGCTGCAACTCTGGCATGGGAATATCGTTTTCCCTCGCCATTTCCTCCGCATTCAGATTTTCCAGATTCGTTAACACCCGAACCTGGGGTCCCCTCATGTCCACAACCTTTTGAAGTACCAAATCTGGCCCTTGTGCCTCTGCCTTCAAAGCCAACAACTCATCTGGCGTAATAATGTTCTCTTTCTTCTTAGCACGAGCGCGAGCCTGTTTTTTCCATAGTTTTTCTTCCCTCTGCTTAGATACTTGCTGTTTTTCCTCCAATTCAGGAGGTGGAGGCACATCCACCAAGCTCGGCAAGTTTTTGCTTTCCTGGTAATCGTTAAACCCCATCCCCATATTCTTCGGCCTCAACTTTGCCTCAATAGGAGCAACAATACCTTGCGCATTCTTCCCCAAACCACCACCTTTATACCCCATACTCTCCATCAATTTCATCCCAATTCCTTTTGTATGCTTCTCAAAACTCCCGACATCTCCCCCTTTTCCGTCTTTAATTTTCCTTCCTACTCCCCCTCCTGATTTTGACTTGCTGGCCCCAGACAATTTTGCCATCTCGCGTCGCTTCTCTGCCCCTTCCTTAATCATCTTCCCAAAAGCAGTTGGCAAATACAAATCCTCCTCTTCCTCTGCTTCCCCATCGTCTTGCCTCTTACTACTCAAACTTTTCTGAGCCCTATTACTTGAACCCAATCCAAACCCTAACCCAGCACCAGAATTCGGCCCAGGTTTAAATCCATCATCCTGATTCTCACCACTAGCTTTTTCAATACCCTCTTTCGTATTTCGATCAATCTCTTGATTAGGAGCAACAGCACCAGTAGAAATAAAATTCACTGGTTTCGAATAATCATGCTTCTTAATAATCCCCCCTTTTTTCCTCTTCTTCTTCCCAGAAAAGGAGTCATCATCATAATCTGAATCTGAGCTACCAGATGCAAATACACCATACAATACATCATCCCTAGTTTGAACTGATTTTTCTTTACGTTTCTTGTAAAAAAATTCATCCCCTATAAACTGCCCACCCTCAAAATCATTATCCATCCCAAATCTCTCCACTTCCTGATAATCATCCATTTTTAATTCTCTTTTATACTACCTTTTTCTTGCAACAACAAAAAACCCTTAGAAAACCCTAGATAATTTATAGGTAATGAAAACTATGAGTATACGAAGGATCAGGTCCGACGAATAATCTAACAATACAAATTAAAAAAGAAAAAAGGATGTAATTTACCAATCTAAAGAGATTGAAGGAACCGACGGTTCAAGCCTCCACTTATCAGAAGTCGGGTGTCGCCTGAGGCATCTGGTATTACCGGCGGGAGCCTGGGTGGTGGTGAGGGGAAGGCAGACAGAAGACGCCAAACGGGAGTTTAGGCGGTGGGCTACTGGGCTTTGTGCAGATGTAGAAGGGAGCAACGAGCAAGGGATGAGGGAAAAAACAATATTGGTAAAATATGAATGTTATTCTCATTAGACATTTGATAAGAACGTTATTTATTTATTTATTTATTTTTTTGGTTAAAATAAGAACGTTATATAATTAATACTTCATGTGATTAAACTAAAATAGATTTACACAAATTTTTACATGAGACCGTTTTTTGTAAAGACGGCTATCAAAAGCCCAGTTTAATTCTAAATATATATTGTCACAACTCTGAATATAGATTTGGGCTGGACTTTTGAGAGTCGTCTTTACAAAAGTCGGTTTCTCAAGAGAGCAAAAAGTCGCACGGAATAGATTAAAGATTCATTTTATTCAAATAAACAATATTAACATTAAGTATTCAATTATTATTTATTCAAAAAAAGTGATCAATTATTAAATAGATAAATTATTAGAAACTACATAATTCATACACTTTTTTTTTAAAAAAAAATACCTTCTCCAAAAATTTATGAAAAAAACTACCTAATATAATACAAATGTTTGCAAATGACTCCCTTATAATGGATATCTTCAGTTGACTGTTACTTTAAGTCTTTGACGAGCACGCTTCAGTCACGTGATTACTTAAAATCCACCATCTTCTTCAATTAAAACACGCACAATTAACTCTTGATTTCCCTAATTCATTCATGATTTCTCAAAATCAGGTTTTCCCACTAATGTATTCTCCTTCCAGTCCACAACGCAAATTCGAAGCCCGAAAAATGTGGGTGTGAAGTTTCATGGTCATTACATGTATGAACAAAATGTATTTAGGTAAAAAAATCAGTGCCAAAAAAGAAAATGGAACAAGTAGGGTGAATTTACCCAAAAAGAAAATGTCCCAAATAAAATGAATAAAAGAGAGTAAAATTTATTTCAAAATGAATTTTCAATTACGATTTTAATCATTTATAATATATAGACCTAGTAGTTAGATATAATAACTGAGTGAAACAGAAAATAGATCTAAGAGGACTAATTAGAGGTATTTTATTCGATATTAATTTTTGAATTGATAATACTTTGCAATACTCAATTCCCACATTGTCGTAGAAGTCACATCAAAATGTTTTATTCTTATCTCATTTTATTGATTCACATTTTCTTACTTGAGACCGTCTTTTGTAAAGACAACTCTCAAAAGCTTAGTCCAATTATAAATATATATTGTTACAACTCTAAATATAGATTTGAGCTGGACTTTTGAAAGCCGTCTTTACAAAAGACGGTCTCTCAAGAGAGCACCTATGATTGATTCATATTATATATTATATACATGTTTTTCTGAGGTAGATGTTTAACAATTGTTGTTATATTTCATATCTTTTTACATCTATATTTCACATATCTTAATGTTTTGATGCATGTAATTTATTATTCAATTTTATTAAAATGGATTAAATTTGGGTTCAAAATTACATAATTTAAATTAATTATATTTATGTGGATTAAAATTAACAATCAAAACTAGATTTTGATTGATAATTCTATTTTTTCTTTTATCGAACATATGTCAAAATTCGAAAGCTTGGATTATCATGCAGATTAAAAAAATGTTCGTAGAAAAAGTCGAAAAGATAGTGTTATCACGTGAAATTCTTTTTTTTATGTTTATCAATTTTCGTTGAAAAAATTCAAATGGGGTAAAGAATAATCAAATTCCAAGCCTGTAATAAGTTTGGATCTTAATACACAACAAACTCAAAGGGTGTGTTTGGTATGACTGTATGAGAGCTTTGAGGATGAGAATTCAATCAAGTATCCCAAAATGTGGTCTTCCTATATTTGGTTCATCAGAATGAGATTAAAACTAAGTTTGGAAATAAGATAAAACATTGGTCAATTCTCATCAAGTTATTCACAAATTATTGTAAGATACCGTTTTTTTAAAAAGATGGTCTCAATTGGGCCGCCCCATTAGAATTTTTTAAATATATATAAAAACGAAATATAATGTAATTACACGCTTACTCGGTAGGTTTATTTTAGGATATATCAAGTAAGCATTTATGATACTTCAAATAAGGGTTTGTATGTCAAATAGATGTTTTTAACATGTTAAGATGTCAAGAAGGTGTTATGTGCTCTAGGTGTTTAGGTTATTTGTAGTAAGGATTTAGGTTATGTGGTGTAATTGTTTAAATTGTTTGTTGTAGGTGGTTTTGTTATGTGTTGTAGGTTATTTTATTATGTGCTGTAGGTGTTTAGGTTATTTGTTGTATGTATTTATGTTATATATTATAGGATTTGTTATGTGCTGTATGTGTTTAGGTTATTTGGTGTAGGAGTTTATGTTATGTGCAGTAGGTGTTTATATGTTTATTTCAGTATACAAATTACCTACTAAAAATTGTAGTAGGTATTTTGTGAATACGTGCACATAGGAGATCTTTTGATGAATTAAGCCGAGCTTTGAGAGCCGTCTCTCAAAGAAACGATCTCTCTAGAGACCTACTATGCAAATTATTACCAAGAGGATGGGTGGACTTGTTTTAGAATGGTAAAAACATTTATTTCCTTGTAAATTGGTAAATTTAACAAACTAAATAAGAAATATTACAATTGTCAAAATACTTTTAAAAACGGTAAATTGGTAAATTATTGTTATGAGATTGAATTATTTTAATAACTCCAAACAATCAATTTTAAATTGGAAAATTATAGTATAGAATAATTCAACCTATTTATGATTCACCTACAATAATCCCACCTATTGATTAATAATTAATAATCCTAACTTTGAGAAGTATTTTCCAAGAGTAAATCCAGTGACTAAATGAATTGCTATCGCAAGTTTTAGTTTTTTGAAAAAGACAAATTAAAACAATATGTCGAAAGAAATGATAGAATAATGTCCAAAAAAATTTATGATATTTTCTATCATGTAGAGTTTTAATGTAAAAATTTTCCTCTAATTTTATATTAATTTTCATTTATTTTAATGAATTAAATACTATAATAGGTCATCGGGTAACCCACCCTAGAAAAATACACCCTAAAGCTGAAATTATTTTTGGATAATCAATAAATGAAATTATTATTGAAAAATAATAAAATTATTTTTCTTTTTAATCCCAATCTATTTTTTTAGGAAAAGTTGTCGAGAATAATCCGACCTATTGCCAATTTGCTATGAATAATCCCAACTATTGATTATTTATAAATAATCCGACCTTTGAATTTTTTTTGCTCACAACACCCCTTTTTACATTTTAACCGACTACTATAGCTACTTACCACCAAAGAAGAGTTGGGGTAGACCAACAAAGAAGCATAAGGAGGAAGAAGAAGTGAGAGTAACGACAAGTAGGTACCTACAATAGTCGGTTAAAATGTGGTAAGGGGTGCTGTGAGCAAAAAAAATACAAAGGTTGGATTATTCAAAAATAATCAATAGTTGGGATTATTCACGGCAGATGGTCAATAGGTCGGATTATTCAGGACAATTTTTTTTTATCCCCAAATTCCCATTTTGACACACCAAATGCCCCGAAAATGCAGTTTGTTCAAGTGCTGCATTTAGACACAATTTCGTAGAGGACGTTGGCGCTCAAAGTCAATCAATGTCGAAGGATTTTGGCAGGCAAATCCACGAAAATGAACCTCTTAAAGCCCTTGAATTCTACAGTGGCATCGGCGGCATGGTGTTTCTCTTTTTTCCTTTCTCTATAATACTTGCTCTTCCTACCTTCTTTTTTATACTCTGCTGATACTGATATGTATTTTTACAAAACTTTTGAGATGTATAGAGATATTCCCTAATGAAAGCTGGGGTTAATGCTCAAATTGTTGAAGCTTTTGAGATTAATGATGTTGCAAATGATGTTTACCAGCATAATTTTGGTCACCGCCCATTTCAGGTAAACCCTTTTATTTTACCTGTTTACTTGTCACATTATCTTATAAAATTAGTCGGGTGTATTGTTGTTATTGGCATTATACCCAGCAAAATTGAGTTGTTTCTGACCAAAAATGAAGTAGTTAGGGTTGTAGTAAGGGGCTAAGGGCTTTTTGATTCAGTGTTTGTGTTTTTTTTGATTTAAATGGAAGTAATATGAAACTGCTATGCTTAAATAGGAATTTGGAGTTTGGTAGAAGAAAAAAAATTTCTACTTGACTCTAGGTGGATTAAAGTGGTTACTAATTGCACATTGGTAAGCGAAAGGTTTCTAGTTGTACCTCAATATCCTTTAGGTGTCCCTTGCTATAAAGGTGGAAGATGTGAGAGTGTCACCTTCTTGATTCTCACGTTATTAACTTTGAAACTATGTTACTCAGACTCTTCATTTTACTTCACCTATCCGTGTTCGATCCTTGATCCTCTGACATTGGTGTGACACTTAGGTACTTCCCTTTAGTCGTAAAATTGAATATTTTGACGTATTTGACACACGTACCAGTATCCAAAACCCGTACCCCAGTCCAAGTAACATAGCTTTGAAATTTACTTGTTTTAGACATGGAACATGTTAGAATATGCTTAGTACTTAGAGACGATTGTTGTTTTCTCCAACCTTATATATAATGCATCTTTGTGGATTCAAAGACTTATTGGGATTTTTGCTTTCCAAATCAATTTAGCTTCTAAAAATGAAGATGTGGAAAAGGGGAAACGAGGTAGATATAGTATAAGGCACAAGAAAAACCTTTTCATGGATCTGGGACCCGCTCAAAGTGTCCTAATTCAAAGAATTTTCGAAATATGAAGTAGAGTAAGATCTTCAGACATCGAATTAACGTCCCTTTCAAGCGGATGGTGTCTAAAGAAATGATTAAACGACACTTGATTATTTTCACGTTAAAAAATTACATATAAGAGCTCTATGGTTAGATGATAACTGATACAATTTGGGAAAAGAATTTCAAAGGTTCTAAACGCATTCATTTATCTTTTCAAAATCGCATCAAACCACTACCTTACTGAAAAACGAATAAAAGGAGAGAATTTAGGCCAAGCATTTGAGATAGATTTCAAAGGGCTAAAATAAAAAGAGTTAGGTTGCTTGTACCTCCTTCCAAGAACATGTTGAACCCAAAATATTTCTGATTACTCTATGCCAGAGAGAATGCGGTTCACATGGGAATCTTAAAAGCTACTTTCCCAGCAATGCTAATTTTTTGCCTCTTAGTATAACTTGGTTCCAATCCACTAGATAATCCTTCTTCTCATCATATCCTTTCCAAAAGATGCTCAGCATCATCTTCTCCAAGTCAGAATATATAAATAAGAGCCTTAAAAAGAGAGAAAATGAATAGGGATGTTACTTAAACATGACTTTACAATTAAAAATCCGACCTCTCAAAGAGAACGCTTTTTTTTCATCCATCGAGCCTTTAACACTCTTTTCTATTACTAATGCCAAAAGCTCTTTATTTCTTGGATTGACTTCGAAATTTAAACCCAGATTAAAAATGGAAACTTCGTTGTACTACAGTTTTCCATACTAGCCAAGAAAACTTACGCACAACCGTAGACTTTAAGGATTTACTTTCGTCCAGAAATTTTCTCAAACGCAAATTATCTTGAGCCTTCTTGATACACTTCTTTACTTGATAGTGAAAGGCCTACTCTTTTTTGTGTACAGGGTAATATTCAGAGCTTGACTGCAGCTGATCTTAGCAAATATCAAGCAGATGCTTGGCTCCTTTCCCCACCATGTCAACCTTATACGAGACAAGGTGGATGATATTGTGTTTAGTTATTATGTTGCATTTGGTTTTTAGTTTGTGCCTTGCTGTTTACCAAACAATTCATTTGTAGGCCTTCAGAAGGACTCAAGTGATGCACGGTCATTTTCCTTCCTCAACATTCTCGAGCTAATACCTCAGCTGTCCTTTGCTCCGCACATGCTTTTTGTAGAAAATGTTGTGGGGTTTGAGGTACACCTCAAAGAACCGTAACTAGGAATATATTGATGTATTCTAAATTCTAATTGCTATTGAAATATTTTTCTTTTTTTTTTTTGCAGACATCTAACACTCATAACAAGATGGTTGAAGTATTGACAAAAACTGGTTATTTTATTCAAGAGTTTATTCTAAGCCCGTTGCAATTCGGGGTACCATACTCAAGGCCACGCTACTTTTGTTTGGTATCGTGCTCCCTTCCTATCTTCTTGTTTCATCTTTCTAAAAAGGGCAAGAACACAAAAAATTAAACAGACACATTATCTCAATACGGGAAAAGAGTAGAGGAGAAATAATCCTTGGTTTTCAATTGGAGGCCTAAAACACATTGACTTCTTTTATTACTTCACTAGAACGCTTATTTTACATCAATAGTGCAAGCTTTATATGTTAAAAAAGATCAATATATAAGGCCAACATTTCATTGTATCTTGTTCTAATGATGACCTGGTTAGTTGCACAAGGCTTGGCGTTGACTGGTTTTCAGCCCACGAGTTCTCTTTTAGTCGTGAATGATATGAAAAGAAATGTGGCTGCATGATTGCTGAGAACCAAGTGTGCCTACACTGGTGAATTTGGTCCTGTATCCCGTACCTTAGCCTAGACTAAAACTAGTGGTGCTTTTGTACTGTGATTTTTGTTTGTGTAGCTGTCAACTTGTATGATAATTAACAAATCAGAAGCAATATTCATCTTATATTGTATGCAAGCTTGAGACTCAAGGCTGCATATAAGCTAGAAAGGGAATAGAGGTCTTGATTTGCGTATGGAAGATTTTAAGAAGGCAAAGTGGATAAAACAATGGTAATTAACTAATTAGATTCTTAGTTTTAAAAAGCGTGCCTCGCTTTGCGCCTTGTGCGCCTCGAGCTCAGGCTTAGCCGAAAACGCCTCGGTTGGGTGAGGCGAAGCTCACTTCAAGAGGCGTGCGCCTTGGGCGCCTCGATGCGCTTCACGCCTCGTGCGCCTCCTTGTTTCGTTGGGTACTTAACTTATCCTTATTTGTTTGGAAAAGAAATAAAACTATAAATTCTAATTTACTGAATATGAAGTTCGGAAAATCGTTCCTTCTTTGTGAAAAACAAAAGGCATACAAAAGGCATACAAAAAGCTCGCGCCTTCGCCCTGTGCTTTGCGCCTAGGCTCTAAGGGCCTTTAGCGCCTCGGTGCGCCTTGCGCTTTTTAAAACTCAGATTAGATGTAATATTCACCTTAAATGATACAAATAAATAATATAAATTACTAATCATCTAACCATATAATAATTATAAGAAACAAATTAATAATAATTAGTAATTGATACGACACCGTATTAACAATAGGGTTTCGTATGCTAAAAAGTTGATGCTTTATTGTTTTGCGCCAAGTGTGTAGTAATATGATTGAAAATTGGTTATTTTTAGGTAAAGGCAAAAGCCTTTTGTGGTTAGGATGGGATGGGTTAGGCATTTGGAATTCAATAGAATCCAGGTTTAGATAAGATTTTAGGATGGATTGTAAAGATAGAAAATTAAGCATTTAGGAACTTTATTAGGGATGGACATTGAAGATATTAGGCGTGCAGGACTGTAGGGAATGAAATTCAAAAATTAAACATGACTTATCATTGAAGAATTTGGTTATGAAAAGAAACGATATATTTTTGATGAGAGATGGAAAGTTATATTTTGTGGATGGTGTTGAGAAAGATAAATTTTGGTGAAAGACGGAAAAAAATATTTTTGTGAAATGGATGGAGGAAAAATATATTTTGTCATGGAGATGATGAATGGCGATTTAAAGATGTTTAATGATGATGATGATGGATAAATAGTGGATGAAGGATGAATGGTAAATTATGTTGGTTGGCGATGATGACGGTGAATAGTGAAATGTTGGATGATTGATGATGATAATGGTTAATGGTTAAAACAACATCACACTTAGCTATCTAACTGATATAGGAACACCACAAAAAGAAACTTTTATGTTTCCAAAGTTTACAAATTAGCTTGGCTTAATTCCTAATCAAGTAAGGGCGAATCTCACTCACTCCAAATCCTGATAGAGTTAATGAAGAAACTATGAGAGAACATAAGTTCCTAATTTTTAATCACTCGAACGTGATTCATTGATAACTGAGTGCCCTAATTTATAGAAGTACAAAATATGAGTCCTAAAAGAAATCTAAAAGAAATAAATTTTTAATAAAACTAAAAGAACTAGATACACTAGGTTTAATATGGATGTCCAATTCAAGAGGTCTTGAATGATCTTGTACTCAAATTCCTTGTGGGCTTGGATGACTTGAATCGATCAATGAGTCCTGATCCATGTGTGACATGTGGCCTTGCTTCTTACTCTTTGATGTTTTGAACCAATTGATCCAATAACTTTGGGCCAAGCTGATCCATGCTTTAATCTTGCATTGAGATTTGGCCTTGACTTTGCACATAACTTCCTTCATTTGTTCCTTTATTGATATTAGACGAAAGTCTTCCTCCTTGGTCTTCTTGACTCTTTCATTTGATTCTATATACTAACATTACAAGCGGTCCATTTATTTAACAAATACTCCGAATTATAAAAGCTCTAAAAATGTAAATCTCAACCTAAAGATAGTTTTGACTTAAACTAATAAAAATGTACTCAAATAAAGATAGAAATTCAATGAACATCAAGATTGGAGTTCTCAACATCATGGTGTGAACAAAGATCCTCCTTGATAAACAACTCGAATGGATCTTTGAAGAGGGAGGCCCTTCCTTATAGTAATTTTATACAATATCTTATTTACTAATTTATAAGAATGAAAAACTTATAAGAATGAAAAACATAATTTTATTTTGGTGGAATGTAGGATCCATTATAAAGATTGGAAGATTAATTTTAGCATCCAAAGAAGATGCTATCATTAAAATATAGAAAAGCCTGGTAGTATGTTCGAGTAATACTTTTTTGGTCGTTATCACTTTTTAAGAATCCAAAAGAAAGGCCACCATTGTGGATGCTGTAAAGAAATTAGCTGATTAAATCCCATAGCCACATCTCATGGGTATTTCCTTCACGTCCATTGGTAGTTTACAACTACTCGTAAACTTCCCTGCTATATCCTACTTGCGTAACTTCCTTTTGTAAACCCTTCTCGATAACTTCTTCCCCACTTTATAACTTCATCTCATGTGTGTCCTCTATGTAACCACTCTGAAAAGCCAAGCTACGCCAAGTAATTCTACATTACAAACTTTAACTACTTTAACCGCATTATTACATAACAAGAAAACTAATAAACCTTATTGACGCATGCTTGTGTGGTGATTGGATTCAACAACTGTTGTAGGTTTTCAAGTGTGTTGCTTCGGACCAAATTGACAAGGTGTTGATGTTTGTAAATGTGGAATGAACAATGCCCATGATTTATCTTGAGAAAAAATGGTATATCTTTATTGAATTAATATCAAAAACTACTAAAAACAATAATATCTTCGTATGAGTTATGCTTTTTTGGTGAGAAAAGCTTTTATTACCAATGATAAGAACCAAAATACAACTCAAAGAAAGAATGGGGATGCAAAACTACTAGGTAAGACCACCTTCAACCCCCAATCCTAACAAAAATAAACAAGCCTTTTACAAAAGCCACAAGTATTGCCTCAAGCTAGTAACAAAGACTCAAAGCATTCTCCTTTAACATAATCTTCTCAGCTGTCCTGTATGATTTCTTACAGTTGAGTTGGCCTCATTCACAATATTATTTACTGACTACATACAGCGAGTGGCATTTCTCATATTTTAAATGTTGTAAACAAGAACAACTATGGAAGCATATATATCTTTTTTGAAAGCAGCCTTTTCACCTGCTTGCCATTCAGTTATTGATATCATCATAGACTTAGAGTATGAGAAATTTTATCTAAATAATAAATTCAAACGAAACTCATGGAAGGTGGTTCGGTAGATAGCGTTTCCAGTGCTTTCTTTATAATTGCCGAACAATTACGATGAATTTAAGATTTAAAAGACTAATCATAGTACCAATTATTTAACAAAATATAATTTTATGGAGATATGTCTAATATCAATTGTAGATCTTGTATAGATGTACATTTTAAACTATTTTAGATTTTTAGTGATAAAAAAAGTTTGAATATGTAAAATTTGTAATTGATATATGAGAATAAGAATGTCATATGTAAATCCTCAAACTTGATTTTACCCTAACAACCTAATAGTACTTTATTTTCTTCCTTTCTCAATAGAGATATAGCTATACAACTTTTGGTTTTGCTACATTAAATGGCCCATTATAGCATTTTCATATTATTTATGTGAAGTTGTTAATGATGTTTGTAATGAAAGGTTATTTGGAAAAAACATCTTTGTTACCTTAAGGTTGTGTACCCTCGACTAGGAAGGAGCCACTTGGCGTTGGATAATGACATGTTGTGGCTCATGGTGGTGGTCGTTTGGCATGGTGTGGCTATGAATTTAGTGGTGACTCATATGAGAATTTCATTAGCTGTGGTGGATTGTGCGAAGATGGAAGAGGTGAGTTGGTGGGGGTTGTTGGTGTGGAAAGAGCAGTGGAGAGAACTCGTCGGCACAGGGCAAGTAGGGCACAGTCTCCGGCGACCAAGTATGGGGTGGGGTGGTTGTCACTTGCAATGGACCCCCCCCCCCCCAAACAACCTGAAAACGATGACGTATTAGCGATCGAACGACGAGTTTCAACCACTAACACCACCAAGATCGAAATATATGAAGTCTTGTGTTTACAAATTACGCAAACTATAACTCGATGTTTGTAGGAATAAAAATGCAATAATAAAATGACACAAATGTTTAAGGAGGTTCACCCAATATTGGCTACGCCCCCCGTGGTATAGTATCTCTCTTATATTATCACAATTTGAGACATTACAATTAGAGAAGAGATGAGGCTAAGTGTTTGGCTATGGGTATGTGTTTGATTTTTGTGGATGTTTTTGTATGAGCAAAGGTGCTCACTATTTATAAGAAATAATAATAATACATGCATGAGTTATACCAATTAAAGGCTAGAAGTAAATGGCATTATAACAGCACTAAGAATGTAATGGGACGCAATAGAATTCAATGCCCACTACTGAAATTGCTATCTGCTATGTGCTCGTTCGAGCATTATTAGGCTCGTTCGAGCACTGACATCCAAGAAGCTACTGATTTCTACTGTGATTAGTGCTCGTTCAAGGCAGCTTTGAGCTCGTTCGAGCTCCCTTATGCAGCAACTTCTGACTCGACCATTCAACTTCATAACTCATGTACATTACTCATTAAACCCATGTTTAAGTGTCCACTTAATTTCTTCATAACTTCATGAGATTAATCCATACTTAAACACTACATTTAACACACATTAAACACCATCTTAACACACCCATTCACTTACTCTCATAGGATACTATCCTAAGAGTCACACTTGATTTATTTTGGTGCACTCAAGTCACACCATTCATAACAATCTCCACCTTGACTTGAGTTCACCCAAGTCAATGGAATTCTCTAATTCACTCTATAACATAATATAACAACTTACACCAATATTACATACTCAAATAATAAAACATAAAACAACACATGTGCTTAACATAACACATGCATCAAAATGCCCACAAAGGGCTCCCAAAAGAGTATGAAATCAATTACCAATCAAGTCCATATATCCCATGGACTCATTGGGGTATGTTGGAATTATTCTCGAACATTCGTTGTTTAAAGAAGAAACATGATCATCAATTTCATGCTCGGTTGAAGTAGTGGACACACAAGCCGAACTAATTAAGGTTGAACCCACTAGCATATACAAGCCATCATTAAGGGATCCTTTCATGATCATTTTAGGACCCTTGCCAACCTTCAAAACTCCACCTTCACCAATGCATGTATAACCTTCTTTATCCAAAATACTAAGGGAAATTAAGTTTTTGCTCATACCTGGAATATGAAGGACTCCGGTCAATGTTCTTTCGACTCCATCAAACATGACTATTTTAACATCTCCAATACCAACTATCGGACAACTAGTCTCATTGCCCATAGTGACTTTTCTTCCATCAACCTTTTGATAAGTTGAGAAGAACTTTGCGTTAAACGTCATATGTCTAGAACATCCCGAATCCAAAATCCATGAGTCACCACCCTTGTATTCATTGGTAACAACGAAAGCACCAACATCATATAACTCACCTTCAACATAGCTAGCTTCGGCGGAGATAGCTTCATTGGACTTGCTTTCATTGGATTACCTTCTTTATCCAAAATACTAAGGGAAATTAAGTTTTTGCTCATACCTGGAATATGAAGGACTCCGGTCAATGTTCTTTCGACTCCATCAAACATGACTATTTTAACATCTCCAATACCAACTATCGGACAACTAGTCTCATTGCCCATAGTGACTTTTCTTCCATCAACCTTTTGATAAGTTGAGAAGAACTTTGCGTTAAACGTCATATGTCTAGAACATCCCGAATCCAAAATCCATGAGTCACCACCCTTGTATTCATTGGTAACAACGAAAGCACCAACATCATATAACTCACCTTCAACAAAGCTAGCTTCGGCGGAGATAGCTTCATTGGACTTGCTTTCATTGGATTGTTTGGACTTTAATTTCCAACAATCTTTCTTGAGGTGGCCTTTCTTCTTACAAAAGTTGCAAATCATGCCCCTTTTATTCCTACCCGATTCCTTCACAAACAATGCATCATTGGGATCTTTGGACTCCTTTTGAGCGAATTGAGAATCAATAAGGTCCTTTTGTGTTAAGGCCTTTCTAACATCCTCACTACTCAATGTGTCCCTTCCATACAACAAGGTTTCCCTAAAGTGCTTAAACGAAGGTGGTAGTGAAACCAACAATAAGATGGCCAAATCCTCATCATCCACTTTTACATCAATATTTTGCAAATCCATTAATATTGAGTAAAATTCATCAAGGTGCGGTTTCATCAGCTTTCCTTCTTGCAAACGGAGATCATACAAACGACTCTTTAATAAAAGCCGATTGGTAACACTCTTTTCCATATAGAGTGATTCCAATTTATCCCAAATGCCTTTAGAAGTTTCCTCCTTTACAACTTCTCTCAAAACTTCATTAGAGAGACAAAGTTGTATGGCGGAAAGAGCCTTCGCATCCATTTCTTCCCATTTCGCCTCACTAGTGCCTTCGGGTATCTTCTCTATACCACCAAGTGCTTTATGCACTCCATTTTGTATCAATATTGCCTTCATTTTGACTTGCCATAAGCCAAAGTTAACACTCCTATCAAATTTTTCAATATCGAGTTTCATGGTTGCCATGTTACACCAATACGACCTCTACACGACGATAATAACAACTTGGCTCTGATACCAATTGAAAACGATGACGTATTAGCGATCGAACGACGAGTTTCAACCACTAACACCACCAAGATCGAAATATATGAAGTCTTGTGTTTACAAATTACGCAAACTATAACTCGATGTTTGTAGGAATAAAAATGCAATAATAAAATGACACAAATGTTTAAGGAGGTTCACCCAATATTGGCTACGTCCCCCGTGGTATAGTATCTCTCTTATATTATCACAATTTGAGACATTACAATTAGAGAAGAGATGAGGCTAAGTGTTTGGCTATGGGTATGTGTTTGATTTTTGTGGATGTTTTTGTATGAGCAAAGGTGCTCACTATTTATAAGAAATAATAATAATACATGCATGAGTTATACCAATTAAAGGCTAGAAGTAAATGGCATTATAACAGCACTAAGAATGTAATGGGACGCAATAGAATTCAATGCCCACTACTGAAATTGCTATCTGCTATGTGCTCGTTCGAGCATTATTAGGCTCGTTCGAGCACTGACATCCAAGAAGCTACTGATTTCTACTGTGATTAGTGCTCGTTCAAGGCAGCTTTGAGCTCGTTCGAGCTCCCTTATGCAGCAACTTCTGACTCGACCATTCAACTTCATAACTCATGTACATTACTCATTAAACCCATGTTTAAGTGTCCACTTAATTTCTTCATAACTTCATGAGATTAATCCATACTTAAACACTACATTTAACACACATTAAACACCATCTTAACACACCCATTCACTTACTCTCATAGGATACTATCCTAAGAGTCACACTTGATTTATTTTGGTGCACTCAAGTCACACCATTCATAACACAACTTAATAGTACTTTATTTTCTTCCTTTCTCAATGGAGATATAGCTATACAACTTTTGGTTTTGCTATATTAAATGGCCCATTATAGCATTTTCATATTATTTATGTGAAGTTGTCAATGGTGTTTGTAATGAAAGGTTATTTGGAAAAAACATCTTTGTTACCTTAAAGGTAAGGTTGTGTACCCTCGACTAGGAAGGAGCCACTTGGCGTTGGATGATGACATGTTGTGGCACATGGTGGTGGTCGTTTGGCATGGTGTGGCTATGAATTTAGTGGTGACTCATGTGAGAATTTCATTAGCTGTGGTGGATTGTGCGAAGATGGAAGAGGTGAGTTGGTGGGGGTTGTTGGTGTGGAAAGATCAGCGGAGAGAACTCGTCGGCACAGGGCAAGTAGGGCACAGTCTCCGGCGACCAAGTATGGGGTGGGGTGGTTGTCACTTGCAATGGACCCCCCCCCCCCCCCCCCCCCCCCCCCAAACAACCTAATAGTACTTTATTTTCTTCCTTTCTCAATGGAGATATAGCTATACAACTTTTGGTTTTGCTATATTAAATGGCCCATTATAGCATTTTCATATTATTTATGTGAAGTTGTCAATGATGTTTGTAATGAAAGGTTATTTGGAAAAAACATCTTTGTTACCTTAAAGGTAAGGTTGTGTACCCTCGACTAGGAAGGAGCCACTTGGCGTTGGATGATGACATGTTGTGGCTCATGGTGGTGGTCGTTTGGCATGGTGTGGCTATGAATTTAGTGGTGACTCATGTGAGAATTTCATTAGCTGTGGTGGATTGTGCGAAGATGGAAGAGGTGAGTTGGTGGGGGTTGTTGGTGTGGAAAGATCAGTGGAGAGAACTCGTCGGCACAGGGCAAGTAGGGCACAGTCTCCGGCGACCAAGTATGGGGTGGGGTGGTTGTCACTTGCAATGGACCCCCCCCCCCCCCCCCCCCCCCCCCCCCCCCTTTTTTTATTACACTGATTTTTTATAATAAAGACACTTGGACCAACAGGGTAATGTTATGTAGGATATTTAACCCCCTCTACTAGTAAAGAAGGGGCGAAGTGCTTTAAAATTAGACTATCTCCTAAGATGGGATTTTAGTATATTAATCTAAAGTTTGTGTATGAGTTGCCGTTTATCTTCCCTCCCCAAACCTTGACCATAGTTTATCTATGAGTGGGATATGATGATGATGATGATGATGATGATGAATCTAAAGTTGATACTTGGGATTTTTAAAATAATTTTCCCGTGGTTTTTATTTACTTTTTCTGACTATTCGTCCTTACTTTTTTACTTTTCTACTTTTTTTATAACTATAGTCTATTACTAGGTTGTACTCTGTAAAGTGATTAGAAATGGAACTTATTTTATTTGGGCTTCTGTTCTCTTCTTTAAAAGGTGTCTACTTATACAGTCTAAAGACTAAAGTTTGAAGGATATTTATTTAACTCTTTAATATTTTAACATGGGATCGTTTCCTACGTTTGCGTGACTCAAAACTATTGGTCGTCGTTGTTCATTTGTCTTTTCTTTTTTTTTTTTAAATGTCATAATTTATGTATTTTAATATTTTATTGCATTTGAAACAAAATTTTATCTTTTTGAAAAATTCAAGTTAATTAATAACTATTGTTTATTATCTATATGCTATTATTTAAACTTAATTTATTTAGAAATAAAGTAATTTAAAATTATTTAGAATCTTATATATTAATCGTACCCAAAGTTTTGGAGTCACCTTAGGTAGCGTTCCCGTTCCCGTTCCTGTTCTTGTTTCTGCCCCACGTCTCGAGCCGTATTGCATTCCAGGTTACATAGGTAAGGATGCTGCGGCTAGTGAGACCATTGGATCCAGAAGACATGCAAAGAAAATAAAACACCCAAAACATGACATAGGCATGACAAGAATATAGACTAATAACATAAACCAAAGAAATTAAATAACAAACATAGAGGCACAAAATTTTATCATGGCAAAGATTTCTACCGATGGTCTAGGACAAGAATAACATAAACCAATGAAATATAAATAACAAACATGATTGGCCAGAGGGAGGATGTTGTAAGCAATTATAGTTCAACTTGATATATATATACTCATTCAAGGCTATCTGCCAAATTATATATCTGGTCTTTACTCGTGTATTCTTATCACCCATTTTGTTCCTGCATGGTCCAAAAGCGTGTCCAAAGCATTCTGGACACAAATTGTGAAAATTTGGCCTGGTGGAACTTATTGTTGAATATCAGCAAATGTTGGCAACATATGTTTATATTTCATGCATATTCCTTTTGGAGTTTGGATTTTAGGCCTTCTCCTTTATTTTATTTTATTTTATTTTTTAATATCTTTTAGTAGTTTTATCCACTTTGTTTATTATTTTTTTTAAAAAATTGAATTAAGATTTTCATTCTTTGTGAACTGTAGGCAAAAAGGAGACCATTGTGTTTTAAGTATTCAAGATTTAATAATCTACTTCTTTACATACCAAGCCCATTGTTCGGAAATGATGATGAGTTGACAAGCAATGAACCTGAGCAATCACCAAAGATTTTGGAAAGTATGATTGTGTCCTGTAAGCCAGTACAGATGTTTCTTGAATTTGACAATTGCACTAATCAAATTGCAACAGAAGCCAAAAGTTTAGAATGTGCGAGTCGTTCTCCCTCTAAATCTGAATCTGTGGAAGGGTGGGACAAGAAGATTGGATCTGATGGCTACGCATTTGATCACTATTTTGTGCCATTAAGCTTGATTGAGAGGTGGGGAAGTGCAATGGGTATCCTTATATATTATTGGCTGCAATAGCTTCTATTTCTTTATTTTGAAGTACATCCTATCACCTCGGTGTGTTCCTTACAAAATTAAAAGATATTGTATATCCAGATTCAAAGAGATGCTGTTGCTTTACGAAGAGTTATTATCGTTATGTAAAGGGTACTGGCTCCCTTTTGGCAACAATTCAAGTATGTCTTCTACAAAAGTTACATAGATACACATATCGATAGTTAACTATATGTTTTCTTGTGCACGTGTGAAACAATATTGTTTTTTGATAGCTGTGGAAAAATATTTGTCTGGCTATCTGAATGTGCTTCAGCTTTACTCTATAGCATAATTCGGTCACAGTTCAAAATGCATACTGACATGTTTAGTTATGACATGTTCAAAATGAATGTGCTTCAGCTTTTAGTTTGATAGCTGATATGAAGCTGAAGCTGTTTAACTATGACTGCTAATGTTTTTCTTTGAAAAACTTGGAACATACGTGCTAACTAATATTAATATTTGCATTTGTTTAGCTGGTCAGGCTCTTCTATCAATTGAATACTGACATGTATCCAAGTGTATTTTCTTGGTTTTTTGGTGGAATTCTTGGTGTAAAATTTGTATTCTATGGTACTGTACCAGTTTAAGTTTTTTACATTCATTGGAACCCTAGGGAGGCACTGACCAGACAACCCGCCAACAAGGCCAACCAAAACAAGCCAATGGAAAAACATGAAAACCAAGACTACTACCTATCTTCCATAGGCCAACAAAGCAACAAAAAGGAAAACAAAGCTAGGCAAAATACAGTGATAGCCAAATCCAAGTCAAATCGACAACTCTTCAAAGAATTAGAAGAGCTACTCAGCCAAACCACCTCGATATAAGCGAGATCCCAGAGAAAAGGAAATGAGAGAACAATATTAAACCCACCAGACTAGTTATCACAACTACTAGCATCTTCACTCCATGCCTCTTTACCCTTAGACTTCTTTTTCTATTCACTTGGACCCATTCCCTCTCCTCTACACTGAAAGTCTCACCCTGAGGCCTCCCATCAGCCATTCCATGAACCACTACCTGCACAACAGTTCCTTGCTTAGGCACAACAGACAAAGTACTCTTCTTGACAACCTTCACAACATGTCGGTTCTTGGGGCCTTGCCCATCACATATGCCCTATAACCTCTCATTTCTGACAAAAATGAGGCACCCACTTCATGAAGAAACTTTGTTCATGAACGTGGCCTTCCTCATCTTCCACCAGAAGCCTTAGGCAAAGGCTTAGACATATCCACCTCAATCAAGACCCGAGCATAATTCACCTTGCGTTGATTAGTAGTGCATTCATCCGCAGCAATAGGCACCCCAAGTAACCTTCCTATCCTACTTAAGGATTTAGCACCCCAAAATTTGTTTGGGAGGTTCAAGAACCTAACCCACACAGGAATGATACGTAGAATATCACGCTAAAAATCAAAGTGCTCATCCCATTTCCTAATCAACATAGGTCTTTTCCCAATCATCACTTTCCCGCCCTTAATAATCAAGTTAACATCAGCTTCAGAAACACACTTGACCAAAAAATATCCATCCTCATGAAGAATGGGTGAAAGGTTGTCTAGCATTGACCATTTAGCCTTAATAAACGAAGTGAAAGTAGCTAAACTAGGTTTATAGCCAACAACAAACATAACACATGAAAATTTCCATTTTATTTTCAAAATTAGCCACCTCAACCTTATCCGCAACCGCATGAGCAATGCCATTCGAAATAGGAGTGAAAAAGTTAAGAGCCATACCATCCGAAATCATAGGGTTTCGAGCATTCGTATATCTAGAAGGATTGGACACAGGCAGCAATAGCCTCCTGTGTGCTTGTGCCCAAGATGTTTTTGAGCCTTTCAACCTCCGTCTGAACTACCGCAAGCTCAGCGGATGTTGGTGTTTGGTCCTCCTCGGTGACTCCATGAGATGAGTCACTTCTCAGGCTTCTAGTGGTATTAACCACGGTCTTGTTCTTACCGGGTGACATAGGTGGTTACTTTCTAGGCCTTCCCATGGATGTAGCTGGAAAAAAAGAACACAGTAAACGCCCAACAAACAAGCAGCGCACAAAAACCTGGCTGCTGCAGGTGGAAATACGCATAGCAACCAACAAGAAGACGCTAAGGAACTCCTAAACTCAGCAGAAAACTGCACAACAATCACTGCCTGAGAACAACCTTCCTGCAGACCTATTCACTGCTGAGACCACTCAGCAACTAACTAGCCCACAAATTCCTGACCACAGCCGGCGGGCCGTGGGAGTGGACGGCAGGCCTAGCCGCAGCCGGGGAAACCCCCATGAACCCTAGCCGCTGCTTGAAAAACAAACCAGCAGACTCAAGAACCCCTGAATCAGTCGGAATTCGCACTACAATCACCGCCTGAGAACACCTTTACCTCATACCTATTCGCTGACTAAGACCACTTAGCAACTAACTAGCCCACAATCCCTGACCACCGCCAGGCGGAGAACCCCTACGAACCCTAGCCGCTGCTTGAAGATGAACCAGCAGAGGCAGCCCACAACACGCGAGAAATAACTGGGTTAGAGGCCCTCTCTCTAACTTTCCCTCTCTAGCATTTGAAATCGTGTTGTTTCGATTTTAATCCTTCTAATCCACTAACTTTATTAATCAATTATTGTTTTTGATTGCATGAGAAGGACCAACTACATAAGATACTGTATGTACTATTGCTACGTGAGTGATAAAAATTACTTATCATCTGATTATTGTTAGTATTATTGCCTTTTGTTTGTCTATCGTTTAATTATCTGATTCAATTTAACTTTTCAAATTTTTTTGCAAACTATATCATAAATTTTAGGATGCAATTTAAAATACTTTGATGCTTAATGCTTTTAAGTCAAAAGCTTTATGTTTTTGAAATTGTCATATTACAGAGCCCATTTTTAAAAACTAAAGCAAATATGAAGGGGGCCTCTATATTCTATGCTACACCCCAGTTATGACTAGAATAGAGGACTGGCTCTTTTTTGGCTAATTTACTTTCTCATTTATTAGTTGCTGGGTCTGTTATGATTATAGCTTGAATCATGCTCATTTAGGTCCAAATTGACATACATACAGAGCACAAGCATGTAGTATTACTTGCATTCAGCTGATCAATGGCTTATTGGCTTATGAGGGATAAAACTAAAATGTTCATGTTTATGCTTAATTCTCAAGTATTCCATAGGAGAAAAGGAACCCTAATTCAAGCTATCTAGAATCCTGTTGATGTTTGGCCTTAAAATGCTTTGCTATGTTGCTATTGTGATGATGTGATGTCAGACATGATATTAATTTGTTTTGTTCTCTTATCTGTAATTTATTTACTTTTGTAGTATGCTTTTCAAATTTGTTTTGGTAAAAATGACCGAACCTATGAAAAAATGATTTCATCTAGATGGTTTCCTCTGCAAAATAATATTCTTTTTATCATAAATGACAAGCAGTTGTCGTCATAATCACTGTTGTTATCGAGGATTACATATTGTGTTTAATATTTATTCTTTGCAGCCAAAGTTGAAAGGTAAAGAGTCACCGTTGCAGAACCAGGGTCTTAGATATTTTACACCAAGAGAGGTGTGTTTATATATCATAAATCTAGTTGGTTTCACTTGTTTTTCTAGAATAAGACAGTGATTATTCAATGGTGTAATTAGGTTGCCAATCTGCATTCTTTCCCAAAGGAGTTTTGCTTTCCCGAGCATGTAAGCCTTAAGCAACGGTATGTTATATCTCAATTCACAATGTTTACATCGAGCTTAGAATATAGTGATGAACCTTGGTCTTTGCAAAGGAATATCATCTGTTTTTATTGTAATTGCACTTGGCTTTCCTAATGATATCATACTGCCAAACACCAATATATTTTCTTTGAAAGGCTAACCTTAAGTATGGTATTGGTGGTCTTTGTTAAATTCATCTTTTTGTATGTGCTACTTTCTATCTATATCCATGTTACATTTCACAATAGACAGTACTATTGAAAAGCTATGCTATGCCTTTCTGCAGCTATGCTCTGCTTGGTAACAGTTTAAGCATAGCAGTGGTTGCTCCACTGATCAAGTATTTATTTGCGGAGCCATCTTGATGATCGCTACGGTAACACCATCTGGTAAGCCGCACACACCATCTGCGTCATCCAGCCTTGGCATAGGAGCAAGATGTAAAATTAAATCAGTTGGACATGGCAGTATGATTGTATCACAAACCGAAGCATGCCAGATGATCAGCTATGTTGACGTAGATTTCTTGAAGGTTACCTAATTGAGTGAAGGATGTCAATTTCATTCTTCTGGTATGAAAATGCCTTGTACCACTTTTTGTTTTTTTATTTTATTTTTTATCCTACTGTCATAACCTAAAGTATTAATTAGGATACACAAAGATATATTCCTTGTTGTATGGAGAAATTGATATAAAAGGTTGAAGTGTGGTATCCCAATGAGCAACATATGGATTAAAGTTCATTAATGGACTGCCCGTTAACTCGTTAAGTTCGGTCCGTCTATTGAGTAAAACGGAGAAAGATTGAATCATATTGTGTAGCTTTTTTCAATATACAACTATGTTATCAATTTAGTTATTCACAACAACATTTCAACACCATGAAGTATTGACACAATCCTGAGTGAAAAGGCTTAGTGAAGAACTGGAAGATCCAACCCAAATATGTATTTGGACTTTGGAGTAGAAAGGCAGACAACAAACCAAACAAGCTCCAAACACTTTCAGCACTGGCAAAGTTTGCAGAAGCATAGTTACACGAAACGGGATTTGATCCGATATGGAAATGAAAAACGTTAATTTACATTTTCGAAAACTTAGAAAATGAAATTAGACCCTTACTCTACCCATTTCTTTTTTTTTTTTTAAAAATACGTAGAGTAAACTTTCCATCAAAAAATATCTATCTTCTATACCTACTACTAAAACAAAATATTGTTGGTGTCATCACTTATAAACATTGCTTACGTGTTACTTTCTCCATGAAAAATTCAACTGTAATACTTAAGGATGATGTCAATGTTATGATGACTACTATTAATATCTTTGATTTTTACTTTTTAGGTCACATTATTTAATTTACTTTATAATGTTGCCTTTACGCCATAGCATGGGGTAATAATGAGACTAATGACTAACAAATTGAATTGGTCAGCTATTCTCTTTGTTCAATAAGACAGTCTTACTGTGTAACGAGCCTTTATAATAAGTCTATTTTCCTAATTGATTACTTTAAGATCGTAGGTGATCACTTAAAAGTTATAAGTGATCAATTGGCTACAAAAAATGACTACTTAAGATTGAAAGAGATAAATCAATTTAAGGTTAAACTTATAAGTGATCACTTTGAGATAGTAAGCAACTAAGCTACATTGGCAATGTACATGGTCTCACCATAAGACGTCTTTGCGTCTCATTTGAGAATTTTTGATTAACATTAATAGTACTTCATTGACTTAACAATAAATTTATCATGTCTTTATAAATACCTAGTGGCAAAAACAAATATTTATTACACTGAAAAAATCAATTTTTTACCCAAAAATTACAATACTATTATGCAATATTTGGGAACGATATTTCATTTGAAAATTTGAAATTGACTTAAATTTATTGTTTGACAAATTAAAAAATTTCAAATTTGGATTTGGAACAATTTCACCAATTTTTTTTAGTACTTCAAGTTGAGAATTCAAGAGTGACCTCCCAAACCTTACCGTTTTAAAATTCTTCATATATGATTTCATAATTGAAATCAAAAGTTAAAATGAAATATTTATTCTCAAAAACAATATTACAACATTTGTGAACATTTTGAAATGATTAAATATTTAAATCACTTTCACATATATATATTCAGACTTCAGTGTTGAAGAAACTACACTACATAAATTCTAAGAGCAGTAATGTTACAATCTCAAAAATTTAATTCATAACAATCTCCACCTTGACTTGACTTCACCCAAGTCAAAGCATTCATCAATCACGCCATCTTACAAGAATACAAAACAAGCTATAAAAGAACATATACACCTCATATGCCCCAAAGGCATCACTTCAAGCAAAGAGCTAGTCCAACCAAGTCAACACACAATTCAAACTTGGTTGTAGGCACTGGTTTTAGTCATCATGTCGGCCGGGTTTTCACGTATATCAATTTTCTCCAAGATCACCCTTTTGTGCTCAACTTCATCTCGAAAGAAATGATATTTGATGTCGATGTGTTTGAACCTTCTATGAAATGCACACTTATCGAACACACCTTGTTGCACATGTCACCAAGACCTTTGAGCCACTTCGCTTCTTTAAATGACTCGGCGGCGGCTATGTACTCCGCTTCGGTTGTTGAATGAACAAACATCTAGTAATGATGATTGCCAACTAATCGCCGAACCACCCAATGTGAACACAAGCTCAATTGTAGACTTCCTGTTATCAAGATCACGACCATAGTTCGAGTCACGAAACCCGGTTAGCTCGCTTGAATCCTTGTTGCACATTTCACCAACAATTTTGTCACGCTAAATTCCGATTTAATGTTTATTGATTTGGTGTCAAAACAATTATACAAAACCTGATGAATATAAGAATAATTTGCAAGTACAACCTTAAATTTTAGGTCTTTTGATGTTTACGATTCACAACTATATTAAAATATCAGCGTCTACAGCATTTGGGCCGGATAACAGTATTTATATCGCTAATTTAAAAATTGTGACCACTAAAATAATCAGATTCATCATTCATGTGATTTGACATCAATATCACAGACATTGATTTTTTAGTGACCGTAATTTACAAATAATATTTAATAATTTAAAGAATTAAAAAACTAGAAAGATACGGTAGAAATTATTTAGAGAAGTGTCGGGAAACTCTAGTGCATGCCCTAAGATAGAAGACTAGAGGAATCAAATGGCATTTAAAAATAATGTTACATGATTGAGTATATATCTACAATTAACAGATAAAATATTAGAATCATTTTTAAATAAAAAATTGTTGAAATTGTTAGAAATGTTCAATAATCAAGTGAATATTTTGTAAGTCGTTTAACGTAATTAAGTCAGTGTATAACGAGACGTTAATTTAGTTTACATTGAGTAACGTATAAGTTTTACTAGAGACCAATAAACATCATAAGACTATTATTTGATAATGGTCCGAGCTTAATGTCACTAATCCTATTGGGTCACACTATATCAATGTGTGAGACCATTTTGTGTGTTTGGACCTATATTAGTCTAGGTCCATTTGATTAATCTAGTTGGACTAGATATTATTCTTAATCTCACTATTTGATATAATGGTTATATTAAGTAAATAAAAGAAACATGTAACTCCCTTGCATTAAACTACTTTAATATGTGTGAGACTTTTTAACTCACAATTAAGCAAATAAAAAATTGGCATTATGAAGTGGAATAGGATGAGTTGTAACCGGTTTGCATATTAATGGAGTGGTTTTGAAAAGTCTTTAAAAGAAACTTGAAACTATCCATAATGGGGTACCGTAAGTTTTTGCTAAAAACAAGAGAGCAATATATTGTGAGTGAGAAAGTATCAATAGTTGAACCGTAAGCTTTTGAGTAAAATACAAGGGTTGTATACACACAAAATTAGTTTAAGAATTGTTCTTAAACATCGTACTAGTATACGAGGTCTCACAAGACGTTGTGGCTGGACTATACTAGAGGAACTTCATTTGCGGTTCTTGTCTCGTGGTTATATTTTACTAGTGGATTCACGCTACAAAGGTATATTTTCTCATCCCGATATTTATCTGTTTCATCTCATGTCAATAATTGGGTCTTGGGAAGGTTTTAGTTTTCCACATGTTAAAAGTTAACATTACTAGAACCCTACAGTGGTATCAGTTTCCTCTTTTATTGATATGTTTTGGGCACATAAATATTGGTTTTATATAAATAATATATATGAGTTATTTATTTACACATGATAATTTTGATTTGCATAAAAATAAAAGTTAAGAACTTTAGGGGAGGGTTTACTAAAATTGTTTTAGTTATAATGTTTTGAACTTTGTTTATTAAAATTGAGTTTGTTAATTTTGATTCCTCCATTTGCCAATTTAATTATTTTAATATATCAATTTTAATTAAAGTGTTTGATTAAATTTTGGTATTTAAAATAACAATCACAAATTGAGAATTTGATTTATTTGGCATGTTTACATAATATATTTAATCATTTTTGAATCTTTTGTTAATAGTTAACAAAATTCAAGAATTAGATTAATTAACAAATTATAGAATTTGGTATTATTTAATGTTTTATGGACTAGTGCTAATATGATTAGCTTGGCTTTTGCACTACATTTCACATTATGATATTTATTAGTGCTAATTTGATTAGCCTTATTTTATATTTACCATGTGAAATTAGTATTAATAAAAACACAATTATTTATTAGTGGCCATTATCTTTAAATAGATTTTATTAGTCCATTGAATATATTTCTCGTTAAACGTTAATTTGATTAAAGTTTAGAGGATAATAATTTTTTTTATTAATTATAATAATAAGCTCACTTATTTTAATGGAGATTATTTTAAGTGGGAGGTTTATTTTGCTTTGAGAAGTAAAATAATTTATTTGATTGATTATGAATCAATTAAATTTCATGCAAATTTAAATTGAATAATGTGATTATTTATCATGTTTATTTTTAAATAATAAGATTATATATTTATTTATGTACTTCATGCATATTTCTTTAAATATCTTTAAATATTATATTGCATGGGCCACTTACATATGGGTGAATGATAATTGTTATACAGGTTATGGTAACTAGTATGGCCCAGTTAGGATACATAATATGGTTTGCACACCGTTATTTTTGAATGTAATTAAATACGATCTGCGTATCGTTTATTTTGAATGTAATAGTTAAATAGTTTATTTTTACATTTCAAAGTTTAATTAATTTTATGTATGTACCCATGGAGTTGAAGACCAAGAATAGAGATTCAAGTGGTGTTCAAAAGATGGGCCTTGAAGATTAGATTTTCAAGTGTTTTGGGGCCATACTAGGAACCTTATTTATGCATTATTTTATTGCTTTATAGTTTTGCTATATTGCTTGATGATGCATGTTTTGGTTGTTTAGTTTATTGATTCGAATAATTAGAGTTCACTTTTATTTGTGTTAATAAAAACAACCATAGTCCCTAACAATATTGAGTTGTAATGCTATTCCGTTTAGTAACACTATGAAGCTTTAGATCGTTAATTAGGTAGGTTTCGCCAAAGCGAGGTGCCTATTAATTATCCTAAGATAAGTATTGGTGAAAAGTGGTTTAACTCAACTAAGTAGGTCAAGAAAAGTTGACACTTAGTGGCATGGGGTAATAGTAGATAAGGAGTTATCTTATTACCAACCAAGAATTATTATGAATAATTAAGAAATAGTTTCTTTACCTATAACCATTAACTTTGGGTGACAAGCCAAAGCTTGCTTAGGGTTGATGGAAGTGGGGTCTTGGAATCACTAAATTAAAAGGGACATTTAATTTAATTTGGTGGAATGAATTTCTTTTAAATTTGTTTAAAATTATTCATTCATGATAATCATAGAATTCTTACACTTTGAATTATTTCATTTGTAGATGGCTAATAATTTGAACAATTACGCATTCTCTAACTTTGGTTTACGGTCAATACTCGAAAAGGAAAAACTTAATGGAAACAACTTTCTTGATTGGTCAGGAATTTGAGAATTGTTCTCAAACATGAGCGAAAACTGGACGTTCTTGAAACTCCAATTCCTGATGAACCTGCACTTAATGCATCTGCTGAGGACCGGGAGGCTTATAAAGCTGCCCTTGAAAGGTCTTTAGATGTCACATGCTTGATGTTGGCATCCATGGTTCCTGAATTGGAAAAACAATTCGAGGAAATGGAAGCCTATGACATCCTTGATCAGCTCCAAGCTATGTTTGGGAAACATGCTAGAACTGAACGTTTTGAGACTGTCAAGGCTATACTAGATAGCCAACTCAAAAAGGGCGATCCTGTTGGTCCCCATGTTCTCAAAATGAAGAGTCATTTTGAAAGTTTGGAACGCCTTGGTGTTGAGTTTGGTGAAGAACTCGCCGTTGACATAATATTGCACTCCTTACATGATGGTTTTAACAATTTTATTCAAAATTACAATATGGATTCACTTGAGAAAAACATCAATGAGTTGCTTGGTATGCTCAAAACTACTGAGCAGACTATTCCCACTGAACCAAAGAAAGAGGTTCTTATGGTTCAGAAAAAGAAGAATGTCTTCAAGAAAAGGGGAAAGCCACAAAAGCAAGTTAACCAAGGAAAAGGCAAAGAAGTTGTTAAAACCAAGGTGAAGTCTGGAGCTACTTCAGATCAAACTTGTTTCTATTGCAATAAGAAAGGTCATTGGAAGCGGAATTGTCCAAAATACCTTAAAGACAAGAAGGATGGAAACGTCGCTTCTACTTCAGGTATCTATGTGATAGAGATCAACCTTGCTTTCTCTTGTTCTTGGGTATTGGATACCAATTGTGATTCTCACATTTGTGGAAATGTGCAGGGATTGCAGATAAGTAGAGAACTTGCTGAGTTGAAGTTGTACTACGCGTTGGAATGGAGCTAAAGTAGCTGCATTAGCCGTAGGATCTTATTGTTTATCTTAATAAATTGTTATTATGTTCCATCTAGGAATATAAATTTGATTTCGATTTTGATGTTGGATTCTAAAGATTTTATATTTGTAATAAAGAAGGGTTCTTTTTCAATTTACAAAGATGAAATCTCTTATGGTATAGGGCGTTGTATAAATGGCCTTTATATACTACATCTTGATAAACAAAACTATCACGTGGACAATTCTAAAAAACTAAAATCAAAGGATTCTAATCATACCTATCTTTGGCACTGACGTTTAGGACATGTAAATGAGAAACGCATTCAAAAACTCCATAAAGATGGACTATTGGACTCATTTGATTTTGAATCATATGAAGTATGCGAGTCTTGTTTACTTGGAAAAATGACAAAATCACCATTTACTGGACATGGTGAAAGAGCTAGTGCCTTATTAGGGATAATACATTCAGATGTATATGGTCCTATGGGTATCTCGGCTAAGGGAGGGTATGAATACTTCATTACTTTTACTGATGACTTAAGTAGATATGGATATGTCTACTCAATGAAACATAAATCTGAATCTTTTGAAAAGTTCAAAGAATTTCAGAATGAAGTACATAATCAACTTGGCAAGACGATTAAAGCACTTAGATATGATCGAGGTGGTGAATATCTGAGTCAGGTCTTTATTGATCATCTGAAAATTGTGGAAAAGTTTCACAACGAACCCCGCCCGGAACCCCACAAAATTAAATGGTGTGTCTGAGCGATATGGTTCGTTCAATGATGAGTTTATTCGATCTTCCTATTTCATTTTGGGGTTATGCACTCCTAACAGCGTTTCATGTTTTAAATCATATTCCCTCCAAAGATGACGATAAGACGTCATATGAGTTATGGACAGGAAAAGTTCCTAAGTTGTCTTTCTTAAGGATTTGGGGTTGTCAAGCATATGTAAAACGTTTACAACCAAATAAGCTTGAACCTAGATCTGATAAGGTCTTCTTTGTGGGTTACCTCAAAGAGACCAAGGGATATTACTTCTACAATCCTAGTGAGCATAAAGTGTTTGTGGCTCGCGAAGGTGTCTTTTTAGAAAGAGAATGGCTTTCTCAAAAGTCAAGTGGGAGAAATATTTCCTCTTGAAGAAGTTCAAGATAATCAGCCACAAATCACTCCTCCAGTGGGAGAGATTATTTCTCCAATGGGAGCTCCAATTTTGGCACCTGTTGTACCTACTGAGGTGGTGGATGTCCCAGTTCATAGGACTAGTAGGCAGAGTAAGCCTCCAAGTAGAGATCCTATGGAGGGTTATATCGTTCATGAAAGTCTTGAAGTCCTTATACTAGATAAGGAAGAACCTACTACCTATAAGGCAGCAATGGAGAGTTCTGACTATGAACTATGGCTTGGAGCCATGAAATCTGAAATGGAGCCATGAAATCTGAAATGGAGTCCATGTATGACAATCAAGTTTGGAACTTGGTTGACTTGCCTGAAGATGCTAGACTGATCGAGTGCAAGTGGATTTATAAGATAAAGACTGACATGGATGGCAAAAGTCTTGTGTATACAAGAAACTCAGTGGGAGTATTTTTTGTTGTTTTCTTAGTTTTGTATGTGGATGACATACTGATTGTTGGGAACAGTGTACGAATGCTTGAGGCTATTAAGGTTTGGCTAAGTAGTTGTTTCTCAATGAAAGACCTTGGAGAGGCTCAGTACATTTTGGGCATCCGAATCTATAGAGTTAGACCAGGGCAGATGATTGGGCTTAGTCAAAGGATTTATATTGATAAGGTCCTTGATAGGTTCAATATGATAAACTCTAAGAAGGGTTTTTCTTCCCATGTCTCATGGCATATCTCTTAGCAAGAAGCAGTGTCCAATGACACCTGAAGAGCTGGAGAAGATGAGTAAGATTCCATACGCTTAAGCTATTAGATCTATCATGCATGCTATGATATGTACCCGACCAGATGTAACACCCTCTAAATTAAGTCCGTACAACTTAAAGATATTTTTCGTTTATAACACCCTCTAAATTAAGTCCGTACAACTTAAAGATATTTTCGTTTAATAAAAACAAAACTTAACTTAGAGAGTGTTATCGGACATAAAAACGACGTGGAAAAACATAATAAAATCATTTAAAATAAGCGGAAAATAAAATGTTCAAGTTCAAGTTACATCTTAATAGGAAGTTCATAAAAGAAAAGACTTAAAAAGAAAAGCGGAAAAATTCAAAATGACATTCTATGCGATCTTATTCTAAGCATCCTCACTCAAAATTTCCCTTTAAGAATAACCTGCAAAATTAAGAGGAAAACAAAAGACAAAAATAAACAAAAATCAGTTAAACTGAGTAATTCGACTCCATTCCGTAAAATAATTCTTTAACAAAATAATTTCAAAATGTAAATCGACTTTGAGGAAGTAAACAGTTTAAAATAAATAGTTTAAAAGAAAATAAGTATCTTTAAATAATTTATCCTTTTTAAATTTATCGATCATAAATAATTTAGATAAGTTAGAGAAGAAATGTGAACGCTAGTAGGCCGGGACTAATCCCTGTTATCCGCCTACTTCAACAAAGGTCGTCACCTTAATAATAATAATGGCCAATCACAAGAGTCCCTAGTGTGCACACCCCTTCTACTTGGATCACAACAAATAGAAGGAAGATAAACATAATATATAAATGTAAAAATACAGTTTGTGGGTAGCTATACTAACCCAACAAAACATACTGTTCAATACCCCTACGGGTTACATTTTCCTCATAACATTTTATTGTTAATTTTATATCCATTAAAATTAACCGTCATAACCTTTATAAAACAAACACAATTTAACTTCACTTTATATCACTTTAAGATTTAACATTATTTTAAGTTTCAACCGAAAATAATCATAGTCGTTTATTAGATCAAAGAAATAAATTAAGAAATATAACACAAGGAATACAAGATTTCACATCGTTTTATAATTAATGCCAAAGAAAATATCGATCGTATTAATATTTTATAAGAGTATATTTTAAAATCATATTAATCGTACTAGTCTTAATCGTATGTATAGTCGTATTAGAATAACCAAACTATATTTTATAAAAATATATTTATAATTATATCGTGTAACGGATAGGAGTATAATGGACATCAAAATTACCTTGAGTAGTAGAAAAGGCGTCGAAAGATGTGAACTAATAATTCGTTGCGTTTATTGATCTCCCGAAATCTCCGTCTACAATATTTAGGTCGGAAGGAGGGTAAGATAGACTATTTGTAATACCCCTTTAAGGACATAAATTTAAAATAAAATTTAGTTTGAAAGGTTTAATTAAATCGAAATTTGACTAAGGACTTTAAATAAATTACAAGTATGATTTTATCTCTAAAATAAATTGTTGAAATTGAACTAAAAGATATAAGGAATAATATAATAAGTTGAAATAATTTTAAAAGTAAGAAAAGACTTGTAAGAAAAGACTTTAAATAATTTTAAATAAAATAAATAAAGTAATACATAAAAGTAAAAGAAAGAGAGAAAGGTAAAAGAAAGAAAAGAAAAGTAAAAGTAAAAGAAAAGAAATAACATTTCTAAGAATAAAAACGTGAAATCAGGAGATTAAGCAAGAGAGAGAAAAAGTTTTAGAAAGCTCAAAGCCATGAAAATGGCGTTCATATCTCGAAGGCAGAGAAGAAGAAGAAGACAGAGTATTTCGTCTACCAAGCATGCGAGGTAGGTATCTCAGACCTTCTTTACCATTCTTCTTAACCTTCATAGCTGTCTGGACTAAAAAAACGAAATTTTTAGGGTTTTAAAATACTAAAGAAAGAACTAGGGATTTTTAGGATTTTCTTACCAGAACTTAGAGAAAGATGGTTTGTGTGTCTCTAGGGTTTAGAATTAGGCTTAATTTATAGGTGAGAATGGGGGTTTAATTGGGGAAGGTGAGTAATTGATTGGGAGGATTTCTGGGAAAATGATTATTCCTGGTTTAATTGGGGAAATTACTTGGAGAATAATCTGATTTATTTGGGGAAGAAGATTGGGGAATAATTAGAGTATAATAGTTTGGGTTCAAATTTCAAATTTCAAAATTTCAAGAGTAAACATTTGGGGAAAATATTATGATTTGCATTTCTGAAATTGAGACTTAAATTTTTTTTTTTCTGAAATTATTTTATTCTTAAACAATAATTTGAAATATTTTGGTATCAAAATTTTGGGGTATTACATCTACCTCTCCTTAAAACGAAGGTTCGTCCTCGAACTTACAAATAAAGTCTAAAAGAAAAGAAACTAACAAGGTACAACAAGACGAAACGTATGTTGATTTTAAGGAATGTCACATTCTTCCTCCGTTAAAAAGGGTTTCGTCCTCGAAACTAGATCTTACCTGGTCGAAAAGCTCAGGGTAACGTTGTTTTATGGCATCCTCATGCTCCCATGTCGCTTCTTCTCGCTTCTGGTTTGACCATAATACTTTGATCAGTTTAATGGTTTTGTTGCGTGTGTCCCGAGTCTTTGTGTCTAGGATTTTAATCGGACGCGCGCTCTTCATAGGTGAGGTTCTGGTCTAGCTCGACAACTTCAGGTTGGATGATATGAGAAGGATCATGAACATATTTGCGTAGCTGAGATATATGAAACACGTTATGGACCTTAGCTAGATCCATAGGTAGAGCTAGCCTATATGCCACTTCTCCAACTCTTTCCAATATCTCATATGGTCCTATGTAACGTGGACTCAGTTTTCCCTTTTTCCCAAATCGCATCACCCCCTTTGTGGGTGATACTTTTAACAACACTTTTTCTCCAACTTCGAACTCTAACTCCCTCCTTCTTGAGTCCGCATATGACTTTTGTCGATCTTGAGCTGCTTTCATTCGTTCCTGCACCAGTTTCACCTTTTCTGTAGTTTCTTCTATCATTTCGGGTCCTAAATTCAGCGACTTGTAGACATCGTCCCAACAAATAGGACTTCTACACTTTCTTCCATATAATGCCTCATATGGTGCCATCCCTATGCTCGCATGATGACTATTATTGTATGAAAACTCGATGTACATAAGGTGTTCATCCCATGCCCCACCAAAATCCATCACACAAGCTCTTAACATATCCTCGAGGGTTTGGATGGTTCTTTCCGTTTGTCCATCTGTTGCAGGGTGAAAGGCTGTGCTAAACTTAAGTATAGTTCCCATGGCTTCTTGAAGCTTTTTCCAAAAATTCGACAAGAATCTTGAATCCCTATCTGAAACGATATCCTTTGGAACTCCATGTAGTCTTATCACTTCATTGAGGTAAGCATCTGCCAGTTGTTGCATTGACCAAGTATCCTTCATTGCTACGAATCTTGCGGTTTTTGTCAACCGGTCTACTATCACCCAAATTGCATTCTTTCCGGTTTTTGTTCTCGGTAATCCCATGATAAAATCCATTGATATAGACTCCCATTTCCATCCAGGTACCGATAAAGGTTGAAGTTTTCCACCCGGTTTCATATGTTGAATTTTAAGCTTTTGACTGGTTAAGCATTTGGCAACAAAGCTTACCACATCTTGTTTCATCCTAGGCCACCAAAAGTATGCTTTAAGATCTTTGTAAAGCTTATCTCCACCAGGGTGTATGGAGTAGTTTGAGTTGTGTGCTTCCTTCAATATTTTCTCCTTAAGGTTCTCATCATTAGGCACACACCAACGTTTCTTGTACTTTATCGTCCCATCTTCATCCACTTTAAATTCTGGCGCTTGGCCTGATTCCTTCATTCCTCTTAACTTCGTCAACCAAGAATCTGATGACTTTTTTTGCCTGATTTCCTCAAATATGTCAGGTTCCACCGTGACACCATTTAAGTATCCATCGACAAAACCATGTTCCACAATCTCCAAATTCATTCTCTTTAAATCCTCACATATTTCATTTGCTATGATCATCACATTCAATGCATGACTGCTCTTTCGACTTAGTGCATCAGCCACTTTGTTTGCCTTTCCTTCGTGATATACAATATCCAAATCGTAATCACTTATGAACTCCAACCACCGCCTTTGCCTCATGTTGAGGTCCTTTTGCGTGTATAGAAATCTTAAACTCTTATGGTCCGTCCTCATAGTACACTTTACACCGTACAAGTAGTGCCTCCAAATCTTAAGTGCAAAAACAATTGCCCCTAACTCCAAATCATGGGTTCGGTAGTTCTGTTCATATGGCTTGAGTTGTCTTGATGCATAAGCTACTACCTTCCCATGTTGCATTAGCACACATCCAAATCCATGCTTCGAGGCGTCACTAAAGACTTCAAACCCGTCAGTTCCAGACGGTAAGGTTAAAATGGGTTCAGATGTGAGTCGCTTCTTCAATTCTTGGAATGCCTCCTCACACTTGTCATCCCACTTAAACCTAGTAGTCTTTTTCATCAAATTGGTGAGAGGTTGAGCGACCTTCGAAAAACCTTCTACAAATCTTCTGTAGTACCCAGCGAGTCCTAGAAAACTCCTCACTTCTGTGACACTTTTTGGGGTTGACCAATCCATAACTGCTTGTATCTTTGAGGGGTCAACCGAGACTCCATCCTTTGACACTACATGTCCCAAAAATGCAATTTTCTCAAGCCAAAACTCACACTTGGAGTATTTTGCATAAAGCTTCTTTTCTCGAAGAATTCCCAATACAATCCTCAAATGTTCTTCATGTTCCTCTTTGCTCTTCGAGAATACCAATATATCATCGATGAACACAATCACAAACTTATCCAAGTATGGTTTGAAGGCTCTATTCATCAGATCCATGAAGGCTGCAGGTGCATTAGTGAGTCCGAAAGGCATGACCGTGAACTCATAATGACCTAGTTCGAAAGGCTGTTTTAGGTATATCATCTTCCGAAATTCGTAGTTGATGATACCCTGACCTTAGATCAATTTTAGAGAATATGGCAGCTCCCTTCAATTGATCAAATAAGTCTTCGATTCTAGGCAAAGGGTACCTATTCTTGATGGTCACATTGTTTAACTCCCTATAGTCGATGCATAACCTCAAGGAGCCATCCTTCTTTTTAACAAAAAGTATCGGTGCTCCCCACGGAGAGACACTCGGTCTTATGTAACCTTTCTCTAACAATTCTTCCAGTTGAACCTTCAATTCCTTCAATTCAGCTGGTGCAATCCTATAAGGTGCTTTAGAAATAGGACCGGTTCCTGGGACCAAATCAATCTTAAAGCTAATTTCTCTCTCGGGTGGCATTTCCAAGATATCTTCGGGAAAAACATCTGGGAAGTCTCTAACAATAGGGATGTGTGTTATATCCTCATCTTCTTTACTTACATCCTTCATGTTACATAGATAAATGGTATGCCCTTTTCTAAGGTATTTGTGAAGTTGTAAGGCTGAGATAATCTTTACCCCGGGTTCAGATGAGTTGTTTTGGTAAGATATTCTTTTCCCTAAGGGTCCCTTCAAAATAACTTTTTGCTTATGGCACTCAATCCTTGCCTGATACTTACACAACCAATCCATTCCCAAGATTACGTCAAAATCCTCTAAAGAGAATAGGTAAAGGTTACTAGGAAGATGGGTTCCGGCAATAGTTATGGGAAAATTCTGAAAAATACTATTAGAAGGAACACTCTCTCCCGTGGACAATGTTATGTTTGCTGAACATGCAGCTGTGGGTTTCAAGTTATGTTTCTCAACGAAAGTTTTCGAGATGAAAGAATGTGACGCTCCAGAATCATAAAGTATAAAAGCAGGGTAAGAGTTTACAAGAAAAGTACCCGTCACAACATCTGTGTTGTTTGCTTCGGAACGGCTCATCACATGAATCCTGCCATTGGTTGGTCGTGCTCCATTCCCATTCCCATTGTTGTTGTTGTTGGAGTTAGCTCCAGTAGGACCTCCATTAGCGCCTTGTCCTTGGCCATTATTGTGTTGACCCGAAGGTTGATGGTTCCTGAATCCACCTCCATTCCCATTGTGGCTTCCATTGTTGTTGTAACCACCATTTGGTCCTTTATGGTTGCCAGATCCCTTCGGACACTGATTGGACTTGTGCCCTGGTTCACCACACCCAAAACATCTTATCTTTTCTCCTTGACAATTAAACCCTGGGTGGCTCTTATTGCACCGTTTGCAAACAAAAGGTTTCTTGTTGCCATCACCATGGCGAGCCTGGTTACCGTTGGAGTTATTGTTGCGATTGTTTTGATGATTGCCTCCATTATTGTAGCGAACCCTTTTGTCATGACCTTGGGTATGAGGATTCCCACCATGGTCTTTTCTCTTGTTTCTACCCAAGATTTCCTCCTCCCGCTTTAGGATTCTTTCCATGTTACTTGCCTTTGCATAGGCTTCCAAAAGAGTTGAAGAGGTACCACCACCATGCTTCTTTTGAATTTTAAAACTTAGCCCATCTTCATACTTTTGAGCCATTGTAGCATCATCCGGAACTATGTTAGGGCAGAACCTAGCATACTCCATGAACTTTTGGGTGTACTCCTCCAAACTCATACTAGGTCTTTGAGTAAACCTAGTAAACTCACTGCATTTTTGCCTCCCAATGTGGTCGGGGATAAAACGATCCCTCATAGCGACCTTAAAGTCCGCCCAATTGAAGTTGGGTTTTTCACGGATAATCGGTCCTTGAGTTTCCCACCAACGATCAGCATCCTCTCGAAGGTAAAAGGTTGCTTGATAAACTTTTTGATTCTCGGGTGTACCGGTAGTGGTAAAGATCTTCTCCATATCCCGTAACCAATTTTCCAAAGTTGCCGGATCTTCCCGCCCAACAAAAATCGCCGACTTCAGATTGGAGATCATTTTTGCCATCATTCCTTGTTGATCTTCCCCTCCTTGATTGTTGTTAAGTTGACTTTGGAGGAGAAGGCCAAAGTTTTGGGACAATTGTTCCAATGTCCTTAAACGAGCTGCCAACTGATCGGGTGTTTCAGCCATGTTGTTGGGTTGACGTCTGCGTGAGCGAGTATATACAAGATAGGTCATAAGTTACCTATACCAAGGATAATGGTAATATTACCATCTAATAAACAATTTTTAAAACTTAGCATATAATATTCATATATATAAGTGTTTTAAGATAAATAAAGCAAAGTATAATATATTATATAAACCACTTAATAATGTTCCACAATCCAAAAGCATAAGTTCATGGTTTTAAACCTTATTACAAACTAAAGATGCGGAATAAAAGCAAGAAAGATATCAAAAGAAATAATAAGTTATTCTTCAGGTTCTTGCGGGTCTTCCTCGTCCTCCTGAGGGTTCTCCTCCTTCCTTGGGGGGTCTTCATTAACACTTGCGGGGGAATAGGACATATGACTGTCCGAGCTTCCCTCACTTTCTTGGTCCTCGTTGTAGCGCCATGCCTCGATGGCATCAACCATAGCACATTGGAGAAACTCAGGGGTTAAGAACCACCTTCCCGCATGCGTATATCTGCTCCCGTTTGGTCTACCATTGATCATGACGTCGCTATACTTCCTTCGTATAGCTGCCAATGGACCTCTGGAAGGTAAGGTGTATAACAAGATATGAGCTTGACGCTCGGGGGTATCATAGTCAGATTGGCCCATTCTTTCATTCATGTGGTAGCTAAGAATGGCAAGCAATAAACGGTGAACGAAATGACACACATCTTCGCCATATCTCATACGAATTGAGTATGGGGAATTGTCATTTGGTCCGGTACGTTTTCTTGCGATGCACTTTCTCGCGGTTAGTCTTGCCATCTAAAACAAAATAATATAAAACATAAGAAATCAAATAATTTTTTTTAGAAGTAAAACAAGTAAAACCAACCCATTTTTACCCCACTCTCAAACTTATATCAAATTGCCTTAAGTTAATTTAAACCTATACTTATTTATCAAATTACGTCAAGATATGAAGATCTTAACGCTATATTTAAACTTGGCTCTGATACCATTTGTAACACCCTCTAAATTAAGTCCGTACAACTTAAAGATATTTTCGTTTAATAAAAACAAAACTTAACTTAGAGAGTGTTATCGGACATAAAAACGACGTGGAAAAACATAATAAAATCATTTAAAATAAGCGGAAGATAAAATGTTCAAGTTCAAGTTACATCTTAATAGGAAGTTCATAAAAGAAAAGACTTAAAAAGAAAAGCGGAAAAATTCAAAATGACATTCTATGCGATCTTATTCTAAGCATCCTCACTCCAAAATTCCCCTTTAAGAATAACCTGCAAAATTAAGAGGAAAACAAAAGACAAAAATAAACAAAAATCAGTTAAACTGAGTAATTCGACTCCATTCCGTAAAATAATTCTTTAACAAAATAATTTCAAAATGTAAATCGACTTTGAGGAAGTAAACAGTTTAAAATAAATAGTTTAAAAGAAAATAAGTATCTTTAAATAATTTATCCTTTTTAAATTTATCGATTATAAATAGACCTGGGAAAACGGTCGGTCGGGCGGGTTACGGGTCGGGTCACTTTCGGTCGGGTCATTTTCGGGTCGGGTCATTCTCGGGTCGGGTCATTTTCGGATCGGGTCACTCTCGGTTCCGGGTCGGTCGGTTTGACCCAACGGGTTATGACTTATGAAATTTAAAAAATGATTTTCTCATATTTTATTATTTATGAAACTTTTTTAATAAAAAATTATTTATCATCCCTATAACATTAATCCACATATCAATTAACACGGTAATAAAGCCTTATATGTGATTGAATTCAAGTTATAAGAAATCAGTAATTACGACACTCGTCTAAACTTTAAATCTCTATGTATAGTTGGATTTGTAAGATACGTGTCACATTAGAGAAACCAGATGTGCGATTTTCTAAAACTAGTTGGTATATCAGGTTCATTTAAGTGTAAAGAAAATAAGGAAATTAATATTTATTTTGAAAGACTTGTAATATACGTGCTTTATAAAAGTTATTGCGTTTATTAAAGTTGTAACGTTAGATAAAAATGACGTTCAATATCTTCTCATAAAAAATATTTTCACAATGTTGAAAAAATATACAAATAACTAAGTACTTATTTCGATTTATAAGATACATGTTTGATAATCTAAGCTAGCGACATTTCTTTTCTAAAAAGCTCATTCAAATGTGCAAAACGTTATTTTAAATTATATCGATTTGCTTACTGAAATGTAGAAGAACAAAATACTCATTTGACTGATTTAACAAGATATATGTATTCAATTAAGATGATTATAACGTCCTTTTTTTAAAGAAAAATAATTACGATGGATAAAAAGATGTTAATTGCGTATTATTTAAGATCTATTAATGAGTTTTAAGGTTCAAATGATATGGTCAATATGTTTAAATAAGTTGAAAACAAAAATTTTATTTGAAATGAATTCTAACATTGAGATTACTCTAAAAATTGACATTAGACCTGTCAAAACGGGTCGGTCGGGTCGGTCGTCGGTCGGGTAATTATCGGGTCGGTCATGTTTCGGTTTAAGTCTCTTTCGGATCGGTCGGGTTCGGGTTTTAACGGGTCGGGTCCCGGGTCCATTTTCGAGTCGGATCAAATTTTCCCAGGTCTAATCATAAATAATTTAGATAAGTTAGAGGAGAAATGTGAACGCTAGTAGGCCGTGACTAATCCCTGTTATCCGCCTACTTCAACAAAGGTCGTCACCTTAATAATAATAATGGCCAATCACAAAAGTCCCTAGTGTGCACACCCCTTCTACTTGGATCACAACAAATAGAAGGAAGATAAACAAAATATATAAATGTAAAAATACAGTTTGTGGGTAGCTATACTAACCCAACAAAACATACTGTTCAACACCCCTACGGGTTACATTTTCCTCATAACATTTTATTGTTAATTTTATATCCATTAAAATTAACCGTCATAACCTTTATAAAACAAACACAATTTAACTTCACTTTATATCACTTTAAGATTTAACATTATTTTAAGTTTCAACCGAAAATAATCATAGTCGTTTATTAGATCAAAGAAATAAATTAAGAAATATAACACAAGGAATACAAGATTTCACATCGTTCTATAATTAATGCCAAAGAAAATATAGATCGTATTAATATTTTATAAGAGTATATTTTAAAATCATATTAATCGTACTAGTCTTAATCGTATGTATAGTCGTATTAGAATAACCTTACTATATTTTATAAAAATATATTTATAATTATATCGGGTAACGGATAGGAGTATAATGGACATCAAAATTACCTTGAGTAGTAGAAAAGGCGTCGAAAGATGTGAACTAATAATTCGTTGCGTTTATTGATCTCCCGAAATCTCCGTCTACAATATTTAGGTCGGAAGGAGGGTTAGATATACTATTTGTAATACCCCTTTAAGGAAATAAATTTAAAATAAAATTTAGTTTAAAAGGTTTAATTAAATCGAAATTTGACTAAGGACTTTAAATAAATTACAAGTATAATTTTATCTCTAAAATAAATTGTTGAAATTGAACTAAAAGATATAAGGAATAATATAATAAGTTGAAATAATTTTAAAAGTAAGAAAAGACTTGTAAGAAAAGACTTTAAATAATTTTAAATAAAATAAATAAAGTAATACATAAAAGTAAAAGAAAGAGAGAAAGGTAAAAGAAAGAAAAGAAAAGTAAAAGTAAAAGAAAAGAAATAACATTTCTAAGAATAAAAACGTGAAATCAGGAGATTAAGCAAGAGAGAGAAAAAGTTTTAGAAAGCTCAAAGCCATGAAAATGGCGTTCATATCTCGAAGGCAGAGAAGAAGAAGAAGACAGAGTATTTCGTCTACCAAGCATGCGAGGTAGGTATCTCAGACCTTCTTTACCATTCTTCTTAACCTTCATAGCTGTCTGGACTAAAAAAAACGAAATTTTTAGGGTTTTAAAATACTAAAGAAAGAACTAGGGATTTTTAGGATTTTCTTACCAGAACTTAGAGAAAGATGGTTTGTGTGTCTCTAGGGTTTAGAATTAGGCTTAATTTATAGGTGAGAATGGGGGTTTAATTGGGGAAGGTGAGTAATTGATTGGGAGGATTTCTGGGAAAATGATTATTCCTGGTTTAATTGGGGAAATTACTTGGAGAATAATCTGATTTATTTGGGGAAGAAGATTGGGGAATAATTAGAGTATAATAGTTTGGGTTCAAATTTCAAATTTCAAAATTTCAAGAGTAAACATTTGGGGAAAATATTATGATTTGCATTTCTGAAATTGAGACTTAAATTTTTTTTTTTCTGAAATTATTTTATTCTTAAACAATAATTTGAAATATTTTGGTATCAAAATTTTGGGGTATTACATCTACCTCTCCTTAAAACGAAGGTTCGTCCTCGAACTTACAAATAAAGTCTAAAAGAAAAGAAACTAACAAGGTACAACAAGACGAAACGTATGTTGATTTTAAGGAATGTCACATTCTTCCTCCGTTAAAAAGGGTTTCGTCCTCGAAACTAGATCTTACCTGGTCGAAAAGCTCAGGGTAACGTTGTTTTATGGCATCCTCATGCTCCCATGTCGCTTCTTCTCGCTTCTGGTTTGACCATAATACTTTGATCAGTTTGGTGGTTTTGTTGCGTGTGTCCCGAGTCTTTGTGTCTAGGATTTTAATCGGACGCGCGCTCTTCATAGGTGAGGTTCTGGTCTAGCTCGACAACTTCAGGTTGGATGATATGAGAAGGATCATGAACATATTTGCGTAGCTGAGATATATGAAACACGTTATGGACCTTAGCTAGATCCATAGGTAGAGCTAGCCTATATGCCACTTCTCCAACTCTTTCCAATATCTTAAAAGGAAGTTCAAGTTACATCTTAATAGGAAGTTCATAAAAGAAAAGACTTAAAAAGAAAAGCGGAAAAATTCAAAATGACATTCTATGCGATCTTATTCTAAGCATCCTCACTCAAAATTTCCCTTTAAGAATAACCTGCAAAATTAAGAGGAAAACAAAAGACAAAAATAAACAAAAATCAGTTAAACTGAGTAATTCGACTCCATTCCGTAAAATAATTCTTTAACAAAATAATTTCAAAATGTAAATCGACTTTGAGGAAGTAAACAGTTTAAAATAAATAGTTTAAAAGAAAATAAGTATCTTTAAATAATTTATCCTTTTTAAATTTATCGATCATAAATAATTTAGAAAAGTTAGAGGAGAAATGTGAACGCTAGTAGGCCGGGACTAATCCCTGTTATCCGCCTACTTCAACAAAGGTCGTCACCTTAATAATAATAATGGCCAATCACAAGAGTCCCTAGTGTGCACACCCCTTCTACTTGGATCACAACAAATAGAAGGAAGATAAACATAATATATAAATGTAAAAATACAGTTTGTGGGTAGCTATACTAACCCAACAAAACATACTGTTCAATACCCCTACGGGTTACATTTTCCTCATAACATTTTATTGTTAATTTTATATCCATTAAAATTAACCGTCATAACCTTTATAAAACAAACACAATTTAACTTCACTTTATATCACTTTAAGATTTAACATTATTTTAAGTTTCAACCGAAAATAATCATAGTCGTTTATTAGATCAAAGAAATAAATTAAGAAATATAACACAAGGAATACAAGATTTCACATCGTTTTATAATTAATGCCAAAGAAAATATCGATCGTATTAATATTTTATAAGAGTATATTTTAAAATCATATTAATCGTACTAGTCTTAATCGTATGTATAGTCGTATTAGAATAACCAAACTATATTTTATAAAAATATATTTATAATTATATCGGGTAACGGATAGGAGTATAATGGACATCAAAATTACCTTGAGTAGTAGAAAAGGCGTCGAAAGATGTGAACTAATAATTCGTTGCGTTTATTGATCTCCCGAAATCTCCGTCTACAATATTTAGGTCGGAAGGAGGGTTAGATAGACTATTTGTAATACCCCTTTAAGGAAATAAATTTAAAATAAAATTTAGTTTAAAAGGTTTAATTAAATCGAAATTTGACTAAGGACTTTAAATAAATTACAAGTATGATTTTATCTCTAAAATAAATTGTTGAAATTGAACTAAAAGATATAAGGAATAATATAATAAGTTGAAATAATTTTAAAAGTAAGAAAAGACTTGTAAGAAAAGACTTTAAATAATTTTAAATAAAATAAATAAAGTAATACATAAAAGTAAAAGTAAGAGAGAAAGGTAAAAGAAAGAAAAGAAAAGTAAAAGTAAAAGAAAAGAAATAATATTTCTAAGAATAAAAACGTGAAATCAGGAGATTAAGCAAGAGAGAGAAAAAGTTTTAGAAAGCTCAAAGCCATGAAAATGGCGTTCATATCTCGAAGGCAGAGAAGAAGAAGAAGACAGAGTATTTCGTCTACCAAGCATGCGAGGTAGGTATCTCAGACCTTCTTTACCATTCTTCTTAACCTTCATAGCTTTCTGGACTAAAAAAAACGAAATTTTTAGGGTTTTAAAATACTAAAGAAAGAACTAGGGATTTTTAGGGTTTTCTTACCAGAACTTAGAGAAAGATGGTTTGTGTGTCTCTAGGGTTTAGAATTAGGCTTAATTTATAGGTGAGAATGGGGGTTTAATTGGGGAAGGTGAGTAATTGATTGGGAGGATTTCTGGGAAAATGATTATTCCTGGTTTAATTGGGGAAATTACTTGGGGAATAATCTGATTTATTTGGGGAAGAAGATTGGGGAATAATTAGAGTATAATAGTTTGGGTTCAAATTTTAAATTTCAAAATTTCAAGAGTAAACATTTGGGGGAAAATATTTTGATTTGCATTTCTGAAATTGAGACTTAATTTTTTTTTTCTGAAATTATTTTATTCTTAAACAATAATTTGAAATATTTTGGTATCAAAATTTTGGGGTATTACACCAGATGTTTCGTGTGCTTTGAGCATGACGAGCAGATACCAACCGTGTCCTGGTAATGACCATTGGACGACGATCAAGAATCTTAACGTACCTTAACAGGATTAAGGATACGTTCTTGGGTTTTGGAGGTGTATCTAAATTATGTGTAAAGGGTTACACGCATGCTAACTTTCTGATTGTAATCTAGTTACTTCTTTAATCTAAACGAAAGCGATGTTAGTTGGAAGAGTTCCAACTGAACTAAAGAAAATTCTACAAATGATGTTAAGTAAACTATAGAAGCGTAAATTTTATTAGGTAACTATACCTAATAACTAAACCATTGTCTCAATAAAATCATGAGATGTTTTAGTTGGGATAGACATCAAGAGTTTAGATGTCAGTTTTGTGCATGAGATGCATATATTCATGATTATCCTTTTAAAGTATTGTACTTATTCATTTAGGAAATATTTAGAATTAAATGAAGTCCAAACTATAATCTATAAAGTCTATATAGGTTGTTAGATGTGATCTGACAAATGAACCCTATAATGTGAACTAGAGAACTTAGATTATTTTAAGTCCCTAACCAGGTAGTTGAGTTGGACGCCAATTACCAGAAATGGTTAGAATGTTGTTGATTGATGATCGTATTCATTGATCATAGAGACATTGGATGTCTAGTTAATCGCATTGATAGAGATTGAGTATCTCTATTTGGACATGATCCACTTTTGAGTATTCTTTAAGAACACTAGCGTCATAAGAATATCTCAAATTGACTTATAAATAGAGTCCTTAGACCTGAATTTCTCACTGACTTCGTATGTGAGAATTATTGTTCTTTGATGCAATCTAATGTCATGCCGTAAAAGGGAGCTATAAGGGTTGTACTCAGGAATTTTATGAATCACATAGCGAATAGAGGAGGGATAAGATGGGATTGTCATACCCTTTTGGGGTTGTTAGTCTTAGGCCACTCGGAGAGTTGACACTGTAAAATGCATGGCCATGCTCAAATGGATTATGGAGATAATCATTTGTTATTCAGTTCATCTCATGAGTCCGAGGAACATGATCAGACCAAATAAGGATGACAATTGTTCTTACCTTATGTTTGATCAAGACTTAAGTTGACAAAGGATTTGAGATTCACAACTTGTTGGAGCAAGTGGGAGTTAGTTGGAGGAGTCCTACAGCTCTAGTAAACTTGTTTCTTGAACAAGTGGGAGATTGTTAGAAATGTTCAATAATCAAGTGAATATTTTGTAAGTCGTTTAACGTAATTAAGTCAGTGTATAACGAGATGCTAATTTAGTTTACATTGAGTAACGTTTATGTTTTACTAGAGACCAATAAACGTCATAAGACTATTATTTGATAATGGTCCGAGCTTAATGTCACTAATCCTATTGGGTCACACTATATCAATGTGTGAGACCATTTTGTGTGTTTGGACCTATATTAGTCTAGGTCCATTTGATTAATCTAGTTGGACTAGATATTATTCTTAATCTCACTATTTGATATAATGGTTATATTAAGTAAATAAAAGAATTACTCAAAAAAAAAAAAAAAGTAAATAAAAGAAACATGTAACTCCCTTGCATTAAACTACTTTAATATGTGTGAGACTTTTTAACTCACAATTAAGCAAATAAAAAATTGGCATTATGAAGTGGAATAGGATGAGTTGTAACCGGTTTGCATATTAATGGAGTGGTTTTGAAAAGTCTTTAAAAGAAACTTGAAACTATCCATAATGGGGTACCGTAAGTTTTTGCTAAAAACAAGAGAGCAATATATTGTGAGTGAGAAATTATCAATAGTTGAACCGTAAGCTTTTGAGTAAAATACAAGGGTTGTATACACACAAAATTAGTTTAAGAATTGTTCTTAAACATCGTACTAGTATACGAGGTCTCACAAGACGTTGTGGGTGGACTACACTAGAGGAACTTCATTTGCGGTTCTTGTCTCGTGGTTATATTTTACTAGTAGATTCACGCTACAAAGGTATATATATTTTCTCATCCCGATATTTATCTGTTTCATCTCATGTCAATAATTGGGTCTTGAGAAGGTTTTTGTTTTCCGCATGTTAAAAGTTAACATTACTAGAACCCTACAGAAATTTAATTCATGATAATCGGATTTTGAGCTGTATAAATTGAGTGAGTTTCAGAAATTAAGTCCTCATCCTCATCAATTTAAACCATTTGAAATTCCTAAAATTTCTAACAAATAATAAATAATGTCATCCACTTTCAAGTTGCCTCTCTTAGAGCTAGCCTTAATGGCGTTTGCTGTCTTGAGTAAATTTTGTTTTCCACTCTTTAGGTTTTATTTCCTCTATTTCATAATATTTCTTACTGATTGTGACATTTTCCCACAATATGTAACAAGTATTATGGAACGGAGAAAGTATTTCATTCTATTACATTTCTATTAAATGTACCATTTTAATGGGGTAAATTAAAATCATAAAAGGTAGTTATCGATTTATTATTATAACTTTATTTATATTATAAGAGTCCATCGATGAATAGATAGTACTTCCTTCCTCTTGTATAGATTGCATTTAAAGAGAAAAACAAAGTGTTTTTAAGAAAAAGGTGAATAATAGTATTTAATGAAGAGAGAATGAATTGTGTGGATGAATTAAAAGAGAAGTAAAATGTATAAATGAGATTAAAAGGGAGTAGAGGACCATTGTCTAAAAATAGAAATAATGCAAATTAAAATGGGATTGACAAAAAATGACCAATGTTGCAAATTTAATGGGACGGTAGAAATACTAATTATGAATAGATTTTTAATTATATTAATCAAAATCATATTCATTTAAAAAAAATTAATTAATTAAGTTATTTGGATAAAAATTATGAATCAAACTAATTACATTAATCATAATCATTAATCAAATTAGTAAATTTTATTTGGATCGGACTTAAAAAGATCAAATCTAAGTAACTAATTTGGTTCTAATTTGAATTAAAAAATAAAATCGAATTAAATTCAAATTAAAAAATAAATACTATTCCGCTTGTTTCAGATCATTGTGTGTTACACTTTTGTTTTTTAAATGAAATTGTGTGTTACACTTTGATTAAAATAAACAATAAGTATAATTAATTGTGTGTCTAAACTTGTATCTAATTTCACATCAATAAAAATAATACAGCGGCTAGGAGATGAAGTTGTTGACCAAAGTGACTTGTTCAACTTGACTTGAATGCAAGAAGATTCGATGGGTTGAAAGAAGCCATGATTAAACATAAACACTTAATTAATTATGTTGTGTTTTAATTCCTTGTTCTGTTATAATTATGTCATGTTGTTAAGTTTTTTCTCTAAATTAAATTAAGGGAAATTCCACGTGGTAACCCTGAGGTTTTGGGTTTTCCACGTGGTAACCAAAACTTTTAGAAAATCCACGCGGTAACCCTGAGGTTTACGTTATTGTTCTATCGTGACCTTTTTGCACATAAAAATGTTAGCAAACGTTAATTTTGAAGCTTTAGGGTTGTTTACGCCTATTTATGCGACTCACCATTTCAAATGCCATCAATTTCAACCTTTTCCCCATAAAATAAATCCCAACTCTATCAGTTTTCATCCAAATCATATATTTTCTCCTAAATCCAAATATGGTAGAGTTAGGGTTTATATTTTGGGAGAAAAAGGTTGAAACTGATGACATTTGAAATGGTGAGTCGCATAAATAGGCGTACAACAACCTTAAAGCTTTGAAATTAACGTTTGATAACATTTTGTTAACGCTTTATGTGCAAAAAAGTCATAGTAGAACAATTTGGTAAACCTCAGGGTTACCACATGAATTTTTTAAAAGTTTTGGTTTCCACATGGAAAAGCCAAAACCTCATGGTTACCGCGTGTAATTTCCCTTAAATTAATGAAGATTAATATCTTACTCTTTGAGTTTATGCTTCAACTAACCTCCAAAAGAGTTCAGACTATAATCTAGTTATATTCTTATCGATATTATACTTCTTTTGTTTTGAAATTATTAAGGTAGGAATAATAATTTAAAAGCATAAAAACTAACAGCTAAAGTAGCCTTTTATATTCAACTTAATAAAGAAAATATGTCATTCAAATTTTAGAATTGCAATTGGAATCGTTAGCATTGCAACTATACGATTTTAGCTACCAATTCTACATGATTCTAAAAATACTCACAAAAATACTAAACTGAGTCTTGGCCTATACAATCAACTATATACCATACTTAATATAAAAAGGTAAAGGTAAAGCACTTTTCCGGTATCCTACACAATCAACTATATATCAATTATTTTTTAATAATCCCAACTATTCTAATAATTTGTTGAAAGCACACCCACCTCACTTTTAACTAGCTGCAACAGGTAACTTTTTCACTTTTTTCTTTCTTTTTTGATTAATAGATGAAGGAGAAAAGTTAATTTATTAAAAAGAAAACAAAAAGTGAAAAAGTTACCTGTTCCTGTTGAACATTTAGTGTCTAATAATCTTGAATATAATCACTATGTACTACTAAGGTAGTGGTACAATACGTATCAAATTACTAAGTCCGTATAAATCACTAAAGCTACTAAAAGTAGTGGGACAAAACGTATTAATATACTAGGTCCACAAGGCATTACAAGATAAGACTAAACAAGGAAAAGGGGTACCAAGTCAGCGCCTAAAAGCCGACTCGGCGATCCCCTTGTTTTGCTAAAGCCGAGTCGACTTTAGCTACTGGAAATTCAATGGTCTGGACAGTAGGTATCGCCGAGTCGGCGATCCTGATAGGGAGCTCACCGCCGACTCGGCGGTAGGGCGCTGGATTGTACCGTTGCATTTTCTTCCCGTTTTCTTTGAAGTAAATGCCTAGGATTCTATGTTAATGCTTATAATCTCTGAATTATACACATTCTAATAATTTGTGTATATTGAAGACACTTTGGGGCTGCGGACAGTAGACAAAACCGCAGCCCTTGTTAAATTTTTTTTACCACATTTTTTTTACTCATATTGGCTGCGTGTGCCTAAAAATCGCAGCCAATAGCTTTTTTTTTCACTAGTGTTCCTATAAAATTACAATTGAGCTTCCACCATAAAAGTTATTATGTTATCGGTTAATACTATGAAATAAGAAAATTGTTTTGTATGAATCATCAAAAAAGCATATTTGTATAGCTTTCCTTTTAGATTTTTTTACTTGACTAACAAATATGCTATCCTCTCACTTTACATCTAAAAAACGACATAACGGTAAGCAAATATGAATAAAGAAAAATTATGGTTAGACTTTTATCCAAGTATATCATATACGAGGTCTGATTTATGATTTGGACTAGGGCTTTTAGAATGTCAGGAACGACTGAAACTAACGAGTCGAAAAATCCAAATCACATGATTTGAAAATGCCATTGAAAAAAAACTACCAATCGAGTAAAAATACAATTAAGAACGATAGCCAAAAATAGCATTTTATATACAAGGGAGGACACTAGGGGTGAGCAAAATCGGATATCCGATCCGAAACAGGCAGTCGGATCGGATATCCGATATCCGAAAGCTGGTATATCTGATATCCGATATCCGATTCGATCCGACTCGGATATCCGATATCCGGTATCCGACAATATTCGAATCGGATATTCGAGATATCCGATATCCGATGCCTATGAGAAAAAATTCAAAATTTCCAGTCGGATATTCGAAATATCCGATATCCGGTATCCGAATTTAGTCAAAATAATTTATTTATAAAAATATATTTTTTTCTTATAAATAATGGATATCCGAAACTACCTATAATATGCGGATATCCGAGATCCGATATCCAACTATCCGAAATAATTTCGGATATCCGATATCCGATATCCGACAATTGAAAAAATGTCGGATATTCGGATATTCGAATCTACAAATATTGATATCCGAATTTGTATCCGATATCCGAATTTTCGAATCGGATATTTGATCCGAATTGTAACTTCGAATCGGATATCCTAAAAATCGAATCGAATATCAGATCGAATCATCGGATAATCGGATCATCAGATAGTTTTGCTCAGCCCTAGAGGACACATTAAATAGTGAACTTTATATTTTTGGGCGTTATTTATTTAAAACTCTTAATTTATATTTTTACTCTTATTCTATAAGTTAAAACATAGTCATGTGGGATTTTGTTTAATTCGTCTCAATACAAGAATTATTTATATCAACTTTTTATAATTTTTAATTAAGACTAATTTGAAATATTAAGAATTCAAATATTACCATAACAAGTGTGAAAACTAAATTAAATTAGTAAAGTAAATAAAAATGAGATTTATAAAAAGTCAAAATATAACAAGTATAATAAACATGGCAAAATTAAAAAGCGCTTGGTGGCTAAGTGGTAAAACCGTAAAATTGGGAAAATAAAATTGGCAGGTGCATGAGATCACACGTGGATGTCAAAATGTTACACGTGAATGAGATAAACGCATGCAAATGAATACTCCATCAGTTTATCACACTATAAATATAATAGGACTATAAAAGGAAGTTCAAACACACTGAATTCTTATAGATTAATAATAATGGTTTCCACTTCCAACTTTCCTCTAATCTCAACGTTAGTGGTGCTCACTATTTTAGGTATTATTATTATTTTATTTTTTAATATAAATCCTACTCTCTCCAATTCAACGCTAAAGTCCCATTTGTTTTAGCACTCTATCCAATGCACTTATTCAATCGTTAATATATCTAATTATGCATATTTAAAAATTATGAAAAGTTGATATAAATAATTCTTGCATTGAGACGAATCCAACAAGATCCCACCTGACTATGTTTTAACTTATAGATTAATAATAAAATACAAATTAAAAGTAAGATATGAATAGTGTTAAAAAAACAAATAGGAACTTAGACTTTAGTATGGTGAATTGGAGATAACATTTCATTTCATAAAATAGACTTTATAATAAGAAAGTTGGTGGGAAGCCGAATAACAAGTTGGGCATCAACTTTCCTCTAATTATATTTCATTTTATTTTATTTTTAATATAAATCATATTTGATGAGTCTTATATTAAATGATGAGAATGTCTTTATGTGGTAGGATTTGATAGGGTGAAAGTATTCTTAATTATTTTAATTTATCTATTTTAATTTAATTTATTTTATTATTATTTGTTTTATCTTTTTGTGGTGGTTGATTTACGAATCACGGTTATTGATTTGAAATTTTTGATGAAATGATACAGCACCAATTGTAGGGGGAAGCAGATCAGGGTCAGAAGTAATTTTAGAAGTGAAGAATGTTGATGGGTTGAAAGAAGCCATGATAGCACATTTTTACGAGCGTAGTCAAAATTGTTTTGAAAACGGGTATTTATGTGCATCAAACGGGCAATGTTGCTCACGTATGTGCATATGGTACGAACAAGGTGGTCATCTGTGCCAGTCAAGTTGTTTACCAAATGGTACCAAAGGTTGTACTTTTAACAACGATTGTTGCTCTAATTACTGCGAGTGGAAATGGGGAACTGGCAATAATTTATGCCATTAATTACTGCTCATTAATTACACCCTTTTCTGTTTAATTTCCAATATTAATGGACCACATGAATAATCTAATAAGTACTGGAGAAGCTAGCTAGCTATTATGCGTTTTATGCTTCTTCTTCCTTTGTGTAATTTTCTTGCTTTCTCAGAATATCTAAGCCACTCTTTTGAGTAATTATATTCATTACAGTTTCCTATTTTATAATTATGACTACATCGCCTCTTAGAGTATATAACAGTACACATTATGGGGCCTCAATCATCAGTTTAAGCTTTTAGTTGAGTTTCTTCTTTTAAATGGTATCAGAAGCTAACATGATAAGAGGTCACGGGTTCGAATCGCACTACAAAAATAATATGAGTTCGTGACTACACAATACGTCACTGATTTGTAGGCAAATTGAAATTGGCGACCAAAAGGTGACAAAAAAGCCAAGTCGTGAAAAACATAGTCGCCATAACATATTTTGTCCCTAATAACTCGCCACTCGCCACCAAGCAAATTTAGTGGGTAGCAGGTCTCCAATTGTCGACTAGTTGATGACAAAAGGACTGGGTCGCTACACGCGACTAAAATGTTTTGTGTAGCCATTTGATCGCTATTCTTGGCGACTCACTTTTACTTAGTCGGTACCGATGGTCGCGAATCCAATGCTTATTTGTAGTGATCTCAACCACCCCTCACTTAAAGTGGAATGTTTAGTGCCAGGTATGAGGAGAACCTATGTTGCATCCACACTTCAAGCCCAAAGTGCTCTCGTGTGAGGAGGTGTGTTAAAGTATATAACATATTTTGAGGCCTCAACCATTAGCTTAAACTTTTGGTATAATGCATCTCACTAGTCACTATTAATATTTGATGTGTTTTGATTTCTAATGAGCTCTCTATTTATAATGTTAATTACATTAATGATGAAACACACTTTTAATGCTGATAATTGAGAACGATAAATCAGCTTCAAAGACTTGTTAGTTGTTATGTATAACAAAACACAATCCAAGGAGCAGTTTGCAAGGGCGCTTGTTCGAGCCTTACTTTGCTCGTTCGAGCAGATGGCAGCAAACCAATCAGTAGCTTCTGCCGCTCGTTCCAACTTATATCTACACGTAGGGGTGTTAAAAATATCCGAATTTAAAAACCCGACCCGCTTTATCCGGTATCCGATTTAAAAGGCCGGATATTTGACCCGAATTCTGAAAAGCGGATATTCCAAACCGGGTACCCGTTTTATAAACCGGATATTCGGGTCGGAACCGGATACGCATTTTTTAAAAACCGGGTACTCGGTATCCGAATTTTTTTTTTTTAAAAGAAAATTTTTTTGGGAAATTCCACGTGGTAACCCTGAGGTTTTGGGTTTTCCATGTGATAACCAAAACTTTTAAAAAATCCACGTGGTAACCCTGAGGTTTACGTAAATGTTCCATCATGACCTTTTTACAGATAAAAACGTTAGCAAACGTTAATTTTGAAGCTTTAGCTTTGTTGTATGCATATTTATGCGACTCACCATTTCAAATGTCATCAGTTTGAAACTTTTTCCCCAAAATATAAACCTCAAATCTACTATTTTTCATCAAAATCATATTTTTTTTCCCCGAATCCAAATATGGTAGAGTTTGGGTTTATATTTTGAGGGAAATGGTTGAAAATAATGGCACTTTAAATGATGAGTCACATATATAGGCGTACAACAGCCTTAAAGCTTCGAAATTAATGTTTCCTAATGTTTTGCTAACGTTTTATGTGCAAAAAGGTCATGGTGGAACAATTTGGTAAACCTCAGGGTTACCATGTAGATTTTTTAAAAGTTTTGGTTACCACGTGGAAAACCCGAAACCTCAGGGTTACCACGTGGAATTTCCCAAAAATTTTTTACTGGTTGTAGGTAGGGTCGGCTGCTGTTTCTAGCTCTTTTAAAATTTAAATTTTAAACCTAGATATTTACACCAAAGGCTAAAGTTAACCCTAATTCTCCCTCTCTCTCATCTTATCCTTCACCCCAGCCGTTTCTTCTTCCTCACATTCACAACTCACTGTTTCTAATTCTTCCTCACTACAACACAGGTGTTTCTTCTTCATCAGCCATCATCTTTGTCATTTAGTTACTGATTTTTTGGTTTCTTTATAATTTGGTTTGTTGAGTTTTGGTTTGTTGGTTTGTTACTTTGGACTTCTGTTCTGAGTTCTGATTTTGTTTTTTTTTTTTATCTTTTTTTTTGTCTTTAAATTTAATTTTGCCATTTTTCTAGAGTATTAGATTTAGAATAGTTACTGGTTTTTGTTTTTTATTTGTTGAGTATTAAAAATTTAGAATAGTTTCTGATTTTTTTTTTCTTGAAATTTAGTTAATAAAGGAAGGTTAGCATAAATTTTAAATTAGTTAATTAGTTAAGTATTTCTAAAAATTTTGTATTTTAGCCTATGGGTTGTATTTTAGACCAACTAAGTTAATTAGTTAAGTATTTTTAAAAATTTTGTAGTTGAATTATATAAAAATGCTTTAAAAATAAGAAAAAAGAATTATTTAAGACACAAAATCGGGTACCCGGTTTTTGACCCGATTAAAACCCGGTATCCGGATTCCGGGTACCCGGTTTAAACCGGGTCGGAACCGGATCGCAAAATCAGGTATCCGGAAAAATGGGTACCCGGATTTTCGGAACCGGGTCGACCCGGTATCCGCTTTTGAACACCCCTATCTACTCGTTCGAGCATGGTTCATTCTAGACCTTCTGACTTTTTTGTTTCACACACTCGTTCAAGGAACAAGAGATCCTTTGGGCGGCTTTGTTCGAGTATTAAGTGCTGAGTCATAGACTGTTCAGTTTCATTCATCAATCACCTTAATATCCTGCATAATTAAGGGCTACCATCAAAACATCCATAACTCATGCATTTACCAACACACTTAATCATCATCATAAACTACCACATTCAACACCATTAAGTCATCAATTTAAACACCCATAATAACACATTTAGGATTCCATCCCAAGAGTCTCATAAATGCACACCACAAATGTGCACTCAAGTCACACCATTCATAACAATCTCCACCTTAACTTAAGTTCACACAAATCAAAGCATTCATCAATCCAACTCATCTTACAAGAATACAAAGCAAGCTTAACATACACACCTCAAATGCCCCAAAGGGCATCACTTTAAGCAAGGATCTAGACCAACCAAGTCAACACACAAATCAAACTTGGTTGTAGGCAACGACTTAGTCATCATGTACGCTGGATTTTCACTAGTATCAATCTTCTTCAAAATCACCCTTTTGTGCTCAACTTCATCTCGGATGAAATGATATATCAATGTGTTTGGACCTTCTATAAAATGTATTTAGATTTCTAGCCAAGTGAATTGCACTTTGACTATCACAATGCACACTTACCGAATACACCTTGTTGCACATCTCACCAACAAGACCTTTGAGCAACTTCATTCTTGGAATAACTTGACAACGGCTATGTACTTCGCTTCGGTTGTTGAAAGAGCAGCCACATCTTACTATGATAATTGCCAACTTTTCGTCGAACTACCCATTGTGAACACGAATTCACTTGTAGACTTTTCATTATCAAGATCACCTCCATAGGCCGAGTCACAGAACCCGGTTAGCTCGCTTGAATCCTTCCCATACATGAGATAAACATTAAAAGTACATTTCAAATACCTCATTAGCACTTTAAGTGCCTCCCAATGTCCCTTCCCCAAATTAAACATATATCTACTTTTGAAACTCACCGCATGAGCAATTGGGGGTCTAGAACATACCATGGCGTACATCACACTACCAACGGCACTAGTGAGCGAAATTCTGACCATTTGCTCTTCTTCCCCCTTTGTTTGTGGACACAACCTCTTGGGCAATTTGAAATGAGAGGCAACAGGAGTAGACACAACTTTAGCATCATCCATGGAGAAGTGTTGCATAGCTTTCTCAATATAATTCCTTTGGGCAAGATACAAGATACCCTTAGCCTGGTCTCTCAAAATAATCTTCTTGGCTTCACTAAGATCCTTGATATCAACCTCACTTGATAGCAACACTTTCAAGTCCTCCACCTCAAACAAAGAACTACATGCTACTAGCATATCACAACATATAAGAGCAAATACAATAAAGAACCATTTTCAAGTTTTCTAAGATAAACACAACTATCATAAGAACTTCTAACAAAATCATGTGAAATCATGAAAGAATTTAACATCTTGTACCATTGCCTTGGCCATTGGTTCAACCCATATAATGATCTTTACAATCTACACACATGACCTTCGTTACCAGCGCCTTCAAAACCTTGTGGTTGCTTCATAAAAGTTTCTTCTTCAAGCTCACCGTGAAAAAGCGCCATTTTCAAATTTAATTGGTGCAACACCAAATCTTCCATCGCCACCAAAGCTAGTAGAGCCCTTATAGAAGAGTGCTTAAGGTCGGTGAAAATACCTCATGAAAATCGACACTCTCAATTTGAGAGTATCCCTTTGGTACTACCTTTGCTTTGTAGATGGGAGAAACATCGCTTCTCAGTTTCTAGGCTAGGCCCCAAAGTTGTTAAAATCGTGATTCTACTTAGAATCGCTTAGAGAGGTACAATCTAATCGGTAGAATTCGTATAATTATAATATTTTATCGCCACCCCTTACATATTAAAATACCAAAATTGCCCCTGATTACTTTTCAAACCTTTAATCTCTAACTTTTTTTAAAAAACTTTCTCCGAACACTTATTAAACTAAAACAAGCTAAAACTAAAAATTGAATTACAATGGCCAACGAAAATGAGCATCAACATGATTGTAGAATCGACATGATTATGTTCACTCTAATTGCAATAACTTTAAATTGAAAAATCGTATAATTATAATATTTGAGGCATTATAACCTAGACTTCAAGATCTTTCCAATGATATATTATATGCCCAATTCCGATAACCAAGCGAGAAATGACGATTGTTTGAAGTTTATTTGTGCTGAAATTAGATACATGTTCATTCTTTTGGTCATAAATTTTTATAGAAAAATTTTATTTGTGCAAGGTTTGTGGCATTAGAAACTAGACTTCAAGAGCTTTCCAACGACATATTATATGCCCAATTCTGACAATCGAGCGAGAAATGACGACTGTTCAAAGTTTGCAGTAATTTATAACGACCATGGTCCAATCACACAAAATGTGCGATTCCACCATGGTCCAATCGCACATTTTGTGCGATTGGACCATGGCCTGGTCGTTAAAAATTACTGCAAACTTTGAATGATTGTCATTTCTCGCTCAATTGTCAGAATTGGGCATATAATATGTCGTTGGAAAACTCTTGAAGTCTATTTTCTAATGACACAAACTTTGAACTAATATGATTTTTCTATAAAACGTTATGACCATTGAATGAACATGTATCAAATTTCAGCAGAAATAGACTTCAAACGATCGTCATTTCTCGCTCGGTTATCGAAATTTGACATATAATATATTATTGGAAAGATCTTGAAGTCTAGGTTCTAATGCAACAAATATTGTCGTAATGTGATTTTCGTATCAAAAGTTTCGGCCAAAGGAGTGATTATGTATCAAATTTCGATACAAAACATGTGATCAAGTTTATTTTTGTATTTTAAAAATTATTTTCTTTACTAAAATTTATATTTTTATTTTAATTTAATTATTATTAAGAAATTTAGTTTAGAAATAATAATGGTTGATTTTATAATTAAAATTGAATTTAAGGCATTTTAGTAATTTCATTAAAAAAGGGGTCGCGATAAAATGAAAAGGATGGCGATATTTAAAAATTGTGTTTTTTAAGACTACACTTTCCAATTTCCATATAAAGCAAATTTTTTGAGGCAAATTACCAAGATATCCTTATTATACATAACTATAACTACATCCAACTCTAAAAGTGATCCAATGTAAACTAAAAACAGCAATGAAAATTTAGGGTTTCTTTAAGATTGTTGAAAAATAAAGGGAAATTTCACATGTTAGCATCCGAAATTCATGAATTGCTACTGGTAGTATTTTTTTAAGAAAATTTCACATGGTAGTATCCAGTTTATCCACAAACTAATTGTCGTATCATTTTCCATTAAGTTCTTGTTAAATTCCGTTAAATTCATCATTTGGTAAGTTTTTTTCCACATGGTAGCATCAAGTTTTTTTAAAGAAAATTTACTTTTCAAAATCCCACCTTTAGGCTGTTCTCTTCTAAAAATCCGACCTTTTGATTATTTTTGAAAAATCCGACTTTTGCCCCCCATTGTCATCTAAAGTCCAAAATGACCGGAAACCTGCATTTTTGAAAAATTACCCATCTTCATCTTCATTTACTTCCCTCCTTCCCTTTGACTTGTACCCATTTTGAGAAATGACCTTTGCCCCCATTAACTTCTCTCCTTCCCTCATTTACTTCCCTCCTTCCATATCATTTGTAACACCCCGAGATTTTCTGACGTCATTAATTAATATTTTAATAACCTTTAGAGATTTTATAATTATATTAAATTAATTTTTAGGTAGTTTTAATAAATTCCTTTTATATACGATTTTGAATGTTAACATATATTTATATTGAAAATACAATTACGATTTCTAAAATAAAGGGGTTTAAATCAAATTATTATTTTTTATTTTATTAAATGTGTGAGCACATGGAAGTGAGTTCTTAATTAGGCATTTCAAGAAGTGAATCTAGATGATAATAATAATAATAATAATAATAATAATAATAATAATAATAATAATAATAATAATAATAATAATAATAATAATAATAATAATAATAATAAAGAAGATAAAAAGGTCATGGAATGCTCACTTGTAGCCGGCCCTAAGCATTCTTCCTCATCTTCTCATTCTTCCTCTTCCTATGAAAACTCATCACCCTCAAGCCTCACCCATGGCAGCTGCTCCTCCGCCAGCCGCGGCTCCTCCCTGCTCCGCCTCCGCAGTCAGCCGTGCCACCCACACACCAGAGCAGCCGGCAGCCGTCCCTACGGTACACCACGGACAGCAGCACCAGCAGCCACGTCTTGTGGCGGTTTCCCACGGCTGCAGCAGGTGTCCCGGCCACCACCACCACCACAATTCACTTATACCTTCACCTTTTGCTAATTTTACCATTGTAAGACACCTCCTCTTCTTCCCCATTTTGATTCTTGTTTCTAATTAAGATCTACCAAGTTTATGAGTTTGGTGTTGGTTTTTGTGTTACTTGGAATAGGTGAACGATAGCTTGCTTTAGCTTTTACTCCTTCTTCAATGGAGGAAGGTAGGCTTATTAGTTCTATTCAAACTTGTATAGGTTCTCATCTCATAAGAGGAAAGTAGAACCTTAGTTGGTTGATCTTTGTGACTTTTGGTCGTGTAGTGACGCTTACAGGTACGTACACGCAGTAACTATCCTTATATGCAATTGCTTTAAGACTTTATTTTTATTATTTTGATGATATGCACTGTGTCGAAACAACGAGATACCAGTGAATACATTTTATATGAAGAGCTACCGATTATGCAAACCTTGCGCTTAGAATAGTTTAGTGAATGAGAGTGTTGGTAGAAGGTGGGGACCATCCCTTTATTTATTTGAGAATTAGATTATGCCTTACTCGAAGTTAAAATGACTCGTTTATAGGTGAATTCTATATTTTAGTTGAGTTGCTCAGTGGGTTTCGGCGTTTTTCTATCCCAGGGCACTCATTAATAGTCAAAAGCGGGAGTTATTTTCCTTTGATTAGGTACTAAATTATGATTAGCTGGCGTGACTCAACTGGATTATATCCGGTTGATTTAATAGTCCCCTAGGTGAGGTTCGACGGGACCACCGTAAGGGGGGTATGAGCATACTTTGTCAATTGGGCGCCGGGTGGCCGATAACGCCCCTTGACTGAGGTGTCACCATGCGGGCCTTGCAAACCCCAATATGGTTGCCTCTCCACTGGATTAGTACCCCAGTGTTAGTTTCCCGAAGGTAGGACCCGAGAGGGTCAGCTGGAGGGGGTATGAGCTCATACTTTACCATGGGCGCCGGGAGGCCGATAACGCCCATGGCCATGTCACTGCCATGAAGTGAAGAAAAGATCTACTGATAGAATGTTACTCATTCATAGAAAGCTTATTGATTCGTAGAAATCTTACACGTTAATAGAACATTGACTCATTGAGTATTCAATGATAGAGTAGTTCATACTAGCGAGAAGTGCACCTAAGCTAACTTACCTCAAAGGAGTTATTAGTCCCAAAGATGGGCTATAAATACGCTTACTCTAAGATAGACAAGCTCTATAGGGTCACGTGTTAGATAGTTTGTTCACTCCTTGGTTGAGTTGATACTACGCGTGTTCTGCAAGAATTTATGTTTTGAGAAGAGAAATGTGACGACTCACATTTTATTCAATAAACATAGGTGGACGGTAAACGATTACTATTTGTGCTTGTGTCCTATGAAATCATCTCATGTTGTTGTATAACATAATGTATCTATTCGTTGGTCTTATTATATTTGATGCTAGTTACTGACGTGTACGTGTTTGTGTTTATGTTTGATTGTTTGATGACTTTTTATGATTGTCCTGCTATGACGCATTGGCCTTGGTCTGATGTTGAGCAGCAGGAGGATCATGGACAGTCGTAACAGGTATTGAAGCTTCTTTTTGCATTGCATTGCATTGGGGGAGAGTGACAAGCGCGAAGAATAACCTGTGTCATATTGTTATCCTTTGATTTTGTAGTTCTTATTTATCTTTTGTAAACCTTGGTTGTATATCTATATTTGTATTTTTTCGCTGCGTAGTTTATAATGTTGTATGGTTTTAAAGTGTTAAGTCGCCTTAAAACGCAAGCGCCGACACCGGAACCACGATCCATGCTTGGCATGTTGATTTGAGAAGCCGGCGATGAATCTTTCTGCCGTGATATAGTTTTGATAGGCCATTGATGCTTTTGCTTTATTTGATTTTAAATAACTTTTATTTTCTACAAAAGGCGTACAATTTTAGGGTAGATGCTGCCGAAATTTCCACTTACCTCTTAAAAGTTAATCTTTAACGTTTACCAAAATTCTTTTCCTTTTCTTTTATGTAACACCCGAATTTCCTCCCGTCTTCTACGATTTTGGTTTCGTACGAGGGGTCAGAAATTCAGGGGTGTTACATCATTGTTCTTCAATCTACCATGACTATTCCTTTCAAATCTTGAAAATCCATCTGAGTAACCATATATAGCTGTAGTTGTCCTATATAAATTAGGACAAAAACCCCTTTAATTTAAGGGTTTATTCTTCTAATTTGATGCTCTTTGAAGTTTGATTGTTCTTTAGTGTTTTGGTTGTTCTTTAATTTAAGGGTTTAGTTGCCCTACAAAAATTTGATTGTTTGTAGATTTAATCACATCTGAGTAGCCATAGCTATAGATTTACTGTTTTGGTTGTTATTTAATTTAAGGACAAAACCCCTTTTAATTTAAGGGTTTATTCTTCTAATTTGGTTCTTCTAATTTACTGTTTTGGTTCTTCTAATTCGATGCTCTTTGAAGTTTGATTGTTCTTGTTTCTGCAAAGAAACTTGAAATGATGTCACTGCTTGAGAATCACCTGAGGAGGTAGTAGTGAGGAGACTGGATCGCCTTGTTGTAAATATCGAACGGTTTCGTCTGTAGCTTATGCCTGCACACAAGTTAGCCTAACCCGGGATGTGATCTCCCGGAAGGGCACTCCGACGCTCAAGTCAGATAACGGAAATAATAATAATATGATCGACAAATGAAAATTAGAGATTAGGGATTATAAGGGTTATGAAGGGTAATGATTTTAGATGAAGAGGGAGATCACGGAATTATTGTATAGGTGTAATGCAATGAATCAGTGTGAGATTGCTAGGTTAGATGATAAATAAATCAGAAGTTACCCTTTTTATACTTGAAGAATGAGTATTTTTTAGGAGATAGTGGGATAATGGGATAATGGGAGATAATGGGATGATAGTGGCTATTTTTAGAATGTGGGCAGTTATTTACTTGGTGATCAAGCTAGGTAGTTTAAGGAATCAGGAAGTCAAGGTCAACAAATAATAAAGAGGGTATGACTGTCATTAATGATAATAAATTAATTAAATAAATAACATAAATAAATATTACCATGACAGTTCTTTAATTTGATGCTCTTTGAAGTTTGATTGGTTCTTTGAAGTTGTATTACCAGTGTTAGTCAAATTTTGAAGAGCATCAAAATTGCTACTGACATTAAAGAACTTTGAACACAGTAATACCAAATTGTCCTTACTAAGTAACACTGGACCATTTGTGTTCATTACTAACACTGGTAACACTGGTAATACACCTTCTGATTGGTTCTTCTAAGTAAAGAATTTTTGTAGATTTAATCACCATTCACTTGTACCCATTTGTAATTTATCTTATCTTCGCAAGTTTTCGTTGTTCTTTACTGTTTTTTTGATGTTTGTAGATTTAATCCCAAATCCCATATCATAAAGTAAATAACTTTGATTTGGATGAGGAGAATCCATGGCTTCCATGGTTGAAATGGAAAATGAAGAAGATGAACCCCCTTTATAGCAATTTAGGATTTAGTAATTCTAATTTTCTCTTTTTTTAATTGAAAGTAAATAACTTTGATCGTTGTTCTTCAGGTTAACATATCGGTGATGTGCTTTAGATGACAATGAGGGGCAAAGGTCGGATTTTTCAAAAATAATCTAAAGGTCGGATTTTTAGAAGAGAACAGCCCAAATGTGGGATTTTTAAAAGTAAATTTTCCTTTTTTTAATTCACCATTTTAACATTTAATTCACTAATTTAACGTTTAATTCATTAACGCCCATAAATATTGTAATAATTTTGTTTTCATTATAAAATGACACGATCTATTTAGCGACATTAATATTATTAGTTTAACAATGACACATCTATTTAGCGACATTAAAATTACTCGTTTAAAAATGACACGATCTATTGTCACTATAAAGTTATTTTAAAACGAGTAATATTAATGTTACTCGTCTAAAAATGACACATCTATTGTCATTATAAAGTTATTTTAAAATGAGTAATATTAATATTACTCGTTTTAAAATGACATGATCGTGTTATTTTTAAACGAGTAATATTAATGTCGCTCAATAGAGTCATATAAATGTTGTTAAATACACCGTGTCATTTTTTAATGAAAGCAAAATTATTACAATATTTATGGGCGTTAATGAATTTAACGGTAAATTAAAAGTTAAATTGGTGAACTAAACACAAATTGGATGCTACATGTGGGAAAAACTTATAAAATGATGAATTTAACGGAATTTAACAAGAATTTAACTGAAAATGTTACGGCAATTGTAGTCATTAATCAAAAATAGAGGAGTTACAAGCAATTTATAATTTTCACTAAAAATTTAATTGAATCAATTCATGTTTTCATGTATAAAACATGTTTTTCCATTGTTAAAGTAGCCAAAATTTAATGAACATGTGATACATGAATATGGTTGTGTACAAAACCCCATCCAAAATGAAAGGCAATCGACATTGGAGAAACGAAATGATTAAGAAGATTTATATGACATGTGATACAAACGAAATCAAAATCACAAACTTGAAAAAATATATGATAAATGATTAACTCATCATCCAAGGTTCTGAGCATGTTTAACATGTTCAACCGTAAAGAGCTCGAATAATTAGGAGCCTCAATACTAAACACCTTAGTATATGTTAGGTACGATATTCAAGGATACAAAATTGTTAAAAAAAATATAATAGTTTTAAAATTACACAGGACCTTCATAGAATTTGTCAATTGTTCTCTGCCATTGTAACTCATAATGTAAAGCTAAATTAAAAAAGTAATAGAAGAAAACATAAAGTTGTGAAAAGTAAGATTAATGGACTATAATTGAACAATTGGGAGATAGTAGTGGTAGGTTTTGTAGTGTAGTTTGAAGGTTTATCTTATCTTCCATTGTGACAGGAGTATCACAAACAATTATTAGTTGTTCTAAGAGTAATGAGCTTTTTAGAAAATATGTAACAAATTGTAGCTCCCATTCAGTCCTTTGATATTTCTTCATCATGATTCTTTTAAGAGAAACACTCAAACAAGTTGGAATTGTTTGGGTATCCTCCCATAACTCAGCTTCTAACGAGCCCCTCCAGTAGAAGTATTCCTCTTTATAGAATTTAGGGCCATATAGGAATATCTAATTGGAAATAAAACATGTAAAGAGTTAAAATTTAAGATTACATTTTCACACTTGCTTACAATTAGAATTAGAGGTGTTCAATAAGTTGGGCCCCATTTTGAGCTCTTATCCGCCCCGTTTTTAGAAGAGTTTTGTATGGATCGGGTCGAAAATGGGTCAGGCCAAAAGCAGGCTATATTATAATTAAAATGAAACGAGCCACAAAAGGGCACAATATGGGTCGAAAACAGGTCTTTGTAAACGATGTATAAATGATTATGTAAATGAAAATATTAATATTTTTTTAATCTAATTATTATAAATGATGATAATTTAATTGTTATAAGTTGATAAATGGAGATTAAAATAATTTTTAGCAGTTATAACAGGTCGGGTTGGGCCGGACCGAGCGTTGAAAGCCCGACCCATTTAAAGCGCATTTAACATCAAAAGGCCCTTATCCGGCCCGGCCCGACCAATATTTACTTAAGCCCGGTCCGACCCTTATCCGATCTATTGAACACCCCTAGTATTGAGATTTGAGATAGATAGAAGAATACACTAACTTCTGGAAAAGTGAGTGTTTCAAGTATAGGTGCACTGTGTAAAAGCTTTAACAATGTCTTATACGAGACGTTACGGCGCCGCTCGACACTTCCAATCTCCAAATATTTCAACTTACTAAACACCGGTAGCACAACAGGTTGATCATATTTCAAAATAACCTAAGCCAAAAACATCAAGACATCAAACATAAGTTGATCTAAAATTGATACGAATACGATGACCCAAATTTAACATATCCTACAATTTAAAGATTAAAATTAGGATGCGGAAACAAACCTCAAGACAGCCAAGCTCAAAGATACGCAAAGAACGAACATTAGTTAGCGAGCTCAAAAACGTTGGTACATCGCTACAATATTCTTCGGAATAAATATAGGGATCAATTTCAATTATACCGATATCAGCTTCAATTAATGCATTCATTTCGCCTACAAAGTAGTGACGCACCTCATGGTCTCGATACGATAGAGTCTCCAAATTAGGAACATCAAGAACAAGCTTAGTCTTTGGAACTTCATCATCATAATTATAAAAACATATTTCTAAACTACGGAGATTCTTTGAACGTATACAATTGGAATTGTCGCAACACGTAGTCATACCAATAAGAGAAAGATGTTGAAGCAAAGGACAACTCGAAACCAACCTATCTATGCATGAAAAACTTAATACTGGCAAATCCGAAACCAAACTCAAATACAAATCTATGGACTCTTTTTCAATGGTGTCCCAACGTAGATAAAGCTCTTTTAATACTGGCAATTCCAAATCTAATGGAACTTCAATTTTAAAATTCCCATCCAGCTTTAACACCTCTAGTGTTTGGCAATTAAAGTACCCTAATGGTACTTTATTTCTCGGAAAACCCTTCAAGTAAAAACTTATATCCACTTCTTTTATGTCCCCATGATTTAAGGGATAATTCAACCAACTGTCTATATTTATACCTTTTAATTCATCAACAAGCCCGGGCAATTTCCTGAAATCAATCTTAAACTTGCCAAACTTAAGTTTAAATGAAGTTATATTTTCAGAATCAGATAACTTTTGCAATACACCATCAACAACCCCTTTGAATTTCATGAAAGCTTTAATATTATTAGTTGGATCATCAGTTGAATATGAGTAATCGTCGTCCTCGTCGACGACAAATTCTAACCGTTGTAGCGATTTGAAAAGGTGGCTCCACCGCGGTGACAACATAGACATAGCAACCGCATCTTTTGTTGGAAGGAAAGAAAGTATGATTAACAACAGATCATCATGCAAATCACTTAATCTATCCTCTTTTTTCAATTTCTTCGACTTATTATTACTCATTATATCTTCAAATTCCATTCAAGATTAATCACCTATATCAAAAATAAATCAGTGTTAATTCATGATATTGTACATATTCTAATCTTAATCTACAAATTAAAATCATACATTCATACACTAAATTAATTAATTTTGATGTATAGTATAGTAAATTAGAGTGACATTTGTAATTATTTTATTGGTCAACATTATAAGAGTATTTATGGCAGGACTATTAATCAAAAGATTTACAATTTAGTGAATTTTTATCTTTTTCAAAGAAAAGAAGTCTGATCCATATAAATGGCAAGAATAATTGGCCAAGAATTTTCAATTCAGTCAACTTTACCTTTTACAAAAAATACAGTTTGCTTCATATTAATGGCAAGCATTGCATGAATTTCAATACAAATTTTATTTTATTTTAATAAATGCATGAATAAAAGACATGAATATAAATGGCAAGAAATTCAATTCAATTCTATTACAAATATAAAACGCTGGTTTCAAAATAGTACAGCAATAATATTAATTGCGGAAATTTCAATTCTAACAATTTTATTCTTTACAAAAATAAAAATTGACTTTTACTACAATGGCATAAATTAAAAATGCGGATTATTATAATAATAAATGCAGGAATAAATGGCATAAATATAAATGACAAGAATTTCAATTCTATTCTATTACAAATATAACAAAGTGGTTTCAAAATAGCAAGAATAATAATTGCATAAATTTCAATTCTGACAATTTTATTATTTACAAAAATATAAATCGACTTTTACTACAATGGCATGAACAACGGTATAAATAAATCTTTTGATCAACTTAATTAGTCGCTCATATCATTTTTCTTTTCTCAAACTTCAGTAATATTTTCAATAATAACAATGAACTTAAATTACATTAAGGAAATACAGAGTCATAGGGGAACATGGAAAATTAATGAAAGCGTTATCCCTACTTGGTGCTTAGGCTTAACCCTGGATAATACACTTTTGAGATACAACAGTTTGCAATTAATTATAAGCACTATATAATTAATCTTAGTGAAGTATTAGAGATTATATTGAGCAATCTTAGAAATAGAATGAAAAAAGTGATCAATTTCCTCCACACTTAAAAGCTTGTAGAGAATTAACTTGGGGAGATTAGAGGGGAAAAATATTGCAATTACTTAAAGAAATTAAGAAATTTGCACTTTTAAAATATAGCACATATCTTACGTAAAATATATAGTAGTTATATTTACAGTGATAGAATTAACTACCCATTATTCCATGATTTCCTTATTTCCTATTTTTAGCAAAATAAAATAATAAATTTTATTTATTAGAATTTTAATTAAAAGTAACCGTAACTTTTAATTAATAAATCCTAAAAAATTAGCCATGTAAAAATACATGGCCCAAGAAAATAGGATCTTAGTTTGGAAATTGTCAAATGTTCAAGAATTAGGCTCAGAATTGTATTTCATGCAAATTAGCCCTAGCTTTCCAATCTGGAATAAGTCAAATGCTTTGGGCTTTAGTTTATGGCCCAACTTTTGCTCTTCCAATTTCCTATTCTCTTATTTCCTTTTGGACAATAATATTATACTCCCTCCGTTCCAGTTTAGATGTCCCATTTGACTTTTCACACATGCCGAGGCAACATTTTAACCCTTAATATCTCTAATTATTCTTAATCAAAAAATAAAAAAAATTGATATTAATAATCCTTGTATTGAGACGAATCAAACAAGATCTCACATGACTATGTTTTAATTTATAGATTAAGAGTAAAATACAAATCAAGAGTGATGAGCGAATAGTGCCAAAAGTCAAATGGGACATCTAAACTGGACCGGAGGGAGTAACATTTTTTCGCACTTCTTTCATAATACTTTTGGCCCTACTATTTTCATAGAACCTGCCATTAATTTTCATGAAATTTTATATTTTAGTATAATTAGGCCTTATAATTATACTTTAACTTTTATATCTTTTATACTCTAAATTATCCAACAAAAACTTACCTAAAAATTTACTAAATCAATTAAAACCCTAATAAGTCCCAAGAAATTAAATATGAAACCCCAAATTTAGAAATTGCACCACCAATTAAACCAAAAATACTAAATTGATTCTATTGTTTACAATTAACATTTAAAGAAATAAAAAATCTATAACAAATTAGCAATTGAAATTAAAACTTTTACAGAAAAAAAGAAAAAAAAAGTATGTACTTTGGTGGTGGTGGTGGTGGGCGGTGTCTGCCAGCTGGGGGTGGCGTCTACCGGTTTGAGACAGTGTTGGCGGCTTCCGGCTGGAGATGATGGAATGGAGGAGGCTAGGCAGGCGGAGGGGCTGGATTTTGGTCTCTAAGATGGAGGTGGAGGTTGAAGAGAGAAGATAATACGGGGAGAAGTAGAAGCAATTAAGCGACCAAGGGTTGTATATATAGTTCTTTTTATGACAGAAAAGTAATGTGGGCTTCCATAAAAGGAAATTTGCATTAAAATAGGAGGAGTTAGTTACGACTTACGATCAACTAATTAAAGCTAATTTTTAGTTTTTTCTTTTTTTTTTTTGTTTTTTATTTTTTTTAAAACAAACATTATCATACAATTAATACATAATTTATTACATCATACGTCTTTTTGTGTAGACTGTAATTCATTCATATTAATTTAAAAAAAATTGATGCCAGTGTGTGAATTGAAATGTGAAAAGTCACGTAATATATTTACGTTATAATAATAATATTTATTTAGGGTTATAATATAATATATTTGGTGTTATATCAACATATATTTTAGCAGCCGGTCTTGGTCGAGACCGTCTCATAATGAGACGCGGTCCAGCCCAATGTTTTCTCTATTTGATTCCATCTTTTGAGCATTTTTCAATTCTAATCATAAAGGTATCAATTTTGACCTTAAAGATATCAATTTCAATTTAATCATATCTGTATGAACTCCATTAATCATGAAACTGAATGCTATAAAATGAGAATTGAATAAATTAACAATGAAACTGAATACTATAAAAACTGAATACCTGTATGAACAACAATAATCATGAAACTGAATAGTATAAAATGAGAATTGAATAAATTAACGATAAAACTGAATATCTGTATACTTGAATGCAAAACTGAGCAAAATAAGAGCATAATTGAGCAAAATTGATATCTTTAAGGTCAAAATTGATGCCTTTAAGGTCCAAATTGAAATTTTTCCAGAAAAATTAAAAACACAAAAAAACGAAATTTGGAGGGAAAGGCGCGCGCGTGTGTTACAAGCGCCTAACATTGGGCCGGCCCATCTCCCGTCTCATTATGAGACGGTCTCGGCCAAGTTTTTGTGATATTTTAGAGTTATAACATAATATATTTGAAATAATATATACATATATATATATATATATATATATATATATATATATATATATATATATATATATATATATATATATATATATATATATATATATATATATATATATATATATATATATATATATATATATATATATATATATATATATATATATATATATATATATATATATATATATCTATATATATATATATATATATATATATATATATATATATATATATATATAATATATATATCTATATATATATATATATATATATATATATATATATATATATATATATATATATATATATAATATATATATACACACACACATAGGGTTATAAAATTATATAGGGAAATTCCACGTGGTACCCTGAGGTTTTAGGTTTTCCACGTGGTAACCAAAACTTTTGAAAAACAAAATGTTAGCAAAACGTTAGAAAACATTAATTTTAAAGGTTTAAAGCTCTTGTACGCCTATCTATGCGACTCACCATTGCAAATATCATCATTTTCAACCTTTTCCCACAATACATAAACCCAAACGCTACAATCTTTGAATTTGGAGGAAAAAAGATGATTTAGATGAAAGATAGTAGAGTTGAGGTTTATGTTTTGGGGAAAAAAGTTGAAACTGATGGCATTTGAAATAGTGAGTCGTATAAATAGGCATACAACATCCATAAAGCTTCAAAATTAACTTTTACTAACATTTTTATGTGCAAAAAGGTCACGATGGAATAATTACGCAAACCTCAGGGTTACCGCGTAGATTTTTAAAAAGCTTTGGTTACCAAGTGGAAAACCCAAAACCTCAGGGTTACCAAATGGAATTTCCCAAATATATTTTTGTTGTTATAACATTATGTATTATATGTTTGGGGTTATAGTATTATATTATGAACGATTTTGGACGGAAGAAGTTATAAAGGTTTACGGTTGTAAAACGCTCAATAATACGAGGGTACGATTGAGAACAAAAAAAAACTTATGTGTACCATTGATAAAGTGCCAAAACTCAGGGGTAACATAGATAATTTCCCTAAAAAAACTAAATTTTAAACGGAAAAAGTTAAAAAGGTTTCGGTTGTAAACAGCTCAATAATACGAGGTTACGATTGATAATTTAAAAAAAAAATAAATAAAAAATAAATAAAATAAAAAAAAACTTAGTGTTCCATTGATAAAGTGTCCAAACTCAACGATACCATTAATAATTTCCCTTAAAAAAACTAAATTTTCAATATTCAATGACAATATTATACTATTAGTTGTTTCTTATATACCTTTGTTAGCATTTTTTATTTTGGATATGTCAAATTTGCATTATTTTTATTTTTGGACTATGGTTCACCACTCTCTTGTAATGTCATTCATTAAATTTTAACTCTCTCTTAATTTCATTCACACAATTCATTTTCTCTTTTAATATAATATTATTATTGACTTTTTTTGAAAAAAAAACTATCATTTTTCTATTTAATGCAAATATACAGTAGCAATCAAAAAATAAATAAATAAAGATCCATTGTATTTGGAACCTATTCCCATCATAATATTGATTTGGAAAATAATTCCAAGTCTACCTCAAAGAGAAACTTAATTCCCACAATACCGTCCACGTCGGACAGATTGCAAATTTATTTATTTTTTCTTTTTTTTCCACAAAAACGCTACTTCAAAAAGCGATTTTATGTCGACATTCAATTAAAAATGCAATGTGAAATAGCCAGGGGCGAAGCTAGGGGGGGCCGGCGGAGGCCCGGCCCCCCCGGCTTAAATATATGTTCCTTTGTAATTTTGGTTCGGCCCCCTTTAATATTTTATACTATATTAATAAAGTAGTCTAATATGTATCAAGGAAATTGGAGTGCTTCAGTGGATAGATTGCCTAACTTCTAACCTTAGGTGCACGGGTTCGATTCCAAGGAGCAGCAACTTTCTTTATATTTTTTTATAGCAAATGACGGCAGCTGAACAGGCAGCCTATGTATCTGCATTCTGCAGGCAGCCTAATGGCCTATGTATAGGCTATAATTTGGGCCTAATTAGCTAATTGCCTTATTTCAAAAAAAAAAAAAAAAGAAAGCTAATTGCCTAATTCTCAATCGTACTAATTACCCAAATTAGCCAATTTACATCTATTCAAATTCTTTTTTTTTTAGAAACCCATTAAAATTACCTTCAATCACTCATTTCCTTATTGGTGAAGGAATTCTTCCAAAATCAATATTTTAGTAGTATTGCACTCTAATTCTTAGTTGGATTATTACTCAAGAAATTTCTCAAAGCCTTAAAGGTAAATTATTTCTAATTTTTATTCATTACTTATAATAATTCATTTTTGTTTGAATAATTTATTGGTTTGTAATTGTGAAATTTTATAATTGAGAATTTTGTGTTTTTTTATTTGTAATTGATAATTTTGTGTTTTTTTTATTTGTAATTGGAAATTTTATGTTTTTTTATTTGTAAATGGGAAAATTTGTGTTTTATTTGTGTAATTGACTAATTTGTATTCATAACTTAATAAATTATATCATTGTGTTTCTTTATTTTAAAGTTGGAAAATTGTTATGATTAGGTGAATTCATTAATATATAACTGTATGAGCTATGAAGTCAAGAACACTAGATTTTTTTTTCAAAAAGTCCAATGGTGGGCAAGCTTCAATTCCAAGTGTTCAAAATGAAACTCGTGAGCAACAACAAAATCCTGAAGGAAGAAAAAGAGATGAAATTCCAACTAACAACAGTAATCGTCCTCATAAATTTGTAAGAGTTGAGTTAGGTGATAATGTTAACCATTTTGTTGTTGAACGCGATCCTGGATTACGTAAACAAATCAACGAATATCATCCCAATGATCGTGAAAAAGTAATGAGGGAGTATGTTAAATTGAAACCATTTCAACCCATTCTTGACACATATCCACTATCTGGACGAGACAACCATTTGCGCTCATTTCAGTCCACTTGGTTTCAAAAATTTCCTTGGATAGAGTATTCACCAACAAAGGATGCTGTCTTTTGCTTTCCTTGTTTTCTCTTCACAAAAAAGTCTTTTGGATGTTTTACACATGTTGGTTTTAAGAATTGGAAAAAAGTTAATAGTGGGAAGGATTGTCCATTTTTAAATCATATGGGAAACACACCTAACTCACTACACAACATTAATCAAAAAGCACTTGAAGGATTGGAGAACACCAATCAACATATTGAGGCAGCTCTTATAAGTCAATCAGAAGAAGAAATAAAGAAGAACAGATTGCGATTGAAGGCTTCAATCAACGCAGTTCGTTGGTTAGCTTGCCAAAATTGCGCATTTAGAGGACATGATGAAAGTATCAGTTCTAGAAATAGAGGAAACTTTCTAGAACTTATCAAATATGCATCATTGTACAACGATGAAGTGAAGAAAGTAGTGTTGGAAAATGCACCTGGTAAGTTATATTCATTTTCATTAAAATACAATTATTCTTTGTACTTATTATAATTCATTGAATTAATTATTGATAAATTAAATTTTAGGAAATGCTTCGTATACATCATCAACGATACAAAAGGAGATTTTGCATATCTTTGCTAGCAAAGTACAAGAAGAAATAAGAAAGGAGATTGGAGAGGCAAAATTTTGTATCATTCTAGATGAATCACAAGACAGAGCTGAAAGAGAGCAAATGGCAATTGTGTTAAGGTTTGTTGATAAGTTTGGTACTCTTAAGGAGCGATTTTTTGATCTCGTCCATGTTAAAAACACTGCATCATTGACTTTAAAAGAAGAATTATATCAAGTTTTGTCTTACCACAACTTGAATATTAAAAATGTCCGAGGTCAAGGGTACGATGGTGCTTCCAATATGCGAGGAGAGTTTAATGGCTTAAAAGCTTTGATATTGAAGGACTCTCCTTATGCATATTATGTTCATTGTTTTGCTCATAGGCTTCAATTAGCATTGATTGGAGCAACAAAAGAAGTGATTTCCATACAACAATTTTTTACAAAATTAGCCATTATTGTTAACATAGTTGATGGCTCTTCTAAAAGACATGATGAACTACGGGCTAATCAACAATCTGAAATAGCTCACAATATTGCTTATGAAGGGACCAAAACTGGAAGAGGGTTGAATCAAATTGGAAATTTACAAAGAGCTATTGACACACGATGGTCATCTTATTTGAATTCCATTACTAGTTTGATGAGAACATTTAGTGCAACTGGTAAGGTTCTTAAAACTGTTATAAAGGAAGGAAATTCAGAAAAGCGTGCAAGTGCTGATGCTGCTTATGATTGCTTGATGTCTTTTGAGTTTGTATTTATTTTGCATTTGATGGGAGAACTTTTGGGGTTGACTGATAATTTGTGTCAAGCTTTACAACGTCGTGGTCAAGACATAGTTAACGCGATGGGTTTAGTGTCATCTACTAAAGTCTTGGTTCAAATGTTTAGAGAAAATGGTTGGGATGAGTTGTTCATTAAAACCAAGTCTTTTTGTGAGAAGCATAATGTTGAAATTCCAGATATGACTTCTCCTCATAAAGCGGGTAAAGGTCGTTCTCGTCAAGGGGGCAATATAACAATGGAGCATCATTTTCGAGTTGACTTATTTATTGCGGCAACAGATGCACTACTACAAGAACTTGATCATAGATTTGATGAAAACATGATTGATCTTCTAATTCTTAGTGCATCTTTAGATCCTAAAGATTCTTTCACGTCTTTTGATATTGACAAAATATGCAATTTGGCAAACAAATACTATCCTGAAGACTTCTCTGATCAAGAAAAACTTCAACTTCGGTATGAATTGCAACATTTTCACTTTGATGTTTGTCAACATATGCAATTTGAAAAGCCCGCAACCTTAGCATTATTGTGTCAAAAATTGACGGAAACAGGAAAATCAACAAAGTTTCCACTGGTTGATAGGTTGATCCGACTTGTTCTAACTATCCCCGTTTCTACAGCAACATGTGAGCGTGCATTTTCCGCAATGAACATTGTTAAGACTAATCTAAGGGCAAAAATGGAAGATGATTTTCTAAGAGATGTTCTTGTAATATCTATTGAAAGGGAATTAGTTGATCTGTTTGACGTAGACTCTATTATTGATGATTTTGCTCTAATGAAATCCCGAAGAGTGCGATTCAATTAAATATCCATGTAAGAACTTTAACTTAATTTAATATATTTATAAGTATTGTATTATTATTGGCCCCCCCTATAATAAAATCCTGGCTTCGCCACTGGAAATAGCGGTTACATGTTTACAAAAAATTATAACATGAAATGGCGATTTATCAATAATATTTTTTTTACTAATAAACCGCCATTTGATTTGGCGATTTTGCCTCTGCATAAAACTGCTCCTACACGACATTTGCCATTTGCTTATTTCATTTGTTTCTTCTACTATCGACACTAAAGACAAAAAAAAAAAAAAAAAAAATTCACCTTAATCACTCACATACTCCTTTACTTACTTTGAATCATCTTCAAACCCCTCTACTTTGAATCATCTTCATTGTGTTATTATTTCTTGATTACTTCATCATTGCATCATCAATTCAAGGTAAAACATTAACCCCTTTTTTTTCAATTTTGCAATTTGATTTTAAGATTATGATAGTTCTAATTTAAGCTTATATTGCATTGGTTGATTGTAATGTTAAGTAATTTTCATGTTTTAAGCATTCAATTAACATATTTTAGTTGAATTATGTAATTTGTTTTGTGTGCACAGCTGCACAGCCATGATCGCATTACAATCCTTTATCTACGATACTTGTACGTCTTCTTTTAAAAATGCCAAAATATAGTAATACTTGTATGCGATTCTTTTAGCAGTATCTGAATTACATGCACGCTGAGCGCATCAGATCGGTCCTTATACAATGCAGTGACACGATAGACGGGGCCTCTACATTGCCCGATGATGTGGGGTATCGGCTATGTACTCAGACCCTTGGCTCTATTAACACGTCATTAACCGATGTGTTTAGTCAGGTGGGATATGATTACCTCATTCTGACTCCTCCCACAGCTGGGGATGATGAGACGTTCGACACTCCTTCTCGGGGTTCGGGGCATCGAGGTAACTCTTCTGGAGGATCAAGTTGTCGGTCCTCAAGAGGTTCTGGGTGTTCATCTACCCGAGGTCGGTCTTCTAGATCATCATCATCATCCAGTGCTATGTCGCCATTTGTACCTCCAGCTTCCGTATCCACTCCTTCACATCCATCGCCTCCGCATACGATCATTACATATCAGCGTGCTAGTCAAAGACGAGCCCCCTGCTCTTGATGTCATTACAGAGGTTGACGAGTCTACACCGTCCTCATCCACCGGTGCACGCAGCAAACGGGGGCTGGAATTGTAGTTTAATTGGACTTTAGAGTCTATTTTATATATCTTGAACTTCTTGTATCATTTTAGATGATTGTAATATATATGCGCATTATTTTCATTAATGTTTACGAATCAAGCTGGTTTTTGGTTGATTATTAAGGAGTACATAGTGTTAAATAAGTTTAATGCAGGTTGCACTACGCATTTAAGGGAGATGAAGAAACAATTGATTTGAAGCAAAGGCACAGGGTAAACCGCCACCTGAGATGGCGATTTACTTTAAGCAAAAAAAAAAAAACTCTCCACAGAAAACCGCCATGTGAGGTGGCGGTTTGGCACCTAATAAAAATTGGCTTCTTCTAAACCGCTGTTTCAATTAATGGCGTTCTATGCTTTGAAGTAGACCGCTTTTTCAGTTGGCGGTTTTGTCATGCAGATTTTTTTTTTTAAAAAAAAAAAAAGAAAACTACCACGTGGACAGTATGTTGGGAATTAATTTTCTGAACCAGGGAATTATTTTTGGGGAGAGCATTATTTAGAGAAAAGAGTCTAGTATTTAATTTAAATTGGTCAACTTATACCCAATAAGAGTCAAATGAGTTATAAAATGGAAAATCTGTCCTAACCACAAAGTGATATGATTTCTTATCAGTTATTCCTTTATCCTCTTCCTCCTCTCACATTCTCTTCCAACACCCGTCATCATTTCTTAACACATCACAGATCATCTCATCTTAATTCCTTCACCATTCCAACATATGGATACACTCTCACTCACTCCTCACCTTTCCCGCCTTAAACTTACTGTTTCTCCACCGTTACACCCACCTTATTTTCTTTCTCCTCACCCTTTTCTCCGCCGTCACAACCACCTTACTTTCTCTCTCCTCGCTCAACAATCCCCTTTGTCTCCAACAACAACAGCTACCTCATACGATACTTACGATGAAGATGAATCTTATGGAGAAGTCAATCGAATCATCGGCAGCCGCGTCTCATCCACTTCTCCGACCGCCATGGAATACCTCATAGAATGGAAAGATGAACATGCACCTACGTGGGTCCCATCTAACTACATAGCAGCTGACGTCGTTTCGGAATATGAAACTCCTTGGTGGACTGCTGCTAAAAAGGCTGATGCTAATGAGCTGCAGAAAATCATGGAGCAGCCTGAATCTTCTGCACGTGATGTGGATGCTGTTGACTCCGACGGTCGTACAGCTCTACACTTTGTTGCAGGTCTAGGGTCTGACACGTGTATTATGCTTCTAGCCACATATGGAGCTGATGTGAACAGAAAAGATGTAACTGGAGGCGGGCTTACTCCGCTGCATATGGCAGCGGGATACGCCCGCCCTGAAGCTACACGGGCACTCCTCGAAGCAGGAGCAGACCCGGAGATAGAAGACGGGAAAGGAAGAACCCCATTAGATTTAGCTACGGAAGTTTTGAAGGCAACCCCTAAAGGAAATTTAATGCAATTAGGCAGGAGAATTGGGTTGGAGAATGTGGTGAAGATATTAGAAGGAACAATTTATGAATACGCAGAAGTGGAGGGGATTTTGGAGAAAAGGGGAAAAGATGAAAACTTGGAGTATTTGGTGAAATGGAGAGATGGAGGAGAGAATGAATGGGTAAAAGCAAGATTAATTGGTGAAGATTTGGTAAGAGATTTTGAAGAAGGACTTGAATATGCTGAAGCAGTGGGTGTGTTCGGGAAGAGAATTGGGGATGATGGGAAGAATGAGTTTCTGGTTAAATGGGTTGATATTGAAGATCCTACTTGGGAGCCTGAAGAGAACGTTGATCCTGATTTGATTAAAGAATTTGAGGAGTCTCAAATTAGTCCAAATAATAATACAAGTAGTAGTAGTAGTGTTGACACTTAAATTTTTGTTTCCTTGGAATTTTTGACTCTAAAATGTAATGTTTGATGCTGATATTTTCCAATTTTAATGTGTTTATGGTAGAGATTGAAAAGGGAATAACTCTGAATTTTCACAAAGACCTTGCATCATGCAGGTCATTATGTCACCTTGCCATTGCATTTAAGCCATGTTTTGCATCCTGCTTATCAATTTCTCGTCAATTCCGGAATCCTACATTCACCAAATTAAACCTCCTCAATTATAGCATTTCTCCAATAGCCATCATCCAACACTTCAACAATATCACCAACACTCCAAACAGCAGACCCTATCATTGATGTATGATGCCTAACAGCATCCCTCGGTACTTGATTAAAACCCTCTTCCACTGCACAAAATCACTGGTAATATCGCACCATATAACCATCTTCATAATCGTCTACAATCTGGGCACACCGTTAAACACCCAATAGATACTTCTTCTTGCTCAAGACCTCCACCATTCTACCCCTACTTCATATCCGACTTTTTACAAATAATCATTTGCATAACCAAAACACAAAAAGTAAAAATAAAAATAAAAATACTCCCTCCTTTTCATAATGGGACATTATTTTTTCACACTATCCAATGCACTTATTCAATGTTTAATACTACCTTCAATTCACCACAAGTGTCCAATTTACTTTTTGGACATTATTCATCTCTTATTCTTAATTTGTATTTTATTATTAATCTATAAGTTAAAACATAGTCAAGTGAGATCTTGTTTGATTCGTCTCAATGCAAGGATTTTCATATCAACTTTTCATAATTTTTGATTATACACAATTACAAATATTAACGATCGAATAAGTGCATTGGATAGAGTGCAAAAAGCAAATGGGACACTTGTGTTGAATAGGATAGAGTATCTCTTATTATACATAATGAAATATTATAAAAAGTGGATGTTAATAATCATTGCATTGAGACGAATCAAATAAAATCTCACTTGATTATGTTCTAATTTATAGATTAAGAATAAAATATAAATTAAGAATAATAAGTGAATAATGTCAAAATCTAAATGTTCTATTCTCTATGAATAGGAGAGAGTATAACATTAACAAAAAAAAATCCTCAAATTAAACATTACGAAAGAATCACATCACTGCATAAGAGCATCTTTAATGGTGACCTTTTTAGAGGTCATATGATCCAATTATGACAAAAATTCCATTTATGGTGACCCAAAATAAGGTGGGTCATGGAATAGGTTGGGCAATTGGGTCAAGAGATGACCCGTTCAATAGAACGGTCACTCCATTTTTTTTAAAAGAAAATCGCCACGTGTCGCTCTGGGATTGGCTAGCAAAATTATTCAATTATGCACCTGACACTCTCCTTCCATGTGGGGGCTTCTGATTTGTTGTTGAAAAATAGTCATTTATTTTAATTAACAACTATTTTCGTATTTAATTAAATTTTTAAAAAATAAAATAATTACACCAATGGTTATATTTTTTCGAGATCTATAAAATGAGACCAATTTTGATATATTTTTGACATAATTTTAATTTACCCATTTTCTTCTTTTTATTAATTCTTTTTTTTTTTGTTAAAAAACACCAAAATAAAAAATCAGTTTTGTTAAAAATTATTAGTTTTATTAAAATAATTATTTTTTTTATTTTAATCAAATAAAAAATTATATGAACTTTGTACATGAAAATATTATTATAAAAAAATAAAGACAAATGTTAGATAAATTAAGGGAGAGAAAATATGGTGGATAGATAAAAATAAGAAAGAAAAGATGATGACCTTTTAAAAGAGATCATTGTTAATAAAATTAGGTTGAAAGATGAACTTTTAGGAGAGAGAAAAAATTAGATGACCTTATTATTAGATCATCATAAATGATGCTCTAACAATTTAAATATGACCTAGTTTTCTGAACAAAAACCATGGAATCCTATCCTAATACAATCTAATGGAAACTCAAATCTTTATACAATCAAAACTAGAGTCATGATCATTGATTACACTTAGATCCGTACATTGAACATTATTGAGTATCAATAATACTACAAGGTAAAAAGTTATTTTTCAAAATCATGGATTCTTCTGTGTTCAATGGACAATAGCTATTAACATAAACAAAAAACTAGACTTACACAATTAGAAACAGTAACAAATCATAGCAGTTCTAAATAAAACCATTAAAAAGGTAAAATTGAAGACGAAGAACTTAGAGAAGTATCATACCTTTTAGGAAATTGAAAGAAAACGCAAATTTAGCGCTAAGAACAAATTAATTGAGCTGATGAAATTTTTTGATTGATTTCTGAGAGGAAAATTAGGGTTTTGAATTGAGAAAATTGAGATTTGTGGGGTGCAAAAGGCGTATATACTAGTACTAACAGCCCGTTTGGTTAGTGGTACTAAATGGTGGTAATGAGAATGACTTATAGTGTAAAATTTAATCAAAACTTTCATGTCATTTCCATGGTAATGAAACTTTGATCACAAAAAACTTTTTTTGTTTACAAATTTTCATTATCACCTAATACCACCTCTGCCATTGGTAATGCATTGGAATGAATTTTATGAACAAAATGAGATGATTGAAAGTTGTCAAGTATGACCATCAAGGAAGCAAAGAGATTTTTCGACCAAAATTACACTAGCATTTCATTCCCATTACCGCGGTTTATTACCATCTACAAAACGGGCAGTTAGAGTCATAGTTCGATTCAATGTAATTATGTGTGACCTATAAATTGAGTTCTTTAGTTATTATCAAATATTATTGACTAACATCTATTATAGCAACAATATATTCGTAAGGAAAATTTGATTCTAAACGTATGAACTTTGCGTGATTTGCTTCTAAAAGCGTGAACTAACGTTTTTCTTTTAAAGGTTTGAACTTTGGGGGTCTCTGCATCTAAAGATGCGATTGACCTGTTACAGGCTAAATGACCGGTTCTTAAATGGGTCTCGTCCATTTCTGTACCTTATTTAAGAATTGAAAAGGGGTTCAATTTTGGTTAATTTGAAGTTGTTGTAAGAGAGATCTGTTTTGTTGTTTTGGAAAAGAGGAAGAAGAAGAAGAAGAAGAGGGTGGTTTCCAAAGTGTATGAGAAGGCTTCTTAAGGGGAGTATTCAAAGGGATTCGCCATTAATGGGAAAGTTGAGGAAGAAGGTGATAAAGAAGCCATTAACGGGGAGGTTGAGGATGAAGTTGATGAAGAAGTCATTGATGAAGATGGTAACCTGCTATTCTAGGTTACCAAAAGCGGCTGCATCTTTGGATGCGGAGACCCCCCAAAGTTCAAGTCTTTAAAAAAAGTCGTAAGTTCGCACATTTAGAAGCAAATCACGCAAAGTGCATACATTGTGAATTACAGCGTCAAAGTTTTCTCGTTTTGTGAATTACAGCCGCAAAGTTGTTTTTTTTTTTATGAATTACAGCCACCAACTTTTGAAAATGACCACCATTACGGCCAAGTGACCGATTGACACCGTTGACCATGATTTTTACCGATGACTTTCCATTATTCTGATTTTTCCTCTCTTTTTTTCTTTTTCCTTTTTTTTTTTCCTTTTTTTTTGTTTTTCTTTTTTTTAATTTAATTCTTCATTCTCAATTGTCTTTCTCTCTCTTCCTCCTTCTTCTCCATTATCTTCATCCTCCATTAATCTTCAAAGTCACCATTAATCTTCAAACACCTAATTTTTCTCCAAAGTCCAAACCCTAGATTTCTTCCCACCAATAATCTGTTCATCACTTTCATTACTTTGTTCTCCTCAAAGACCCAATCAAAGACCCAAATACTCAAAGACCTAATCACCCAAATTTCTCTGCAGATCAAACTGAACAAAATAACCCTGATGAAGAAATCATAAATAATCCTAAATTTAATATAAAGGTGGTATTTTTTAAAGAGAGGGTGAAGATTTGGAAAACTAATTTAGATTTTGTGTCGATTTAATTTAAATAATCAATCCCATTTGCATTTCATAATTCAGAAAAGCATTTCATAATCAGTCCCATTTGCATTTCATGATTCAGAAAAGTATACCCAGACTTGGTTTAAACCCAACTGAGAAAATAGTTCTGGGTATACCCTGCATTTCATGATTCGAAAGTATACCCTGCATTTCATGATTTATAATCAATCCAAATGAAGAAAGTTTCGGGAATCTCAAGTTTTTATTATCAATCTTATTATCAATTAGCAGCTGCAATTATGCAAGGAAAAAAATTACACATTCTGGGTATTATAAGAACATTGAAAAACTTGCTGATGTTGGTGTTTCTGATGCTAAAAAAATTGTCAGAAAATTATCTACAAATCAATTCAAGAATATGTTGAATGGAATCTGGTATTCTTGAGCAAAATACCCATTTGTCATTTTTTTTTTTTTTTTGTATATCTGCAAATGTGTGGGATGATTTTTAGGGCTTGAATGAATGTGGTGAAGGGGTGAAATCAAAATATTAACTCAATTGAAAAAGATTTTAAAATTGAATTTTACCAAGTTGTCTAAATTAGAAGATGATTCTGCATCACTATTCAAAAAGATGATGGACTTTGAATCTTTGTCAAATACCCAAAAAGTTCATCCCTTCCAATTTGGTATTCTTTGATTAGGGTTCTTGAAAAGGAGAAAGAAATTTAAGGTTTGGACTTTGGAGATAAATTGGGTCTTTGAAGATTAATTGTGACTTTGAAGATTAGTGAAGTGTTTGAAGTTTACTAGAGATGAAGAGGATGGAGATGATAAGGAAGAAGGAGGAGGAGAGAGAAAGGGATGAAGGAATTAAATTAAAAAAAAAGAAAAAGAAAAAAAAAACTCAAAAAAAGGAAAAACAAAAAAAAAACAAAAAAAAAAAGAAAAATCAAAAAAATAGAAAGTCAAAGGTAAAAATGCTGGTCAACGGTGAGAACCGGTCACTTGCGCGTAATGGTGGTCATTTTCAAAAATTGGTGGCTGTAATTCATAAAAAAAAAAAAAACTTTGCAACTGTAATTCACAAAACGAGATAACTTTGAGGCTGTAATTCACAAAAGATTCAATCAAATTTTACTATTCCTAATCATCTAAGTAATTGTGTGGAATTACTTCAATCTACCACTTATATGTAGAAAATGTGGCAATTCTTAAATTCCTAATGCAATGTTTGAAAATGTTGATTTCATTTGAATATGTAGATTCGACTCAAATTTTGTATTTGGCAAATAAAAAATTTTTAATTTTGGGTAAGTCAAATCCACCAATATTTTAAAAGTGGTTAAAAATAAGGATTTGAGAATGACTTCCCTAACCTTGTCATTTTCAAATTCTTCTTTAATAAATTCATAATTGAAATCTACAATTTGAAATCAAATACTTGTCCCAAACGCAACCTAAAGTTACTTAGTGTCATAATATGACACTATGTTAACAACCATTGTTACACATGATATTTTCTCAAACTGATAAAACAATGATAAACATTTTAATCACTTAATCATAGTTACACATTTCAAAATTCTAACTCATCAAGTGGTCTACACACCAGTTTTATCTTGATAAGAGAACTATTCAATCTTGTATAACCATTTAATCACACCTCTTAAAGCAAAGAAGAAAAAAGATAACAGTGAAACAAAGAAGATCTCACCTCATATATTAGCTTCCAAAACATGAGGTACCTTCTTCTCTAGGGGTGCAAAGAGGTCTAGCATGCATGCAAACTCAAGGTGAGACTAGTCCTGAGCTGCATAATCACATTATTTTGCTGGTTAGACCTTTCCAGCAACAAAATCCGGAGCTGTGTATTAGTGACCTCAACTGGAATTTCTCAAGGAACGAGTTACTCATCCATCTGGGTTGGAAAAGCCTATGCCTTAGACCTAATGGCTGGGAAAAGGAAAGATAAAGACGTTATCAAAGAATAGGTGAAAAGGTCTAAGCTTTTAAAAGTGCTTGCAGTTTAAAAAAACATACCTGAGATCCACCAATTAAAGAGCGCTCTAAGGATTGTCTAGAAGGATGAAATACTCAGAGTTCCCTATTATGGTTTGGCACTGCAAGGCATGGTTGACTTCTACATATCTCACGACTTCCTCTGTCTCAGTTAGGAAGTGGGAGGAAGCAACAATTCTCTTAAACTCTACGAGAACAAGAATAGCTCCCTTTCTAACCAGAAGAGCCACTTCTATTGCTTCCCTTTTTCTTATCAGCCTTTATTGAAGAGGGTGCTCAGGTTTGCTCTGAAATGTCGACTTCCCCAGTTGCAAGAAGATCAGTTTTTGTTGCCTTAGTTAGCAACCTCATGAGATCATCTAGAAATGTATGTTGAAGCATTAAATGTGTTCGTAATATTCAATTCAAAACAAAATTAATAAAAAGAAGGCAGTTACCTCTAGCAAGGACAATTTTCACTTTAGGTTAAGCAATTTTGCTAGATAACAATTTTGAAACTAAATTGAACCTACCGGAAAAAAAAAAATGTTGAAAGCAAGAGTTTATTTAACTTGAAGCTTATTTACAATGATTACATCCAAGTATTTATCAAAAATTGAGGTTTTCCTTTGACATTATTGGAGAAAAAAATGAAAGAAGGATTTAAAGTGTGAAAGCGAAGCTTCTGGACGGAAAAGTAAAAGCCTGGGGACAAAAAGTGAAGCATGTTTTTAAAGCTACCGGAGAAAATTTAGGTTATTATAGTTGGTGATTATTGTAAGGTTTCTATTTCGTAAGTTTGTATAGAATTGACCAAATCATATAGTAACACTGTGATGTGTTATAGCAACTAAGGTTCACGATTTGATCCGTCATCAAAAATTTAAAAACCTGAGCAAAGCCTAGAAGCTACAGAATATTCAATGCGGTAAACCAAAGAAAAATTCACATGATAAAATCAGGATCAAATAGCATTCCCAACATTCATACAAAAGCAAGTCTCAAAGTCGTGTTCCAAGTCGAACATTCGACCTTCTAAGAAAATTGTATCTCGCACCAATACATGGTTATACACCATATTCCTACTACTAATATCTAAATCCAAAACCCTTTATAGAGAAGAGAAGCACGGGAAATTTCACAAGCACAAAGTTCCCCATTAACCATTTTCCAGACACCACATTTACTCAAATGCGTCATCATCATCATCTGGGAGTGGTTGGGCAGCTGCAACAGCAAGCTCTTGTTCATGCCTACAAATATACAACAATGGGAGCATTAGTTTTAAACCACCATTGCACCTCAACATTCTCACCAGCACACAATTCACAGCCTCAATGGGGCATCATATGAAACAAATAACTCGACGTTCCTTGCCAAACAATTAGGAAACACAGAGCAGATCATTACCTCTGCTGTTCAGCCAAATCAATCTGCACCTCAGGAGGAGCCAAAGCAGGGGACTCGACGAAATGCAAGTTGGGATCACTGCACAACAACCAACCAGCTCTTAGCATCTGGAACATGATGTTGCAGAATATGCTTTCACAAGATCAACAACGTAAACAAAAATATTCTTACCCTGCAAGCTTCCTAGCAAGATAAAGGAATGGCTTCTCAAAGTTGTAATTACTCTTGGCAGAGATCTCATAGTACTGCAAGTTCTTCTTCCTGTGGAAGGTAACTTGCTTAGCCTTCACCTGCCTGTTTTTCACATCAACCTTGTTTCCACATAGCACAATTGGAATGTTTTCACACACCCTGTTAGATGCAAAGGAAAAGCAATAATTATATTATCAGAGAAGGCACATCATAAATCACAAAAGAAATCGAAGTATACCAAAACATTACCTGCAGAGATCCCGATGCCATGTAGGAACATTCTTGTATGTTAACCGAGCTGTCACATCAAACATGATGATAGCACATTGACCGTGAATGCTGAAAAAACACAAGAACGGTCACTACAAACTCAAGAAACTGTTCAAATGATAGCTAAACACAAGTTTCATCGAGAAAAACACAAGTTTCATCGAGAAAAAACACAAGAACGGTCACTACAAACTCAAGACACTGTTCAAATGATAGCTAAACACAAGTTTCAGATGATAGCACATTGGCTAAAAAGACAGTTTTTTGGCTCAGTTTTTTCCCTGCTAATGTTATTAGATGAAAGTTGAAACAAGACGAAATTCTCAATATATCTCGGAATCATTAACAGAAACATGGGTTTCAACACTTCATTTTCGACCAAGAACATGAAACTTTTGAGTAAGACTCACAAATAGTTTCAGTGCAATTACTTTAATATCCATTGCAGAATTTATTATTAAACAATCCTAACACAAAAGAGCTCCAAAATCTTACAATTCTCCTATGGTCTTTCAACATGGCCTATCCCATTTAGTTCAGCTTTCCCTCTCCCCTTTCTAAATCACACATGGAAAGCTTAAACTACTAGAAAAGTTTAATTGCAATTTCATTAAATTCCCTTGCATAACTAGAGACCAACCAATGCTCTCACAGACACAAGAAAGCATCAACATATAAAATTCCACACATCTTACAATTCGCCTTATGTCCAACTGTATCGTATCGTATCACTATGATTGGGATCACAAAGTTCACAGGTCAATTCACATAAACCAGAGTCACAAAGCCAGAAGAGAACATCTTAAATTACAAACAGTATTCACATTGCCCGGAGGCTACCATGTACCATTTCATAACCGAAAATTACACAATAAACAAACCAGCATATGCAATCACAAATATGAGAAGCCAAAAGAGGATGACATACTAGTATCCATCTCTCAAACCACCAAACTTCTCTTGTCCAGCAGTATCCCAGCAGTAAAACCTAATTTTCCCACAGTTTGTAAAGAAATCCAATGGATGAACTTCCACACCAATAGTGGCTGTACAATCAAATCAAAAACCCCAAAACCTAATTATTTACTTTCTCAAACAACAAAAATTTCCAGAATCAAAATTTAATTCTATAACAATACAATACTTACGTTCATATTTCTTTTCAAATTCTCCTGACAAATGCCTTTTCACAAATGTAGTTTTTCCTGCACAATAACCAAAAAAAATCACATCACAAAGTGAACAAAACATACGAATCTAGGCCCTGCATAGGCATCATTTCATAAGATAAAACCCAATAATTTTGAATTGCATAGCCAAATCGGTTCAATCACATTTGCAAAAGATGCGGGTTCGATCCATCCTATTAAAGTACTCTAAAATCAAATAAAAAATTAAGAATCCAAAAATTACCTGTACCACCATCACCAACAAGAACAAGTTTGAAACTTGGGTAATCGACAGTTTGCTGATTGGGCAAAGCCTATTAGAACAACCCATAAAAACACAATCAATTACCATTAAAAAGAATCATCAAAATCAGAATCAAAAAATCAAAAAAAATAAGAACTAGCTAACCATTTTAGAAGTTGAATAACGAAAGTGTAGAGAGAGAAAGATGTGAGAAATGAGAATGGAGGTAGATGTAGAGAGAGAAAGGGTTGGAAGGGGTTTAAATACGAAAGGGTTTTGTGTAAAAGGAAGACGAGACCCTAAATAAATTCTTTGATTTTGAATTTTGGAAGGGTATGGTGGCGTTTTGCCAACGCGAGCTTCTCCACCGTTCGATTAGGAGAATTTGTTTTGGCTCTAGATCTCTTTATGGGTTTTGAATCGTATGACACGTGACTGATGATGATGTTTGATCTAGTTTTGTTCTGGAAGTCTCTAAGATGAAATATGGATCTTTGAGCCCATGGACTTCTTGTGCTAGTGTTGTTGGCTTGTTGCCCATCGAGTTGCTAGTTTTTATTAAATTTGAAATGAAAAAGCAAAAATTTAAAAAAATTTCAAAAAAAAAGTAAAGTTTTAAAAATATTTCTCAAGATAAGTAATTTTATTCCGGACCTAAGGTTTAGATATGTTCACTGTTAATAACATCAAACAAAGGCAAAGACTTCTTAAAAGGCAAAGGATTTGTTCGCCGTTAACAGCTAGACCTAGGGAAAATTTGATCCGACCCAAAAATGAACATGGGACCCGAAGAGATAAAACCTGAACCCGACAGACCCGAAAGCGACTTAACCTGAAACATGACCGACCCGATAATTACCCGACCGAAAATGACCCCACCGGCAACCAACACGACCGACCTATTTTGACAGGTCCAATATCAATTTTTAGAGTAATCTCAATGCTAGAATTCATTTCAAATAAAATTTTAGTTTTCAAAGTATCTCAACATATTGAGTATATCACTTGAACTCTAAAACTCATCAATAGATCTCAGAAAACACGCATTTAGCGTCGTTTTATCCATCGTAATTATTTTTCTTTAAAATCATCATCATCATCATCATACCCAGTGTTCCCGCACATAGATACTCTATGGTCAGGGTCCGGGGAAGGAAGGTTGACGGTGTCTCATACCCAGAAGGAGAGGGCAGTCATAAGAGTCCTTCGGCTCTAAAATAGTCCTCAAGGATAGGACCTGCAAATATCTGAAACCTGCATCTTACACCCACATTAGCCAAGCATAGGGATCATTTAAAAAGTATAAACGATACAGGTAGAAGAGGCAGTGAATAGCGATGACAAAAGACACAGAACAGTAACAAACAAGTCTAGTAATCTAGGACGTGAATAAGGCGCCGCCATTTGGCTCTATCCCTAGTCAGGTCCTTAGAGAGGTGTAGTTTGAGCAAGTCGCTGTTAATCTGCTCCTCCCACGTCCTCTTAGGTCTTCCCCGGCTTCTCTTGCCCTCCACTATGATGCGTTCAACTCTTCTCACTGGGGCGTCATGGGTGCTTCTCTACACATGCCCAAACCATCTGAGTCTGTTCTCCCGCATCTTTGCAGTGAGAGGTGCAACCCCTAACTTCTCCCTAAACTCCTGATTTCTAATCCTGTCCATCCTTGTCTTACCACACATCCATCTCAGCATGCACATCTCTGTTACTTCCATTCTCTGCTCGAAAGCCTTTTTTACAGGCCAGCACTCTGTTCCGTACAACAAAGCCGGCCTAATCGCAACGCGGTAGAATTTCCCTTTTAGTCTACTAGGAAATCTTTTACTTCTTTAAAAAATGTTATAATTATATTAATTGAATACATATATCTTGTCAAATTAGTCAAATGGGTTTTTAATTCTTCTACATCTCAGTAAGCAAATCAATATATATAAGAACGTTTTGCACATTTGAATGAGCTTTTCAGAAAAAGAATATCACTACCCTAAATTATAAAACACGTATCATATAAGACGAAATAAGTACTTAATTATTTGTACATCTTTCCAAAATGAAAATTGTGAAAATATTTTTTATGAGGAAATAAGAAGATATTTAACGTCATTTTTATCTAACGTTAAAACTTTAATAGACACAATAACTTTTATGAGTTGGTATCTTACAATCTTTCAAAACAAGTATTAATTTCCCTATTTTTCTTACACTTTAATAAATTTGACATACCAACTATTTTTTTGAAAATAAAACATATAATTTCTCTGATGTGACATTTATCTCACATATCCAACTATACATAGTGATTTAAAGTTTTGAACACGAGTGTTGCAATTACTGGTTTCTTATATGAATTCAATCACATAAGGCTTTAATATTGTGTTAATTGATATGTGGATAAATGTCATAGGGATGAGAATAGTTTTTTATTAAAAAAAGTTTCATAAATAATAAATCAAAAAAACAATTTTTAAATATTATAACTCATAATTCGTTGGGTCAGACTGACCGACTAGTAATCGGGGGTGCCCCGACCCGAGAATGACCCGACCCGAAAATGACCCAATTCGAATATTACCCGACCGAAATTGATCCGTAACCCGCCCGACCGTGTTTTCCCAGGTCTACTAACAGCGAACACAGCTGAAACCTGGTCTCTGTTCACTGTTAGTAACAGCGAACAAAGCTTTGACGTTATTTGACCAGGTTTACTTTGTTCATTGTTATTAACAGCGAACATACACTTGACTTTTGTTTTGACTTTTGTTGTTTGTTTATTTTTCAAAATAGTCGTTGTAGTTTTACAATATAGCCATTGTATGCTTGAATTATAGCCATTGAGTGAAGTACTATAAATTGAGAGTTGTGGACTGGACTTGATTTGTTGAAGCAACGTTTATGGTGAGTAGTTGCAGTCCGTCAAAACTTAAAAGGGTTTGGCCATACTACATTTCTTGAAGTAATTTGTTTAAAGTTTTTTTGTTAAAATTGAAAACAGTTGAGACAAGTTTTGTTGTAACTGCCTATGTTGATATTGTGATATGTTCAATGGATCGGTCTTACGAGTTGGTCGTTGATGGAGTTGACAAACATTGTCCCCTACTCTTCATTTTGAGGTGAGTTGTCATTTAGAGTGCGGACAAAGTTTTAGGACTGACATTGCTTTTAAGTCTTTTATTTTGATTTATCGTGTTATATTTTGTTTTGGATTGCTTATGTAGCATAAGAAATCCAAAACAAAATATAACACGATAAATTATGCTCATTTAGTTGAATTCAACTCCATATTATTTCTTCTTTAAGATTGATTACAGATCGGTACCAGCAAGGAACAAAGGAATAGAAGAGGTGATTAGAGTATACATGGAAGATATTTTGTATTTGAGTATGTATAGAAATTGTAGTGTGCATGTTGGGCTTTAGTAAGTGTGTAATTGACTTAGTTATGTTGATTACTTTGCACTTTTTATAGTAATTTGTAGGATTATTTTGGACTTTGGTTTAGCTATTTGGAATTGAGATTAGTTAATATAGTTAGGTTTGAAGCTCACAATTCCTTATTAGAGGTTATGGGTTAATATATGATCCTTTTGGGTTACATAAACCCTGTAATTGCCTAACTTAATTACTCAACCAGTAAGTCGACTTGTTATAGAGAAATTAAGAAGTTTTTGCTGAAAATGTTAATCCGCCAACTTGGTGCTTAGGCATAAAACTTTAGTTACACTTTTGCGATACATCGGTTTGCACCTTAACATAAACACTTTATACAAGGCAATGTGAAGAGCAAGAGATTATGTAAGAGTAAACTCAGAAATTAAATAATAGAGTTTGTAAGATTTTTATTAGAAAGCATGTAAAGAATATGGGGGAAACAAAGTAGAAACACAAATTAGAAAATGATATGTTGTTTCTCTTATTCTTAATGAAACCACCCTTCTTTATAAGCATGTAACATGTTAAGCATCCTTTGATACCCTACAAGAGTCATAATTTGACATAAAACTGATTATATTATGAGTTTTCTTTGCGTAGTAACCAACTAAAGTTGTTAGGATTATTGGTGACTTGAGTTACCAAGTAATCAAAACAAGATTAAGTTAATTAATCTAGTTAGTTAGTGTAGTAAGAAGAGGACAATCCAATTTGTTGTAAATGGGTGATTGGGAATTAAAATAGTACCCTATTACACTATAATAGTAGTAGTGGAGGCTTGGAGGTGCCAAATCTTGACTTTGCAAAGGAGTATTCAGAGGTAGTACAAAGTGTAAGAGCTTTAGGGGACCAAAAGGACACAAAGAAAAAGCAAGAAAGCAGCCCACAAACATCTACTGCCTGCTGTACACTCCGCTCGAGTGGCTGGCTCGACCGAGCCACAGGTCGAGCATACTTAGAGCTATTGCTTCTTGCTTATTTTCTCCCTCATTTAGCTCCTCTCTTCTACACATAACCTCCATTGTAATTCCTATCAAGTTTGTAGTTTTCCTTTGAACACATGAATATAAATCCTACGCTAAATGGTGGATGTAGCCACATTGGTGAACCACCTTAAATTCTTGTCTTGTTTATTTAGTTTATTTTAGCCATTCATTATTACTTGCATTATTATTTTGTTCCTAACTATTGACACAACACAAACACACATTTAACTTCACATTTTGATCCTTGAGTGAGGTCTAAGCCTCTCCTTTCAATTGGTATCAGAGCCAAGAGTTTATTTGGGGTTATTTGAAGTGTTAGTGGTGGTCATTTGAAGTCCAAAATGTCAACAATGAAGTTAGACATTGAGAAGTTCGATAGGAACACAAATTTTATTAGTTTATGGCAAGTAAAGATGAAGACAATCTTGATTCAAAATGGTGTTCATAAGGCACTTGGAGGTGATGAGAGTAATCCCAATGGTCTGATTGAGGATAAGTGGGAAGAGATGGATGCAAAAGATTTATCCACCATACAACTTTGCCTCTCCAATGAAGTCTTGAGGGAAGTTGTAAAGGAGGTAACATCAAAAGGGATTTGGGAGAAGTTGGAATCACTCTATATGGCCAAGAGTGTTACCAACCGATTATTCTTGAAGAGTAGGTTGTATGATCTCCGGTTGCGAGAAGGTAAGACTATGAAACCTCATCTTGATGAATTCTACTCTATTGTTTTGTATTTACAAAACATTGATGTTTCATTAGATGATGAAGACTTGGTCATTCTCTTATTATGTTCTCTACCCCCTTCTTTTAAGCATTTTAGAGAGACTTTATTATATGGTAGAGACACCTTGTGTAGTGAGGATATTAGAAAGGCTTTGACACAAAAAGACCTTATGGATTCTCAATTTGCACAAAAGGTGTCCATTGAGTCTAATGATGCTTTATTTGTTAAGGATTCAAGTTGGAACAAAAGAGGCATGACTTGCAATTATTGTAGGAAGAAAGACCATCTTAAGAAGGATTGTTGGAAGTTAAAATCCAAACAATCGGATGATTGCAAGTCCAAAGGAGCTAGCTCCGCCGAGGCTAGATTTGTCGAAGAGGTATATGATGTTGGTTCTCTTATTATCACTAGTGAGTACAAGGGTGGTGATTCTTGGGTTTTGGATACGGGTTGTTCTAGCCATATGACTTCTAACTCTAGCTTCTTCTCAACTTATCAAAAGGTTGAAGGAAAAAGTGTCACTATAGGCAATGAGGCCAATTAGGGATGGGCATGGGTCGGATCTGGGTCGGGTCCAGCAAGACCCAGATCCAGACCCTAATTTTTTTATTAGACCCAGACCCGGACCCGGATTCGTAGGGTCTAAAAATTTTGGACCCGGACCCAGACCCTTAGGGTCTGGCGGGTCTAGGGTCTGAATCTGGGTCCAACACAGTTTTATTTTTTTTCCTGAAATTTTTTAAAAAGTATATGATGAAGTGCAATTTTCGACCGTATGCATAAAAATATTTAAACATTTTCGACTAACGAGGATCTTCGAATATTTTATACTTATTGAGCGAAGCATATGAAGTTTTTCAACATTCAAGTTCTTATAACGAAATATTTATCAAGTCTATAATTTTTAAAGTATTGATACAACAACCAAATTTTAAATTACATGAACCGATAAAGTTCAAAATAACGCAATGTTAAAAAATATAACAAAATTTAAAATCAATCAATTACATACACATAATACCTAATATATAATTTTTTAAAAAATAGATGTAAATGGGTCCATGGGTCGGATCTGGGTCGAATCTGGGTCTCAGATGTGAAGACCCGGACCCGGACCCGGACCCTAAGGTCATGGACCCAGATTCGACCCGGACCCATAGGGTCCAAAAAAAGAAGGACCCATACCCTTAAAATTAGGGTCGGGTCGGGTCTAGACCCTTAGGGTCCAAGACCCGTGCCCATCCCTAAGGCCAATTGTCCGATAGTTGGTATGGGTGATATTAGAGTCATTATGTTTGATGGTGTTGTGAAAACATTATCCGGAGTCCTCCATGTTCCAAGCATGAATAGACACTTAATTTCCCTTGGTACTTTTGATAGAGAAGGTTCTGCATGCATTGGTGAAGGTGGAGTTTTGAAGGTTGTTAAGGGCCATAAAGTGTTCTTGAAAGGGTCCATTGATGATAATGGCTTGTACAAGTTACTTGGCACAACCTTAGTTAGTTTGGTTCAAGATGCTACTATGTAACATCCCGTAGTTTAACTCGTATCGTTTTAAGAGAGAAAAATACTTCTGAAGAACCAAATACAGTTCGAGTCAAACCAGGGCGTTAAACGGGTAGTTAAAACGAAATCAAGCGAAACAAAACTTGCGGACCGAGCTCTAATAGTGCTATTATAATCCATCAGACATAAAGACTAAGCAGCGGATATGTTTGAAAAGGTAGTTCTAATTATTACAACTCGAGAGCGTTCATGCCTCATAAAACCAAACATTTAAAAAGTACGAAAACTTAAGTTCATAATAAATTCTGGACTTTGACAATTTATTTCTCTGATAGTAATCCTCACTCCCCATACCTGCAATAAACTTACTGCTAGTCATTATCCAAGAAGGAAACGACATCATCGCAGGATCGTTAAGACCAAAAAGTACACGTCAGCAAGAAGTCATAATTCAATTAATTCGAGTACGACAAATTTAAAGATTTTAACTTTAATAATTTCTTGTTTCAGTTAGTCAGCCATACTGCTGTATCCTTTTTCAGCCATACTGCTGTATCTATTCCAGCCATACTGCTGGTACCACTTCAAACTCCATAGGCGAGACAATACATTAGGGGGAGCTAACCCCTAAGCAAGTCTCTACCATAGACACACGTCCTACTTCGGTGTCTATGGTTAAGTATGCATACCCCCGCGGTGGCTCATAGGCTTCAAAGGCCGCGAGTAATTCATTCCATCAATTGACGTCATACTACGTCCACTTTCAAGTTAGTGAGGTCATACTACCTCTGCTTATTAAAATGTTACAATGAAATAACTTATTCGGAAGCGTATCAATATTCATACTACATGCTCATACTTTACCTTTGTTACCATTATCATATGGTACGTAACATATACTATAATTCTATGCTGCGTGTACGTACCTTAAACAAGATAACCAATTCTCAAACATCTTAATTAATTCCCCGTCACCAATCGACTTCCTACAAGGTTCAATCGTATTCGGGAAATAAGCACACATACACACTTTCCTCAAATCAAACCATAACACATACATATAACTACTACCTCACTTATAATACCACAAACATCATGAACATCTATCACATACTATAACATCGTAAACGCACAAACTAGGACAACATACATAATCTGTCCAGAATCGCAACTTAACACTGTCAAACTGAAAATCCGACTTCACCGTTGCATCCGGAAGGCATCAAAACCCCCGGGTACTAATTTTCATAATTCATAACATAATATAAGTATTTTTAACTTAATTTCAAATCCAAAAATACTCCAAAAACACCCTTTTTTCACAATTTTCAAAACCTACGGGATTTAGTCAATTTTTTATTAAAAATACATACAAATTCCAAAGTTCACATTTCCTATTAAATTCATACCATCAAAATCATAAACTCATGCCCACATATTAAAAATCATTTTCATAATTCCAAAATAACTCATTTGTTACCAATACAATTTTTCCTAAACAAATCTATTAGGCCGTGACAATTCGTCACATAATCTCACCGTGGCCCACTCGTGGGGTCACGGGACACCCGTGGGCTCGGGCCCACAAACCCACGGGTCAAGAGCGTTGACTTGCACTTACACTCGGTGAGGTTCATTACTTCCCAAAACCATATGGCAATAGGAGGATTAGCTCATCAAGTATATATGCAAGTCCACAACCCACTTTTTTATCGATGTGGGATCCTGTCTCAGATGTGAAGTATTTCCAACACTCCCCCTCACATGTGAGCCACATCATACCAGGAACCACCTTCGGCTCTGATACCATATTAGGCCGTGACAATTCGTCACATAATCTCACCGTGGCCCACTCGTGGGGTCACGGGACACCCGTGGGCTCGGGCCCACAAACCCACGGGTCAAGAGCATTGACTTGCACATACACTCGGTGAGGTTCATTACTTCCCAAAACCATATGGCAATAGGAGGATTAGCTCATCAAGTATATATGCAAGTCCACAACCCACTTTTTTATCGATGTGGGATCCTGTCTCACATGTGAAGTATTTCCAACAAAATCATTCATCAACACATTAGAATTTACATACCACACAAAAATAATTCCTCATACTACAACACAAATTTCTCCATAAACAACCCTAATTTACATATGTGTTGTTATTATTATTATTTTTATATATACACCCATCATCTTAATTTAACATACTCATAAAAAAAAAAAAAATCTTACAACAAAACATCTTACACTAAAATTTGACAAGGCATATATAAAATTCATACCATCACTTAAAATCATGAAAGAAATGTCCATGTATCAAAAATTCACAAATCACATCATTTAATTTAAACTTAATATAAAAATAAATGGAGATTTATACTTACAATTATATGAAAAACACCAAAAATCAAGGTTACAAGAAGGTACTAGGCGAGTGGCTTGCTAGAGTTTTGTGAGAATTTTCTTGAGGTTTCTAGAAATTTGAGAGAGTTTTCTTAAAAACTTTAGGAAGAAAGGAAAGCAAAAATAAAAAGATGATTAAGGAATTAAAAAAGTATAATTAGAAGAAATTATTGTCATGATCATTCAATTACTCAAATGGGGTTACAAACCACACCAAAAGACTCCATTATTTTTTTTAATGGGTTAAGGAAAAAGATGGGTTAAGCATTGCCTCTTTGCATCCTATTAATGGGTTAAGGGAAAAGTTTGGGCCCAAAGTAATTTTAAGGGAAATTTCATGATATACCACTGAGTTTCTTCATCATTCATCATATACCACATCAAATGTTGTAGATCACCATATACCATTGAGTTTTAATCCGTTAGCACATAATACCATTAATGACAAATTCCGTTAGTCTGCAGTTAGTCTACCGTTAGTGGTAATTATTAATTCACCATATACCATTATTTTTTTGTTTTTTTGCGTCAAATACCATCATTTTAAAATATAGTTATATCCATTGGTTAATGTAACTTTTGTGTGAAACTTGGTTTGTATATAACTATATTTTGTTACATACTTCGTTTGGATGACATTTTTTTTGAGTATAACTATATTTTAAAATGATAGTATTTGACGCAAAAAAACAAAAAAGTAATGGTATATGGTGAATTAATAATTAACACTAACGGCAGACTAACGGAATTTGTCATTAATGGTATTCTGTGTTAACGGACTAAAACTCAATGGTATATGGTGATCTACAAGATTTAATGTGGTATATGGTGAATTATGAAGAAACTCAGTGGTATATCATGAAATTTCCCTAATTTTAATAGTAAAAGGATTGAAATCTCATGGTCAAGCCCAAAATAAATAATTTAAATATAAAGTGATATTACTAGTAAATAATTAAACATATCGGGAAAATATCGGGGTGTTACAGACTACCCCTCTTAAAAAGGTTTTGACCCCAAAACCACAACTTACAAACACAAGACACAAAGCAACCACACACACAAAACCTACAAAACAAGCCTAGGTCAAAATAACTAGGTCAAAACAAGCACACAACAAAAGAAACTAGGTCAAAACAACTCAACGCGCAAAAATCCTATCGCCTTCCACCCCCCCTCCCTTAAAAAGTTACGTCCCCGTAACTCACTAATCTGAGAGAAAAAGGTGCAGTTACTTCTCTCGCATGGAAGCTTCTGTTTCCCAAGTTGCCTCTTATGACCGATGATTTGACCATAGGACTTAAACCATTGCAACATCCTTTCGCCGAGTACTGCGAACCTTTCTGTCTAAAATCTGAACAGGTTGCTCCTCATAGGTTAGGCTCTTATCAAGCTCTAATGGTTCTTGGTCTAGGACATGCGAAGAAGCCGCAACATAACGTTTTAACTAGGAGATATATATGAAAAACGTCGTGAACCTTACCCAACGCACTAGGCAACGCTAACCGCTAAGCTAACTTCCTTATCCTTTCCACAATATCATAGGGACCAATTAAACGTGGGCTTAACTTTCCACGAGCACCAAAATGAACCACGCCTTTCACACAGAGTAGAACCTTGTCGCAACTACATACTCATCAGGCCGACGACGAAGATCTGCGTATGATTTTTGTCGATCTTGGGCTGCCTTCATTTTCTCGCGAATTAGCTTAACTTGTTCAGTCATCTGAACTAACATATTCGGTCCTAAGGTGATAGACTCAGTGAAATCATCCCAAGACACTAGACTACGGCACTTGCGACCATACAGTGCCTCAAACGGTGCCATTTAAATTGTAGCCTGATAACTATTATTATAAGAGAACTCCACAAAATCCAGATGTTCATCCCAAGAACCCTACCATTCCATGGCTACTGCTCGCAACATGTCCTCCAATACCTGATTAACACGCTCGGTTTGACCATCCGTCATCGGGTGGAAGGACGTACTATAAAGAAAAGTGGTTCCCAAAGCATGCTGTAACAATTTCCAGAAATGTGACAAATATCGAGTATCTCAATCGGAGACAAAAGTACGAGGTATCCCATGATATCGAACCACGCATTTAATGTAAGCACAAGCAAGTTGTTCCATATCCTACTTACAATTCATCGGAATAAACCTTGCAGACATAGTAAGCCTATCCACAATAACCCAAACAGTATCATTACCAGCCCTAGTTCGTGTCAAACCTAACACGAAATCCATAGAAATATCATCCCACTTCCATACCGGAACTTCTAGACGTTGCAGTAACCCAGCTGGTCTTAGATGTTCACTCTTAACCTTTTGACACGTTAAACACTTGGAAAAAAAATTCTGCAATATTCTTCTTCATTCCCGACCATCAAAACATGCCCTTTAAATCTTGATACATCTAGTCCCCACCAGGGTGAATTGAGTACTTAGCGTTATGCCCTTCATTCAACAACCTCTCCTTTAGAGAATCATACCCATCTGGTACACACCATCGTCCTTTGAAACGAAGACTACCATCCTCATGAATTGTAAAACCTTCAGCTTCACCTTCACTAACCTGCTCACGAAGCTTAACAAGCTTGGGGTCGTCCAATTGTCTAGCCATAATTTCCTCAAAGAACGTGGGTCGAATAGACAGAGGACCCAACTTGGCCTCTAACTCTCCTTTTATTATCTCCAAATTCGTTCTCTCAAACTCCTTACTTAACTCCTCAAACGTTATCAAAGTAGCCACCGAGCGGTTTGATTTCCTACTTAAACCATCTACGACCACATTTGCGCGACCTTCGTGATAAGAAATCTCTAGATCGTAATCATTGATAAATTCCAACCAACGTCGTTGTCGCAAATTAATCTCGGGTTGTGAAAACAAGAATTGTAAACTTTGGTGATGTGTGAAGATCGTACATTTCACTCTATACAGATAATGACGCCAAATCTTCAACGCAAAAACCACAGCTGCTAGCTCTAAGTCATGCGTTGGATAATTGACTTCGTGAGTCTTCAGCTGTCGCGAAGAATAGGCTACCACCTTCCTATCCTGCATTAGGACACAACCCAAACCATGTTTGGAAGCATCGCTATACACGGAATACTCCAAAAAAGGATCAGGTAAGACCAATACTAGGCAGTAGTTAACTTTTCCTTCAATAACTGAAAGGCTTTCTCGTAGTCTTCGCTCCACTCAAACTTCTTCTCCTTTTTCATCAAGGATGTAAGTGGGCGAGTAATACGGGAAAAGTCCTTTACAAAACGATGATGATACCCGGCTAAACCCAAGAAACTCCGAACTTCCGTAACATTTCAAGGTGTAGACCAGTCTCGGACGGCCTCCACTTTCGTCTCATCGACTGAAATACCATCCTTAGAGACAAGATGACCTAGGAAGGCCACCTGTTCTAATCAAAACTCACACTTCGAAAATTTCCCATACAACTGATTTTCCCTTAGAATCTGCAAGACTAACTTTAGATGTTCTCGGTGTTCTTCTGGAATCTTAGAGTATATCAAAATGTCATCAATGAACACTACCACCACTAGTAAAATATTCCTTATTTGTATCTTGTTTTTAAGCTCATTTGTATCTCATATTGAGGGTTACTAACAAGTGGGTTACAAATAACATATTATTTGTATCTCTTGAAAACCCAAGATACAAATAAGGGTTATATCGCCTATTTCAAACAGGGAATACAAATAACCTATTATTTGTATCGCGTTTTACATACAGGCGATACAAATAATGGGTTATTTGTATCCCCTGTTTGAAATAGGCGATACAAATAACCCTTATTTGTATCTTGGGTTTAAAACAGGCGATACAAATAACTCAGTTATTTGTATCCCCCTAGTTAAACCTTAGATACAAATGACTTTTTTTTTTTTTTTAATTAAAAAAACATATATAGCCCTATATATCTATATCATCACGAGATTATTAATATAATATATATCTATAAAAGTCATTCAAGGCTATAATATATATAATATACGATTAAATAATATGTATATTAATTAGAAAATATTGTATTACATAACATCCACAACTATGTAGTACACTACTATATATTTCATGTACAAATTAAAATTACATTTAGTTTAATTAAAAGTTCAATCTAAAGTATTTTGCCCATTGCTCACGAACTTGATCGATTTCATCTTGGCTATGTGTGCTAAATTTTGCAATATACTCCTTCAAAACAAATATGATTACATTATCATCCATCATAAGATAAGGATAGTCAACAATGTTTAGGATAAGCATAATCAAAGACTATCAATTGCTTTTCCCAGCTAAATGACATTAAAACTTTTGTCATCTAACCTCAATGTGAAGAACCCAGTTGCTGATCTAAAACTCTGACGATAATGGGGAAGTAATTACTATAACCATAAAATTGTACATAGATATAAGTAAATATTTACATTTCAGTAATTGAAGTAGCTTTGAATTTGTCTAACTAAACCATGTACCAAGTTAATTAGATCAACAAGTGCACAAGAACATGTAAAACGTTAGTCAAGCTCCATTTTCTTTGATCATTTCATCTACTGCCTGTAGCCTAAGATATCAAGATTATCACTGTCAAGCATGAGTAATCAGCTAGCAGTAATCTTGGTATATAGTTACTTGGGTCTACAACATATGAAGATGAGTTCTATTAAAATCTACACAACTATATAGATTACTTATCAAGAAGAAAACTACTTTCAACAGCACTTAAGATATTTATATCAAGCATGTCTTCATCTAATGCTTACTTTCAACAGCACTTAAGATATTACCAAAACCCACGAAACAAAGTAGTGTTTCAAATGAAAATGCAAGAAAACCCACGAAACAATGCTATAAACACTAGTAAAAAAAGTCTTATTTGTATCTTGTTTTTAAGCTCATTTGTATCTTATATTGAGGGTTACTAACAAGTGGGTTACAAATAACATATTATTTGTATCTCTTGAAAACCCAAGATACAAATAAGGGTTATTTGTATCTCATGTATGAAACACACGATACAAATAACTCCTTATTTGTATCGCATGTATGAAAAATGAGATACAAATAATGGGTTATTTGTATCCCCTGTTTGAAATAGGGGATACAAATAACCCTTATTTGTATCTTGTGTTTAAAACATGCGATACAAATAACCCAGTTATTTGTATCCCCTGTTTAAACCTTAGATACAAATGACTTTTTTAATTTAAAAAAATATATAGCCTATAAATCTATATTAATATATATATATGACATCAAGACAGTACGAGACATAACAGATTAAAAAATCATTATTATTATTATTAATATACATAAGAAAAAGTATATACAATTAATTTTTATCTTTTACAAAATAACCAATAACAAAAAAAAAACCTCCTATACTACTAAAATACAGTGACTTGTACACCAACACTATACTAAGATTACAACGAACACTGCTTGGAAAACACTGCAAACCCATGATCTTCGACCTTTTGTTTCAGAAAATACAGCAATCTGGCATTGAAAATATCATAGTATCATCATTCTGACAAATACTTAAGAATGAATGCTAATTTGAACATCCTATTAAAAACCTGAATCAATATCGACATCTGAAGAAAGATTACATCAACGTAATTATTTATCCAAAATTTTCTGATCACCAAGGTTTCGGAGCACAGAAAAAGAATTTAATCATGCAGTACTAATTCATGCCAATTCACAAGATTCATGAATTCTAAGCAATACAAATACACAATCCAACGCACACTCGCAAGCCAAGTCATCGAGATTTTAATTAGATAATTCGAATCATAACCTAGACAACGCGACCTAAAGTTTCATTTTCTCAAGAGTTACATAATGTTATTATGTGCTATTCTTCACATGAAGCAAGCATTGTTGGAGACCCACCATGAAATTTTGCTAGCAATAAATCTTGTGAAATGACTAATACTTATGGAAAATTGTGGTCCTAGCACAGCCTCCACTAGGGAAAATTGTGGAGCACATGTAGATTATTCTTTATTTAGGCACAAGCACACAAAGCATTTACCTAAAACTCTACTGGATCAAACCTAACACGGTTCATTTAGGCACCAACCCAATAAGATAAAATTTAAAATGTTATCTTCCACATCTTCCCATCATAGTAATGGTTTTATTCCTCTGATATTGTGGTGATTGAATAAAATTTTGCATTAGCTAATTATTCTTACCAAACACAGATTATAACCAAAGTACTGGGTAACAATACGCCAATAGAATAGTAATAATTCAAAAAGTTCCTAATCAACTTACCTGTTTAAAGAAACCGTGAACCAAAGCCACAGTCCAAAGAGTATTTCCCAGAAGATTTCGAATTTCCCGAGTTAAGAATGCATTCCATACAAACATTGTTTCGTATGGAACTAATTTGTTCTCCTCATCACACAAGTTCTTTTGGAGACTATGCATAATACGGTAGGAGTAGCTGAAAAAGAAGTCCTTTGTAATGTCCACTGTGCATAGAAGCTTCTTGTATCTAATGAATTCAGCAAGAAAGAAAAAGCAAAACAGATGAATATATATGGAAATACATTGCCATCGAGAGATGAAAAAGGTGAAGAAAGAAAATTAGATGATTGACATGAATATAAAAATGACTTAAATGATTTACTCAACAAAAATAAAAAAGGACTAAAGAAATTGAACTTGAAAATACCAATGAACTTTGCCCTTTGAATTTTCTGGACAACTTGCAGTATATACAAAAGTTGGATGCAATAGCAGCACGTTATAGTATGTTCACAATGTAATACATATTTTACTATATAAGGATATCACAGTTGTATATCTGGAGCTTGTCTCATTCTCTGTTTTTTTAATAACTACACTTCCCTCGATAAGCTCTCACATAAAATAAATGAGTTTCAGGTAAACTAATTCTAAAAATAAGCATCTTCATATCCGAGCCTAAGATAAGGTATGTTCGCAGTTAGTAACAACGAAAAAAATATTGGTCAAAAAAAGTCATAATTTGTTCGCAGTTAGTAATAACAAACAAAAAAATTGGTCAACATTTGTTGCAAAGTTTCCTGTGAGTTGCAAAGTTTTCCAAACAGAGTTGCTAATCTTTCAATGGTCAAGTATAAGCATGTTGCTGTTCGAATATACATGTTATCAATACAACAATACTCTATACAACGATTAACAACCAATTCATTCCAAAATTTCTTGTCATAATTCAGAAAGCAAGTTTATATTCAATGGCTTGAGCAGTAGAGCGTACCTGCTGACACCTCCAACATCTTCAAACTTGCATATGCTAGCATTTTATATACAATATGTTCACGATACAAACTGGGAAACCCACATTTCATAATACTCCTCAAAGATTAACAAAATGAGGACTTAATAGAGCTCATAACTTCATTAATATGCAAAAAAAATATAACCTAAAAAACTAGAAGACTAGACAAAATTTCTAAGAATTTGATAAATCCTGAATACAGAAGCATATAATATGGCCCCAAGAATTTGATAAATCCTGAATATAGAACACAACACCATTCAGTCAATATTTCGTAGTAAAACAAACAGCTCAAAGATACAGCATATAAAGAACAGCGATTCAAATTTTTATAAAGAACAGCGATTCAAATTTTTATCACACAATTTGCAAAAGACATGAACCGTTCTTTCAATTGAGCAAGTTTAAAGAACAACGATGAATAACTTTCATACCGACCCGATTTGATATATAACAAGATGAAGAAAGCAAGAACAAACAAAATGGGTTTACCTGCGAATGAATCCAATAAACAGCAAGATGAAAACGCAACAGTGATAATCGTGGGCTTGAAGCAGCAGTCAATGGAGGGAGGTGAATCTTGGGCTTCAATGGCGCTGAATTGTGGGCTTCAATGGCGCTGAATCTAGGGTTTAAATGGAATGACGGAGATGAATTGAAAGAGGCGCAAGAGTCGAGTGGAGTAATTGAAAGAGGGGGATGAATTGAAATGAGGCAGCAGGGAAGATGAAGATGAGAAGATGAATTGAAAGAGGGAGTTCAATTGAACGAAGATTGAGCAGCAAGGAAGATGAAGAGTCTGCTTGAAATCAAAATCTTGAAATGCCTTGAAATGGACAAGAAATACAAATCCCGCTTCTAATTTCTCTAATTTCATTATTTGTATCTTGTGTTTAAACACAAGATACAAATAATACTTATTTGTATCGGGTGTTTGAACACAAGATACAAATAAGTATTATTTGTATCTTGTGTTTAAACACACGATACAAATAATACTTATTTGTATCTTATGTTTCAACCCAAGATACAAATAAGTATTATTTGTATCGTGTGTTTAAACACAAGATACAAATAAGTATTTTTTGTATCTTGTGTAAAAATACAAGATACAAATAGCATTATTTGTATCTTATATTTCAACAATAGATACAAATAGGGGGTCACTAATAAGACTTTTTTTACTAGTGAAATAAACAATAATAGTGTCAATACTAAACTTGGGGAAGTAATTTGTTTTATCAATTTTTTCACCATGAGGAGGAATGTTTTACTGGGGAAACTGAGCAAAACTTTTCTTGAACTGTATATATAACAAAAAGAAACCAACTTTAGGTTCCCAATTATTATTTTTCATTTAAAGAATGACCCATAAATGTAATCAATTATTTTGAATAGATAAAAATGCATTTTTTTGGCCAAATTGATCAAAAACCAAAGCAATTGCAGCAATTTATCTTAAAATATAACAAACAAAACCAACTTTGAACCCCCAATTACCATGTTCAATAAAAATGACCCATAAAATTTAAGAAATAAAAGTTTGTTTTATAACTAACACTTGATTATTGAACGAATTTCAGCAGTGAAAGGGTGCTTAGCTTAATTATTGTAAGAATAACATTATGAATTATAAAGGTCTCAATCGCAGAAAGGGCAAATTAATGAAGTTTCCCAACTAGAATTGAGTTATACTTCTAGCACTAACAAAATTTGAGCGCAAATGAAGTAACAAAGATCTTACAAGAAAAAAAAATCTTACAGTGCACTTCAATTCTCAATCTTTGGCCACCCCATAGACCACCATATCACCACCTCCTTTGCAAGAATACCCTTAAAAACAAAGATCAGCGTTCAAAACAAAATTGAGAATACAAAGAGAAAAAAAAAATTCAGTTGGTTGATTAAAACTTAATCACAAAAAATCAGATATACAAAAGTGCATTATAAAGAACAGCGATTTAAATTTTTATCACACAATTTGCAAAAGACATGAACCGTTCTTTCAATTGAGCAAGTTTAAGGAACAACGATGAATAACTTTCATACCGACCCGATTTACTTTTACTTAACCAAAAATATCACTAATTTAGCAACCCATCAATAATTGGCGTTGATAAAATGCCCTAACTAAACCCTAATTTTCGATTAAAACCAAGAGAGGAAGAAGAAAAAGAAACTTACTCGTCAAAATCTAGAATCTTTGATATTCAACCATGGCAAACTAGGAAGGTTAAATCATAACTGAAACCCTAACTTTGGATGAAAATCAGAGGAGAAGAGGTGAGGGGCGCGTAGCAAAAATGTAGCAGCAGCAAGAAGTGTAGTAGCAGAAAGAATAATGAAAGTTTGTGAATTGAAATTAGAAATTAAGGCATTGAAGGAATTTACCTAATGAAGTAATGAAGTGAAGGAATTGAACGAGGAAGAAGATGAAGCAGCATGGAAGTAGTTTGTGAATTGGAATTTAATTGAAATTAGAAATTAGGTTTTTAGGAATCCCGCCTCTAATTTCTAAGATTAGGGAAATGAAAATGAACAGCCATGCCTTTCGAAATCCCGCCTATTTCATTATTTTTCTAATTCATTATTTGTATCTTGTGTTTAAACACAAGATACAAATAATAGTTATTTGTATCCCCTATTTTAACACCCGATACAAATAACTGTTATTTGTATCGCGTGTTTAAACACAAGATACAAATAATAGTTATTTGTATCCCCTGTTTAAACACAAGATACAAATAATAGTTATTTGTATCCCCTGTTTTAAAACCAGATACAAATAACTATTATTTGTATCGCGTGTTTAAACACAAGATACAAATAAGGTTTATTTGTATCTTTTGTTAAAATAAAAGATACAAAAAAACAATATTTGTATCTTATATTTCAAAAATAGATACAAATAGGGGGTCACTAATGAAACTTTTTTTATTAGTGCACACACTTATCGAGGTATGCATTAAAAACCCGATTCATCAATCCCATAAAAGCTACTGGTGCGTTTGTCAACCCAAAAGGCATCACGGTGAATTCAAAGTGTCCGTACCGCGTTCTGAAAGCTGTTTTACTGATATCCTCCTCCTTAATACGTAACTGATGGTACCCTGACCGCAGATCGATCTTTGAAAAGACTCCAGCTCCTTGAAGCTGATCAAAAAGATCATCGATCCGTGGTAACGGGTACTTATTCTTAACGGTGACCTTATTCAGTTCTCTGTAATCAATATAGAGACGCATAATTCCGTCCTTTTTTCTCACAAACAACACCGGGCTCTTCAGGGAGAAACACTAGGTCGTATATAACCCTTTTCTAACAACTCCTCTAATTGAACCTTCAATTCCTCCATCTCCTTTGGGGCCATTTGGTAAGGAGCTTTTGACATTGGCCTTGTCCCAAGTAATAATTCATTCGAAAAGTCCACGTCCCTTCTTGGTGGCATACCAGGATGTTCTTCTAGAAAAACATCCTTAACGTCCTTGACCATCGGAATGTCCTCAAGACGCACCTCCCGTTCCTTCACCTTACTTATACTACATAGAAACCACGGTTGCCCTTACTTGATTAGTTTCTGACTTTCAATGACGACACGATTTTTACCTTCGGTCCCTAGGTCCACTTAGAGTCACAGACTGTTCTTCACAATCTATTATCGCTTTATATATATTCAGCCAATCCATCCCAAGTATTACATCTAGATCATCCATTTCTAGAGGAAATAAATCACTCGAAAATTTTACTTTTCCTATCTTAACCAACACTTTACGAAACAATATACTACAATGAAAAGTCTCTTTAAAAGGAATATTAACTGAAAGAGATGTTTCCTTGGGGTTTTTCCAAACCTAATTCCTTAACTCCAAATTTTGAAACGAACAAGTACGATGCACAAGAATCAAAAAGTACTTTAATAGACTTTGTATTGATACCGAACGTACCAGTGACCACATCCGACGCCTGCGTTGATTCTCTAAAGTTAACTGCTGAAAGTGTGCCATTATTCTGAGTAGCAGTGGTAGCACCACCTTGATTACCACATTGACCTGAAAAATTCTCGTTTTTAGCATTCCCCTATGGTTGCTGAACACCGGAGTGATTTCCTTGAAACCTAGGGTTTGTGGCACCCCCCAAGTTTCGACCAAAATTACCACCATTGTGGTTTCCCCTTCCAGCTTCGTTACCACTTCGTTCGTTACCGAAACGTTGTTGTTGACAGCCTCGATGATTTTCCCCTTGAAGCTCTTGTTGTTCCAAACGAGTATAACACTCATACATTCTATGGCCCGGTTTACCACAGTGAGAACAATCCACAAACATACCCCGACAGTCCCTTCCTAGGTGATTTTTCTAGCATCTTCTACAGTTATAAATTCTTTCCTTCCCATTGCAGTCATATAAAGGCTTCTGCATCATAACCTCTAGGGTCGAATCCCCTTTACTCTTGATGTTCTGGCCTGTATGGAAGCCTTTTTCCTAGAAGCCTCCAAACGGCTTATGCTTCTTGAATTGGTTATGAACGTGATTACTCACATTCATTGTATTCTGAAGCATGGGTTCCTTCCTCTTTTCCCCACAATGATCCATCTTCTGTTGTTCCTTCCTAATAACATTTCCAATTTGTGCAGCTCTCTTGTTTAGTTGGTCTAAAGTATCGTATCTATCAGTCTCAATGTGTTTTTCAATCTCATACGATAGACCTAATTCGAAGCGCTGAATTTTCTTTCCCTCAGTTGGGAAATCCTCAGGGCAAAATTTCAGGTGTTCCATAATTTCTAATAATAGTCATCCACTGTCAAATTCCCCATCTCAAACCTAGCAAACTCATTTGTTTTGTCCTTTCTCACATGAAGCGGATATAATTGATCCCTTAGCGCCCCCTTAAAACTTTCCCAGCTTAAGTCACCATCGTTTTCAGCTATTAACCTTGTCATACTATGGGTCCACAATAGTCAGTGTCTTCCATTAGGAAAAACGCGGCTTGGTCAACCATGAATTCAGCGGGACATCTCACCATATTGAAGAGTTTATCAAATTCTCTCAGCCAGTTTTCCAGCATAGGAGGTTCACCTTTCCCACTATAAGTCGAGGGTATAACTCTAGACTATCCTCTTACTAATCGATGGAGCCCTTTCCTCCAGGGATTTCTGTCTAGGATTCCTTGCGCCAGCTAGGGCCTTCATTAGGTTTCGGAGCACACAGTCAGAGTTTCCTCTTTGTTCGGGCCTTTTCAAGAAAGGTACCATATTGACAGGTATACTAGAGTCTAATAATCGAATCCTCACACTTTTCTGAAATACAACACTTAATCGATTCTACCTACTAATGTTCAAACTTTTATAAACACATTATGTAAATTTCACTTTCCATCTCACGAGTACGAAAAACACGAGAAATAACACAAAAAAAAAAAAAATAATATCACAAAGATGAACAACATTCAGATTCAAATAAGTAATTCCATATTATTCCAATCAAAAACTACTTGGGTATAAAATCCCACATAACCACTATTTGACTACTACAAAAGTCCGAAAATAAACAACCAAATCGTTCAACTAACAAAATTGTTCACGATTTATTACTACTATGGAACTAGACATACGAACTTGTACGCATGCATACTCAGATGAAGTAGAAACAATCAGGCAAATAAAGGTGACACATCCAAACGGTCCTGATCGTCCATGTATCGATCAAGGTCAAAATCAGCATCACCAGAGTCATCACTAGACGTGCTATCAGAATAAGAAGGAGTTCTTACAGATAAGGAATCACTCAAAGACAGTCGCTCTGTGGAATCAGAAAGTTCTACAATTACTGGTTCAGGTGGTCTTTCCTCCCACATAATTATTTCTGTAACGGTCCGGTTCGCATGAGCCGAATAATCATATGAAAATATGAATCCGGTTCACAACTGGACACTTAGAGGGAAAATTCCCATCCAAGATTTTTAACGTTCCAACGATAAGGAAACATAAATAAGCGAAAATTAAAACATATGGTAGCGACAGGTTTGTAAAGTTCATAATACAACTTGAGAACCCAACGGCCTCTACTAACGAAACGACAAAACGAACTAGTCTAAAATCCATTACACAAGAGTAAATTATTTCTTCTATATTTATTATTACATAAAACGCGGTCTTGGGTGACGTGATCCTAACTTCAACCTCACTCCAATTCCCACCTGCAATCAACCTACTAGTCGTCGATTGACAACGGAAGCAAGTTCAAAAGAACAATCCAATACACGTCAGAGACAACATACAAAATATCAACAAGTGGAAAGCAAACAATGTGTTCACCTTAACATGCAAAGGCTCTAAAATATACTTCCTCTGTTTTTTTTTACTTGCACCCCAACATACTTTTACGCAGTCCAATGCGTTTGTCGGGTTGCTTATATCTAGAATTATACTCAACTAAAAATTATAAAAATTTGATATTAATAAAGTATTCGACGAGACGAATAAAACAAGATCCCACATGACTATGTTTTTTTATCGTTTAATAGTCGCACTATGCAAAACACTATCAAATGATGAATAGTGTAAAAAGTGGAAATGGTGCAAGTAAAAAAAACGGAGGAAGTATTTATTCAAAATCCCAACTTGAAACGTTGCCCGTCCTATTCGGGTCGTCCAAGTAATAATCCAGTTCATTTGGAGGAATACACTTGGGAGGGCTAATCCCAAGGCAACCACCGACCTAAGACGTTGCCCGTCCTGTTCGGGTCGTCAAAGGATAAAGTATGCATACCCCAATGGTGACCGTAATGATCCAAAACTGCCATGGGAACAAAATTATATAATCCATTCCAATTTATTAACCCTTTGAGATAACCAAAACATCCATCCTCAAATTCCAAGTTAAACTTCTTTCAAATTATTTGAGGTGTCTAATCCTTATGTGAGTCACAATGCAATATTCAAGAATGAAACAACACTACTTGCACAACCACATATAATGTTTGGTCTAAGCGTGTACCTTTAAGTAATAGCAACAACGGTATTCAAACGCAACATGAATTTCACCCTCTTATGAATCGAGGTCCTAAACACATACACACAAAACGAACACGTATTAGAACGTGTTTACACTTCTAACTCATTCTATACCACTAATATATCAATAAGACTTAGTAATTTTAATTGATTTCATCAAATTCCAAATAACCCAAAATTCCATTTTAAACCAGAAACTTAAATGGCTTTTTCGGACAGTTTAGAAAATTCAAATGGAAAATCCGATTTCGCCACTGCGTCCGAAACGCATCAATTACCTTGAGTACCAAATTTCATAATTTCTAACATCCATTTACTATTTTTATTTAATTTTAGCATTTAACGAGTTTTGAACACGACGGATAAATGAAACAACAACGAAACACACCCGACCTCGGATCGAGGCACCACCGCCGAGACAGCAGGTACTGTCCAAAAAAAAAAAGCTTCTTTTTATCATTATTATTATTATTATTTTTTTATACATATATTTCAATTAATAAATCTTTTTAATCTCATGACTAAAGTAAATCCTTTTCAATAGTGATCCAACCAAAACTTCCAACACATAAACAACATGATAATTATACACATCTACTAATACACACAACTTCATCATTAACTCATCCATAATCAAAACATAAAAATCATCAAATTAAATCATTCCCATAAACATGACTTTTCAAGAAAAACTTGAAATTCATAAATCGTAAAAATTAAATTAAATACTTAATTCTCCTAACAAATTAAAATTTAGAGAGTTGTAAAAACCAAAACAACCTCTTGAGTCAAGATATATGAGCACAACCCTTCAAGCAAATTAAATTTTGTTAAAGGTTTATAATCCTATGGATGATTACATAACTTAACCCATACATTTGATTCCTCCAAACAAATTTAAATTTTGTTAGAGAAAATATAAATCATAAAAATTTATTTGAAATATCAATATGAACAATACTTTTAACAATATTTGAATTTGTTAAAGAATATAGATCAATGAAAAAAAAAAAAAAAACTTGACACAATTTGTCTTCACCTTTATAACAAATCAATTTTGTTAAAGGATTATACAAACAAAAATTTACATAAAAAAAATACTCAATCCTCCTAAAAGTCATGGGATTTCATCATATTTTTTTTTAAAAAAATATAATTTTCTTCAAAAGAGAAAATCTAATCTTAACAATTGAACTATACTCACCCTTGAATAATAGATTGAATGATCACAATTTTTTTTTTTATAATAGTAGCCGAAATACAAAGGAAGAAAAGGGAGAAATATTTTTTTGTTTTGTTTTGTGAGCAAATGCAAATGAAAGAGCAACACAAAGGAAAAGCCTACACACAATCTAGCATTTTAAGAGCAACCTACAACTTTCTATCTTCCCATAACCCCCTCCCCCCTTAATGCACATTAACACCACACTTAAGTGAGGAGTTACAAAAATCCCCTCCAATTCCTCCCCATGGCCGGCCACCTTTAATACCATTACTATATTTATTTATTTTTTTTAATTACTCTAAATAAAATTTAATTGTTTAACTTAAATTGTAACATTCTGTAGTTTAACTCGTATCATTTTAAGAGAGAAAAAGACTTTTGAAGAACCAAATACAGTTCGAGTCAAACCAGGGCGTTAAACGGGTAGTTAAAACGAAATCAAGCGAAACAAAACTTGCGGACCGAGTTCTAATAGTGCTATTATAATCCATCAGATATAAAGACTAAGCAGCGGATATGTTTGAAAAGGTAGTTCTAATTATTACAACTCGAGAGCGTTCACGCCTCATAAAACCAAACATTTAAAAAGTACGAAAACTTAAGTTCATAATAAATTCTGGACTTTGACAATTTATTTCTCTGATAGTAATCCTCACTCCCCATACCTGCAATAAACTTACTGCTAGTCATTATCCAAGAAGGAAACGACATCATCGCAGGATCGTTAAGACCAAAAAGTACACGTCAGCAAGAAGTCATAATTCAATTAATTCGAGTACGACAAATTTAAAGATATTAACTTTAATAATTTCTTGTTTCAGTTAGTCAGCCATACTGCTGTATCCTTTTTCAGCCATACTGCTGTATCTATTCCAGCCATACTGCTGGTACCACTTCAAACTCCATAGGCGAGACAATACATTAGGGGGAGCTAACCCCTAAGCAAGTCTCTACCATAGACACACGTCCTACTTCGGTGTCTATGGTTAAGTATGCATACCCCTGCGGTGGCTCATAGGCTTCAAAGGCCGCGAGTAATTCATTCCATCAATTGACGTCATACTACGTCCACTTTCAAGTTAGTGAGGTCATACTACCTCTGCTTATTAAAATGTTACAATGAAATAACTTATTCGGAAGCGTATCAATATTCATACTACATGCTCATACTTTACCTTTGTTACCATTATCATATGGTACGTAACATATACTATAATTCTATGCTGCGTGTACGTACCTTAAACAAGATAACCAATTCTCAAACATCTTAATTAATTCCCCGTCACCAATCGACTTCCTACAAGGTTCAATCGTATTCGGGAAATAAGCACACATACACACTTTCCTCAAATCAAACCATAACACATACATATAACTACTACCACACTTATAATACCACAAACATCATGAACATCTATCACATACTATAACATCGTAAACGCAACTAGGACAACATACATAATCTGTCCAGAAACGCAACTTAACACTGTCAAACTGAAAATCCGACTTCACCGTTGCGTCCGGAAGGCATCAAAACCCCCGGGTACTAATTTTCATAATTCATAACATAATATAAGTATTTTTAACTTAATTTCAAATCCAAAAATACTCCAAAAACACCCTTTTTTCACAATTTTCAAAACCTACGGGATTTAGTCAATTTTTTATTAAAAATACATACAAATTCCAAAGTTCACATTTCCTATTAAATTCATACCATCAAAATCATAAACTCATGCCCACATATTAAAAATCATTTTCATAATTCCAAAATAACTCATTTGTTACCAATACAATTTTTCCTAAACAAATCTATTAGGCCGTGACAATTCGTCACATAATCTCACCGTGGCCCACTCGTGGGGTCACGGGACACCCGTGGGCTCGGGCCCACAAACCCACGGGTCAAGAGCGTTGACTTGCACATACACTCGGTGAGGTTCATTACTTCCCAAAACCATATGGCAATAGGAGGATTAGCTCATCAAGTATATATGCAAGTCCACAACCCACTTTTTTATCGATGTGGGATCCTGTCTCAGATGTGAAGTATTTCCAACACTCCCCCTCACATGTGAGCCACATCATACCAGGAACCACCTTCGGCTCTGATACCATATTAGGCCGTGACAATTCGTCACATAATCTCACCGTGGCCCACTCGTGGGGTCACGGGACACCCGTGGGCTCGGGCCCACAAACCCACGGGTCAAGAGCATTGACTTGCACATACACTCGGTGAGGTTCATTACTTCCCAAAACCATATGGCAATAGGAGGATTAGCTCATCAAGTATATATGCAAGTCCACAACCCACTTTTTTATCGATGTGGGATCCTGTCTCACATGTGAAGTATTTCCAACAAAATCATTCATCAACACATTAGAATTTACATACCACACAAAAATAATTCCTCATACTACAACACAAATTTCTCCATAAACAACCCTAATTTACATATGTGTTGCTATTATTATTATTTTTATATATACACCCATCATCTTAATTTAACATACTCATAAAAAAAAAAAATCTTACAACAAAACATCTTACACTAAAATTTGACAAGGCATATATAAAATTCACACCATCACTTAAAATCATGAAAGAAATGTCCATGTATCAAAAATTCACAAATCACATCATTTAATTTAAACTTAATATAAAAATAAATGGAGATTTATACTTACAATTATATGAAAAACACCAAAAATCAAGGTTACAAGAAGGTACTAGGCGAGTGGCTTGCTAGAGTTTTGTGAGAATTTTCTTGAGGTTTCTAGAAATTTGAGATAGTTTTCTTAAAAACTTTAGGAAGAAAGGAAAGCAAAAATAAAAAGATGATTAAGGAATTAAAAGAGTATAATTAGAAGAAATTATTGTCATGATCTTTCAATTACTCAAATGGGGGTTACAAACCACACCAAAAGACTCCATTATTTTTTTTAATGGGTTAAGGAAAAAAATGGGTTAAGCATTGCCTCTTTCCATCCTATTAATGGGTTAAGGGAAAAGTTTGGGCCCAAAGTAATTTTAATAGTCAAAAGGATTGAAATCTCATGGTCAAGCCCAAAATAAATAATTTAAAATATTATTTATATAAAGTAATATTGCTAGTAAATAATTAAACATATCGGGAAAATATCGGGGTGTTATATACTACCTCAACCAAGCTCAATGATGATGATGATACTTCTCATGATGATAAGAATGTAATTCCAATGTCTTCCAACAAGTCCATGGGTTGTGTGGACTTGGTTGGTGTTTAATCATACTCTTTTGTTGTAAGCTCTTAGAGAGCATTTGTAGTACATGTGATTTTTTATATTGTTGTGCACATGTTTATTTTGGTTTTTGAGTATGTTACTAGCTAGAGATGTTTTGGGTGTTGTTGGATTGAATCTTGAAGCTGATGTTTTGTGACTTGGTAAATACAAGTCAAGGTGAAGATTGTTAGGATTATTGGTGACTTGAGTTACCAAGTAATCAAAAAAAGATTAAGTTAATTAATCTAGTAAGTTAGTGTAGTAAGAAGAGGACAATCCAATTTATTGTAATTGGGTGCTTGGGAATTAAAATAGTACCCTAGTACACTATACTAGTAGTAGTGGAGGCTTGGAGGGGCCAAATCTTGACTTTACAAAGGAGTATTCAGAGGTAGTACAAAGTGTAAGAGTTTTAGGGGACCAAAAGGACACAAAGAAAAAACAAGAAAGCAGCCCACAAACATCTGCGGCCTGCTGTACACTCCGCTCGAGTGGCTGGCTCGACCGAGCCACAGGTTGAGTATACTTTCTGCCAGCCATTTCGTGTTCTAATGCTGCTGCTGGCTTATTTAATTGTTGTCCCATATGTTCCCTCTATAAATACCCAAGTCTTAGAACATTATTATTAGGTGCCCCAATAGTCTCATACTAATAGCTATTACTTCTTGCTTATTTTCTCCCATATGTCCTATCAAGTTTGTATTTCTCCTTTAAACACATTAATATAAACCCTAAGCTAGATGGTGGATGTAGCCACATTGGTGAACCACCTTAAATTTAATGTCTTGTTTATTTAGTTTATTTTAGCCATTGATTATTACTTGCATTATTATTTTGTTCCTAACTATTGACACAACACAAACACACATTTAACTTCACATTTTGATCCTTGAGTGAGGTCTAAGCCTCTCCTTTCAAAAGTGATTGATAACTATTACAATCCGGATAAATTAAAGTTGAGTCAACTTTAAGTTCTAGACAAAAATTACATTTTAGAAGAAAACGCTTCTTGGATGCCCTTGAACCCGAGGTAGCTTTAAGTTCTTCTTAAAGGTATATTATACACTTTAAGTCGACTCAACTTTTGCCCTTACAGACCCAAAACTGAGTCGGTATTTGGTTCTGTTCTGTCCCAATTTTTCAATTGTTTTGTCTTTGCTTTGCACTTAAGTTTTGCTACTTATTTTGTCCCACTATTTTCATAGGATTTTGGTATTAACTTATATAATTTAGTACTCTAACGGCCCGATAGGTAATCGGTACTAAAGGATGAGAATAATAATTGAAAAAGTTAGTGCAATTTCAGTAGGAATATCTTTTGATAACTTTAATGGTCATGTTTATTCTCCTTCAACAATCAATTGCATTTTTTTCGCAAAACTCATTTCAATGTATTACCATTTGAACATGTGGTATTAGGTAGTAATGAAAATTGTGGACAATAAAAACTTTTTTATGATCAAACTTTCATTATCATGGAAATGACATGACACATATTATGAAAATTTACACTACAAATCATTCTCATTACTACCAATTAGTACCATTAACCAAATGGGCTATAAATGTCCAACAATATATAAGAGCAAATGCATTCCATAGTTGTGATTAGTAAGAAAAAGGGAATTATTTTGGACGGAAGTGCGATGTTTGAGATTATTAATCTCCATTTTTGCATAATTTAATTAAGGAAAAACTACCCTGAATAATACAACCTTTCACTGATTTCCCTACAATAATACGAACTTTCAATTAACCATGCATAATACGAAGTTTAACCTGTGTTTTCCGTTGGTATAATTAGTTACCCATAGTTGGTTAAATAAGTTTGGGAAATTCCACATGGTAGCGTCGAGTTTTGACGAAATGCCAATGGTAGAACTTTTTCATTCAACTTTAGGATTAATTTTTTCCGTAGCTTTAATTCATAAAAAACGTTAATCAAACCGTTAAAAGCCAAAACATAGTTTCAGTCAACCTTTTCTTTGGAACTGAACACCATTCTCCATTCTTTCCTCAAGCTTTGAAACATTTCACCCCTTCTCCTTCTCCTGCCATTTTCATTCACTCCTATCCTCCTGCAATTTCACTCCTTCTCCTTCAAATTTTCGCCCCTTCTCCTTTCTCCTACGATTTCAGAAGCTTCAGTCTTTCGTCAGGTATGTCTTGATTTACTTTGTCTTTGAATTTCGACAATTTAGGGCTGGAATTTACTAGTTGGTTCGACAAATTAGGGCTGGAATTTCGACAATTTAGGGTGTATATTCGAAAATTTAGGGTGTATCTTCGAAAATTTTGGGTTTATGTTCAAAATTTAGGGTTTTTCTAAGAATTTAGGGGTTATGTTCGAAAATTAGGGTTTATCTTCAAAATTTAGGTTTTATGTTCGAAATTTGGGGTTTATGTTCGAAAATTAGGGTTTATGTTCAAAATTTAGGGTTTATGTTCGAAAATTAGGGTTTATCTTCGAAAATTCAGGGGTTTTGTAACTGTACATATGCTGTTCGAAAATTGGTGTGTTAATTATGTCATAATTCTGTTCTATTAAGGGTTTATGATGGCATTTTTGAAGTCTTAATGTTGTTTTGTCCTAATTCTGTCCTAATCTTGTTCTCTCCTAAACATGTTTATCATTTTTTTTGTTTTTAAAAATTGCAGAATGGTCCGTTTCTTGGCGTTTGTTTCATTTCATCCTCAACTTGATATGCTTGAGGCGTTTTCATGAACCCATGGCCTTTGGGTTTTCCAATCTCAACCCATAAAGATGATGCTTTTGAAGGGCAATAAGGGATGAATTGGATACTAATATACATGAACTGCAGTTTGCGGTTTGTGCTAGAGGATAGCAACCTATTTTGTTACTCCTGTGTGTCCCCATTGACAGGTCTGTGAATGGTCTTTTGCTGCTTTTAATGGTGATGGAAGCGTATGTGTCTGTGGTCGATAAAACCACTGTTGTGCAGGCGATTGGTGGCCTCTGATCAGTCTGGGTGTGTCCTGAAGCTTTTATGACGCTCTGATGCTTGGTGGTTGAGCACAGTTGTGTTGATCCTGGTGCAGGTGGCTATTAAGTGGTCTCCCACTATCAAGTTCAATCACTTTTAGTCTTGAAAAATTATGAGCCATGGGTTGTTTTTGTTTGATTTTTGCGTAGGTTTGGACTGGCCTTGATGCCATTTTGTAAGTGACCTTGTATGGTTTAGTTTCACTTTTGTTAATAGTTGATTTTGAACTTTGAACATGTGTACTAGTGCTTGAAACGCACTTTTATAGTGCTACTTATGTAAAAATGTATTAGTGCTTGGAAGCACCATTTGCCCATTGTCATACAGCCCATATTTTGTCTTGAAGGCTGTCTTCCACTCATCCCCCTCCTTCATTCTAATCTGATGGTAGCCACTCCTCAAATCTACCTTGCTAAACCACTGTGCCCCTGCCAACTCATCCAACATATCATCAATTCTAGGTATGGGAAACCTGTACTTAATGGTAATGTTGTTGACACTCCTGCTGTCAACACACATCCTCCAGGTTCCATCCTTCTTTGGAACCAACAAAGTGGGCACTGCACATGGACTGAGACTTTCCCTTACATAACCCCTTTGAAGCAACTCTTCTACCTGTCTCTGTTATTGTAGAAACGTATAGAGACGATGAAGTGTAACAAGAGGGGGGGTGAATTGTTACTTGTTCCCGTTAGAGTATTTTCGCCCTTTTCTTGCGGAATTTCGAATAAAGAAAATACTCAAAACAAAATAAAAGAAAACTTAAAGAAACACAATGATTTTAACGTGGGAATAAGAACCACGACCCACTAGGGATTTCTCTTCTCTATTCTTTTATGTAATTCAATTCTCTATTACATAAAATATTTCTCCTTCTCCTTCTCTTCTTCTCTCGGTTTCTTTCTTGTTCCCTTTCTCTATTCTCCTTCTCTTTCTCTCTTCTCTTTCTCACTTCCCCTTAAGACTTACCCAAGTCTTATTACAAATTCTCTCAAAAACCCATACAAGATAAATTCTCTAAATTGGATGAACAACACAAGAATAGCACAAGGAAATATTTTGGAATTAATTGTTGGTTAAGAACACTCAAAATTTTCCTTTTCTTGATCTTGAAGATCACGAAATTTGGGCACAATAATTTTCGGAAATTATTTTTCTCTCAATGTTGATCGCCAAAATCATTGTGCCGGTTAGAAAAATGAATTTATATTCTTTGTAGATCAAGTTATGCCATAAACCCATAATCTATAGATGAGGGATTAGTGGGCATTGACCGTGAGGAGGAAAATAACTTCCTTGGAGGTTACTCCAAGTCAATCTTTGACTCTTGCTAAAAATAGCCATTTTTAAGAGACTTTTTAGGAGTTAGTTATTTTAATTCCTTGACTTATTCCTTGTCTTGACTTATTCCTTGTGCTTCCTAAGTTATTCAACCGTACAACAAAACTAAAATATAGAAAAATAAATTCAAGACTTTTTCTGAATTAATTTTGTTGACTTCTCCTCTGACCGGATTCTGAAGGAACACCGTACTGTCTCTATATGCAACTTCATCAGTTTATCAATATCTGGAACAGTAGAAGTGATATCTACTCTTGACTTCCTCATTGACCTTCTCTACTGACTTTGACTTTGTTGACTTTGACTTTGACTTGTACGATTCCCATTGACCAGTCCTTAGGTACCATCGACGATTATGATAATCGGATATATTACCTATAAAACAATCTCTACAAATATTTTGTTTGTTTATAATTTGTTAAGTCATCATCAAAACTCAAATGGGCCAACAAATTCCCCCTTTTTGATGATGACAAACTTATAAACAAACTTTGTTATAAGAAAGAGTAAAACTAATAGCTTTGAACATGTTAGAGATTAATCACAAGTTCAAACATATTTAGTAAATTAAATCGTTACAAATAATTTACCAAATTCTAAAGCAAGCATATTACTCTAAAATATTTTTGGCGAAAATCATGTGATTAAGCATGACTTCAAATTTTTCAATTTTAAAATAAAACGTGAAACAAAACATAAACATAAATACCAAAAACGTATAAACCAAAAACATAATAATTAAGAAACTTAAAGACATAAAATTAAAAATTAAGAAGCACAACAAACTAAGTAATTCAAAATTTTGAGTTGTAAGAATCAAAGATGAACAAAGTGATATACAATAAATCATGTCAAACAACAATTAACCAAATGATCCATATAAACCAAACATAATCAAAACAGTAAGTCAACATACTCTTGTTTGCTACTCTTCCCCCTTAAGTATATCAAACAGTAAGTCATCAAACTAAGCATTATAAAGTAAACTAAGAACATTCAAAACATTGTATAGGTTAGAGAAACAATTATCAAGATCAAGCAAAAACATAAGCATTCACAAGCATTCATTTAAGTTTGTTTGCTACTCTTCCCCCTTTTGGCATCAATCAAAAAGTAGGGATATGAATCAAATCACAGCTCTAAGGCAAGCGTTAGACAAATTAAGATAGTAAGCAGCAAACTAAGAAAATAAATGCCCAAACATGAATCAAGAAAGCATGCAAGCAAACATATTAGACCATGGGATAATAGGAAATAAAGATGATATAAAGGATTAAAAAGTAGTAGGTTAGTAAGTAGCATAAGCATAAAAAGTAAATTGTTTCGTACCCCAGCTTGGTACATAAAAAGCAAAAAAAATATTGTTTAGAGAGTACAGACGATGTGGCCAACAAACATTAAATTGAAATTATAAAACAGAAACAGAGAAAGGAGGGATCAGACGGCAGTCTCCTCATCAACAAATTCAGTTTGCACCTCCACTGTGTCAAGCTTCGCACCAAGACGTGTTTCCATGTCGGTGAGTTGCTCAGCAATGGTAGATAGAGAGGCACGAACTTCACTTTGGAAGGCAATGAGTTGGGACTGCAAGGAATCAAACTTACCAAGGATAAGATCAATTGGAGTTGGAGGAAAAGGTGAGGCATCCCTATCAAAACCAGTGTGTGTTGGTAAAGTGGGAATAGGTGATGGTGGTGATGATGGAATGTCAATTGGTGTGGGTGAGTCTGGTTTTGGTGATGGTGGGGTTGGAGAAGTAATGTCATCATGTTGGCTCGAGGAACTTTTGGAGGCTAACCTCTTGCTCTTCCTTGGTGTGAGCACAGAAGTTTTCTTAATGTTCTTTAGAGGCACATGAAGGTCCTCATCATCTTCCTGTTCCTTTTCTCCCTCTCCCTCAACCTGTTCCCCCTCACTCACAGCATCCTCCTGTTCGCTATCAGTTTCTGCCTCATTAGCGGCAGTGGGAACATCCTCCTGATCTTCTTTTTCTTCTTCCTTTACTTCCTCCTCCTCTTCTTCATCAGAACTTACATCAACCTCCTCAACGGCATGCTCTAGAATCCCCTTTTCGTTTAATTGAAGGTGCAAATTAGTAAGGCACCGTTCACTTATCTTATTGTTGGCGCTCATAGGAAATTCTAGCCCATCCAAAGGGACTCCAAACTTCTTAAAAATGCAAGTCAACAAACCTCCGTATCCAACCATAAGTCCTTTCTCAATGCATTCGGACAAATGTGATACCATCAAAGATGGAAAATTAATTTTAATGTGATTAGCCATGCAGTAGATCAATGTTGCATCACGTAGATTTACTTCACTTCGTTTAGAATTGCGGGGTAAAATAAACCTACGGGCAATGTTGTAAAGAAGCTTGTGTAGTGGAGACAGAGACATGTGACTGAACCTCTTTTTGTTTTCTTGACCAAGAAATTTTAAAACAGTCCTCTCAGTGATACCAGAAAAGACGATTTTTGAACCAACATAATATGTATCAAACCCTACAACTGGAACTGCGAACCATTCCCCCAAAATTAAGCTATTGAATTCGATTTTAATGTCTTTAATCATGCTAGAACAAACCCCATTGTCGATTGTAATATTTTGAATAAACTCTCTCATGAGATGTGGGTAAATTGGATGACAAGAAAAATTACTCATTAACTCCTCCCACCCTTGATTACTCAAAATAGCGTGTAATTGAGGAAAGGGAGTAGAATCATACCAATATTTGTCCAATCCAAATCCTACGGACATCTCTTTAGCAACCTCTTCTGCACAATCAGGATCCACAACCTTGGCCTTTTTCGCCGGTTTTAAAGATGAGCTTCCTTTGGTGGAAAAAGCCCTTTTTGTGCCAACATGCATGGTCTTTGATGATTTGGGTTGAGTTGAGGGAGTTGATGATTGTGGGTTGTCGGATGAAGGGTGAATGACTTGTAGTGGTTCCGGTTGTATGAATTTGGGCGTGTTTTCTTTGGTGTTCTTGGTGGATGAAGCTTTGGGAGTTTTCATGGTGATAATGAGAGAAATTGGTGAGGGTTAGGGATTGTAGAAGAAAGAAAATGGGTTGACGGTTTTTAGAGAGGTAAAGGAGTTGTACTTTGGTAATGATGGTTATTGAGATGGATGTGACGTGAGTGTAAGGGTTATAAAGGATGTGAAGGGACGGTTATGAAAGGGAGTACAACTTCTTGAAACGGTTTTAGTGTATGAACCATGTGAGGTAACGAAAAGTTTAAGTGTAAGTTCGTTGAATTTGTCAATTAAGATAACTACTTTCCGAAACACCTCGATGATCCGTCTTCCATTTCATAAAATGATGTTGGCTCACCGAAATAAATTAAAATAAAGAAAATGCTGGAATTTGTGGAAAGATAAAATATTTTTGTGATTTTTAAAATAATTTATAATATGTGGGTAATAAAATAATAATATATAATATAAAATAAGTTATGCTACTTGGTCTAATTAGTTCAAACATGCAAGCAATCAAGATAAAGTTTAAGACATAAATTTAAATAGAAGCATACCCAAATCTCGCAATGATTGAATGAACAATCTTGGTTGTTGTGGTTGATTGAACCCTTCCAATTTTTCATGATGTTTTGAGGATGAATACTAGCAATTAAACGTTAGTGAAGCTTGATCATACCTAGCTCCAACCTCATCTTTTCAAATTGTTCCCTTGGAAGCGGTTTGGTCATAATATCTGCAACTTGATCACTAGTATTGACATGTTTAACAATAATATTTTTATGCTCTACATTATCCTTAAGGAAATGGTGTCTAATATGAATATGTTTAACTCTAGAATGATGCACCGGATCTTTAGAAATACAAATAGCACTAGTATTATCACAATAAATAGGAACACATTCAAATTTGATACCAAAATCTCTTAGCTGTTGTTTAATCCAGAGCATTTGGGAACAGCAGGCTGCTGCTGCTACATATTCAGCTTCTGCAGTGGATAAAGCTACTGTGTTCTGTTTCTTGGAACTCCATGATACCAAACAAGATCCAAGAAATTGTACCATTCCTGAAGTGCTTTTTCTATTCACAAGATCACATGCGTAATCTGCATCACTATACCCTTTCAAGTCATAGACATCACTTTTAGGATAAAATAAGGATAAGTCATCTGTTCCCTTTAGATATCTAAGAATTCTTTTTACTGCCGTATGATGTGATTCTTTAGGATTTGATTGAAATCTAGCACACAAGCCAACACTAAAGGATATATCGGGTCTACTAGCTGTTAGATATAGTAGGGATCCTATCATGCCTCTATACATCGTTTGGTCAACATTAATTCCGTTAGGATCTTCATCTAACCTAATGTTAGTGGCCATGGGTGTATGGTTTGTCTTAGCACTATCTAGTCCATATTTCTTTAGAAGTTCTTTTATATATTTTTGTTGATGAATAAAGATACCGTTAGCAGTTTGTTTAATTTGCAAACCAAGGAAGAAATTTAATTCTCCCATCATACTCATTTCAAACTCATTACTCATTAGGTCAGCAAATTCCTTACATAACGATTCATTTGTAGCACCAAAAATAATATCATCAACATATATTTGAACAACTAATATATTCGAACCTTTATTCTTAAAGAATAAGGTTTTATCAATTTTACCACGTATGAACTTATTTTCAATCAAAAACTTAGATAATCTCTCATACTATTGTCTAGGTGCCTGTTTTAGCCCATAAAGAGCTTTATCAAGCTTGTAGACGTGATCCGGAGAAATTGGGTTTTCAAAGCCAGGTGGCTGTTCCACATATACATCTTCTTCTAGAAACCCATTTAAGAATGCACATTTTACGTCCATTTGATATAATTTAAAATTCATGAAAGCAGCAAATGAAATAAGAATTCTAATAGCTTCTAATCTAGCTACGGGAGCAAAAGTTTCAGTATAGTCAATACCTTCCTGTTGATTATAACCTTTTACCACCAACCTTGCTTTGTTTCTAACGATTATGCCGTGTTCATCCAGCTTGTTCCTGAATACCCATTTAAGTCCAATAATCTTCTTGTTCTTCGGTTTTGCTTCTAAGTGCCACACTTTATTTCTTTCAAACTCGTTTAATTCATCTTGCATAGCTACCACCCAATCCGAATCTTGCAAAGCTTCTACATGATTCTTGGGTTCCATTGTTGATAGAAATGCAAAGTGTGCACAAAAGTTTCTCATTTGTCCCCTTGTTTGTATGCCTTTGTTCATGTCGCTTATGATCAATTCTAGTGGATGTGACTTATGATGTTTCCACGGTCTTGGAACAAAGTCTCTTGTGGAGACAGATGTGGAAGCTGGTTCACTGACTTGATTCTGATTTGGTTCAACTTCAATTCTTTCTTCTTGTGCTTCTGTTTGAATTTCTGGATTAGGAACTGCAGGCTGTTCCTGATCTGCCTGTGGTTCCTGTTCTTGATTTTGTTCAACATTCTGACCTTGTTGCTGTTCTACTGGATCTTGCTCCTTGTGTATATTTTCATCATCTTCCAGATCCGCAAGACCTATCTTAAAATCACTTGTTTCTTGTTCACTTGTCATAAAGTTAGTCTCATCAAATATTATGTGAACAGATTCTTCAACACACATTGTTTTCTTATTGTAAACTCTATATGCTTTACTATGAGATGAATAGCCAAGAAATACCGCTTCATCACTTCTTTCATCAAATTTACCTAAATTTCGTTTTCCATTAACATGCACAAAACATCGACATCCAAAGACTCGAAAATATGAAATATTAGGTTTAATTCCTTTAAATAATTCGTAGGGGGTCTTAGAAGTGATTGGTCTTATTAAAACTCGGTTTAATATATAACAAGCAGTATTGACGGCTTCGGCCCAAAAATTTCTAGGTAAACCACTAGCAATCAACATAGTTCTAGCCATTTCTTCTAAGGTTCTATTTTTACGTTCAACCACACCATTTTGTTGTGGTGTTCTAGGTGCGGAGAAATTGTGACTTAAACCATGCTCATTACAATAATCCATAAACTTTGAATTTTCAAATTCTTTACCATGATCCAATCTTATGTGGACTAGTTGATTGTTACTAGATTTCTGAATTTTAGTAGCGAATGCAACAAATTCATCAAAAGCCTCATCTTTGCTAGATAAGAATAAAGTCCACGTAAATCTACTGTAATCATCAACTATGACAAAAACATATCGCTTACCGCTGTGACTTTGGATTCTCATAGGTCCACAAAGATCCATATGAATTAATTCAAGTGGTCTTGAAGTGGTCACGACATTTTTAGTTTTAAAAGAAGACCTTGCATGTTTTCCTTTGGCACAAGGATCACATACTTCATTCTTTTGAAATTTTAGGGACGGTAATCCTCTTACTAGGGCTTTAGTACGTAAAGTATTAAGCAATGAAAAACTAGCATGACCTAATCTTTTATGCCAAAGAAGAGGGTCATCTTCTATAACACTCAGACATGTTAAACTGGTTTTAGGAACAGTGTGCAGGTCCACCACGTAGGTGTTCCCTTTTCTAATTCCTTCCAGAATGATGTCATCTGTGTCGTTCCTAGAAATCATGCATTTCTCAGAAGTAAAGTTTACAGAGTTACCTTTGTCACAAAATTGAGAAATACTTAAAAGGTTGTGTTTCAAATTCTCGACCAAAAATACGTTATCTATTGCATGGGAACTTGACCTTCCTATCTTGCCTTTTGCAATAATTTCACCTTTCATATTGTCGCCAAAGGTCACAGTTCCTCCGTCATAGGCTTCTAGTGAGAGAAATTTTGATCTATCGCCTGTCATGTGCTTGGAACAGCCACTGTCGAGATACCATGAGCTGTTCCCCCTCACTAGAACCTGCAAAACGAACTTAGTTGTTAGAGGGTGGAACCCAGCCATCCTTGGGTTCCGTGTCGATTAAACAAGAATTAAATTTTTTAATCCAAACTCTATCGACGTATATTTGGTTCGTTTTGTTGTGCTGTTCCCTTTTTAAACATTGATGTTTCAGGTGCCCGGTTTTGCCACAAAAGGAACAGACTTTGTTACTTGGGAGATCAACGTAGACCTTTTTCTTTTTGTCATTTTTGTCATATCCTAGACCTTCGGTTCCTTTAGTTCTAGCATTAAGAATCCATTTGGGGACTTCTCTAATTTTCCCTTTGTCTCTCGAATTTAATTCAAGCTTAAGTCGATCGTTCTCTTTTAAGGCGGATTCTAGGTCGGATCTCATTTGAAAGAGAACACATTGAATTTCTTTCTTAGATTCATAATCTACTTCCATCTCAAATTGCTCAAATTGATTCAATTTAATATTTAACATGATGTTTTCTTCTTTAACTTTTTCTAAGGCTTCTTTTAACATCACATTATTATCAAGCAATTCAAAGAATCGATTTTGCACATCGGATCTAAACGAGTTAAGGTAGGATATTTGGTCTTTACATGCTTTTAGGTCTTTTTCAGTTTTGAGAGTGATGGCGGTTTGTTTTTCTAAATTTTCGTGAGCTTCTAAAATCATTTTAACTAATCTATGTTTATCCAATTTAAATAAGTAATCAGAAAATGGATCAGGAGACAGTACCTCTTTTCCTTTAGATGTATCGTCATGAGTAGCCATGAGACAGAGGTTAGCTACCTCTTCTTCTTCCACGGGGGCTTCGGTTTCGGCTTCACTTTCGGACTCTCCCCATGCAGCTATCATGGCTTTGCGGAAATCGGTTTTGTTGAAATTTCCTTTTGTTGGTTGTCTTCCTGTTTCTCTTGCTTTCCCTTTTGCTTTTTCGTCCTTCCATAGTGGGCATTCCTTTATGAAGTGCTCGGTACTTCCACATTTGTGGCATTCATATGTTTTGGATTTTGAAGTTCCTTTGTCTTTGTAGTTTCTTTGATTTTTATACCTGTTGTTCCTGAAGAACTTCTTGAATCTACGTACCAGCATTGCTGCCTCTTCCTCATCAGTTTCTGAATTTTCTTGATCGTCTGCTGTCAGCTGTTCCCAAATGTAATTCATGAGTCATCAGGGAACCAGCCAACTCTTCCAGATTAAACTTTGTAAAATCTTTAGATTCTTGAATGGCTGTGACCTTTGCTCTCCAACGATCATCTTGAGGTAGGCTTCTTAGGATCTTTCGCACTTGTTCATCGGATGGAATAAGCCTTCCAAGGGAGACTAACTCATTTGTGATGTTCGTAAACCTAGTAAACATTTCTTGAATGCTTTCTTTAGGTTCCATAACAAATCTTTCATATTTGGACATGAGCAAGTCAATCTTGGAACGCTTGACTTCGCTTGTTCCTTCATGGGTAACTTCCAGCAGATCCCAAATTTGTTTTGCTGATTTGCAACCCATAATGCGATTGTGTTCATTAGGACAAAGCCCACAATGAAGCAATTTAATAGCAAGAGCGTTCATTTCCATCTTTTGAAAATCTTCTTTCTCATATTCTGTGATTGGTTTGGGAACAGTCTCGTTAATAGAGTTGGTAGTAGTTACCTCAAAATCTCCAACTTCAATGACTCTCCAAACTTGATAATTTTCGGCTTTGATGAAGATCTCCATCCTATTTTTCCAATAGGTATAGAATTTGCCATCGAACATTGGTGGTCTCTGAGTAGAGTACCCTTCTTCCATACGCTCGTTCATTTTCATCATCTCTAAAGCACCAAGATACGGCTCTCAGGGTTTCCTGATTAAATGAGGAACAGGGCTCTGATACCAATTGTAGAAACGTATAGAGACGATGAAGTGTAACAAGAGGGGGGGTGAATTGTTACTTGTTCCCGTTAGAGTATTTTCGCCCTTTTCTTGCGGAATTTCGAATAAAGAAAATACTCAAAACAAAATAAAAGAAAACTTAAAGAAACACAATGATTTTAACGTGGGAATAAGAACCACGACCCACTAGGGATTTCTCTTCTCTATTCTTTTATGTAATTCAATTCTCTATTACATAAAATATTTCTCCTTCTCCTTCTCTTCTTCTCTCGGTTTCTTTCTTGTTCCCTTTCTCTATTCTCCTTCTCTTTCTCTCTTCTCTTTCTCACTTCCCCTTAAGACTTACCCAAGTCTTATTACAAATTCTCTCAAAAACCCATACAAGATAAATTCTCTAAATTGGATGAACAACACAAGAATAGCACAAGGAAATATTTTGGAATAATTGTCGGTTAAGAACACTCAAAATTTTCCTTTTCTTGATCTTGAATCTCACGAAATTTGGGCACAATAATTTTCGGAAATTATTTTTCTCTCAATGTTGATCGCCAAAATCATTGTGCCGGTTAGAAAAATGAATTTATATTCTTTGTAGATCAAGTTATGCCATAAACCCATAATCTATAGATGAGGGATTAGTGGGCATTGACCGTGAGGAGGAAAATAACTTCCTTGGAGGTTACTCCAAGTCAATCTTTGACTCTTGCTAAAAATAGCCATTTTTAAGAGACTTTTTAGGAGTTAGTTATTTTAATTCCTTGACTTATTCCTTGTGCTTCCTAAGTTATTCAACCGTACAACAAAACTAAAATATAGAAAAATAAATTCAAGACTTTTTCTGAATTAATTTTGTTGACTTCTCCTCTGACCGGATTCTGAAGGAACACCGTACTGTCTCTATCTGCAACTTCATCAGTTTATCAATATCTGGAACAGTAGAAGTGATATCTACTCTTGACTTCCTCATTGACCTTCTCTACTGACTTTGACTTTGTTGACTTTGACTTTGACTTGTACGATTCCCATTGACCAGTCCTTAGGTACCATCGACGATTATGATAATCGGATATATTACCTATAAAACAATCTCTACAAATATTTTGTTTGTTTATAATTTGTTAAGTCATCATCAACTCAAATGGGCCAACAGTTATGAACATCAAGAATCTGCTTCCACTTCTTGCGTTTTTTCTAGATGTGTATCTCCATCCCTTTCTCACCACTTTCTTCAAACTCCCCAGTAAGTCTCCCTGCTCTCGATAATAACCTTGCTTTCCAAGATGTTAATCTATTCTCAATCTTTGTTAACACCGGTTTCCACGCTGCACATCTGCTCATATTATCACCCAGTGGTAAACCAAGATAAGTAACGGGCAGAAATGACTCGCACCACCTAGCCGCAGGGCCCAAAAGTCTGGTGCCATATGAAGGCCATGAAGAATTAGGGTCAATTCTGGTGCCAGCAGCCGCAGTAATTCCAGCTCCAATAGCGTATATTTAAGTTGTTGCAGTTAAAAAGACCATCTAACTGAGTCATAGGCCTTTTGAAAATCGAGTTTAAGTAGAGCTCCTGGAATCTTCTTCTTCTTTAGCCATCCAATGGCTTCATTAGCTATGAGCACACCATCCAATATCTGCCTATCCATCACGAACGCACTTTGTGACTCATCAATTGGGAAATAAGCAATAAGCAAGCTATAACATCAACTATTTAAGTTGATGTTATAGCTTGCTTATTGCTTATTGCTTATTTCATGTACTAACTTGGTGGACAACCATTGAATACATATTTATCCATATTTGTTGAAGACACCACCTTCTATTTTGGCCTATAAATGCTACCAAAATTAACGGTTTTTGTAGCATCAATTTCATAATTTATTGATGTGAAGTGGCATTGTTGAAGAAGTTAGTACATGAGAGCATCTTTTTGTGCTTTAATGAGATCATTATAATACACTGAATCAATTATATGGTGAAGCAAAAGATGGAAGTCATTACATGTAGTGTGACAGAAGAGTTACCTTTTGAAAACTGTCTTTTATTTCTGACAATTATGTCAACTTTCTAATATTTTCCTGCCATGATGGTGCACTATCATTGCTGACACATATAACTTAACTCACTACTCATAAGGTTTAGCCTTGCTCTTAGTGTGAGATTACATGGGAGTAACCGAGTAAGTACTACTTTAATATCTATATATATACAAACATTCACATTCAATGACAATGGGGTCATCATGTGGTCGCCTAACCTTGCCCCTGTCTTTTTTTGTGATGATAACTTCAGGGAGGTTTCCTTAGACGCCTGCCCCTCATAAACAGAGCTGACATCCAGCCGCCTGATGTAGTCCTTGGTGCCCCAGATGGTTGGGCTTCCTCCAGCAAAGCCACCTGCTATTGTATAGATCGGCTCTTCATCAGTGTTCGAACTATTAGCAGGCTGAGACTTCTTTTTGGACGATTGCCCATGGTTGGTCTTCAAGGTAACCTTAGACCTCAAAATATATGACTTTAGCACCCCTTTATCAGCCAGACGGTCCAACAGCCGCTTGAGACTATAACAGTCGTTAGTGTCATGGCCAATGTCCTCATGGAAGTGGCAATACTTGTTTTTGTTCCAGTTTTTGGCGGAACCTTTCATAGTTGCCGGCTTCTCAATAGTCATCCGGTCTTTGATCTCCACGAGGATGGAGTAACTTTCCTTGTTAAACTTGTACTTTGGAATGTACGGTTTAGATTTCTTCTTTTTCTTCTGGGACGACTGTTCAGAGTCGTCTGCCACCCGGATCTCTTTTCTCTTTTTATTCTCTTCTTTTTTAGCTGGCTGTGATTGCCGACTCTCTTTTTTGTCAGACTTCTTGGAGTCCAACTACTTACTGATGTGTAGAGTTCGGTCGCCTGTATATAGGCGTCTGCCTTCATTAGAGCTTCTTGGAGGGTAGAAACCCTATTTCTGACGAGGTCGAACTTAAAGGTCGACCCGTCTTTCATACCTTTGAAGAAGTCTGTATAGGCCACTTCGTCAGACAGCCCTTGAATCTGAATTCTCATCAGATTGAACCGCCTGACATATGACCGTAGCCCTTCTCTATCTCCTTGCTGAATTGCACCCAAGTCAAGACTTGTTTTCTTAGCAGGGATGTTCATAGAGAAGTTGGAAGCAAATAAGTACGCAAGTGTCTTAAGTTTGTTGATGCATCCGGCTGGCAGGTTGTCGAACCCTCATTGGGCGACGCCCTTCAATGTGGCCGGGAAGCATCGACACCATGCGGCATCATCCAAACCCTGTAAATACATAAGGTTGGTGTAAGCCATGAGGTGATCTTCTGGGTTGGTGATACCATCATAAGTACCTACCATAACATTTTTAACCTTGGTCGACTATGCCGCCTCGGTTATTTCCTTGGAGAACGCAGAAGGTTGTTCCCTAAGTTTTAGCACACAGAGCTGTCAGTCCAAAGGTTAGACGTTTTGTGTCGCCTGACCCCTAAAGAGGGTCGGCTGCATGTATGGTTGTCCATACGGCATGTATGGCTGCTGAGGCACATACGGAGCCGAATGGATTATCTGAGGGCCAGAGTGGATGGACAAGCCGCCTGACTGACCCTCTCAGTTAGATTGGGAATACCTCATTGAGGTATTCTGAAAGCTGTCTGGGTAACTCGACGTTGAAGCCGACTCAGACAGTTGTTGACTTTTCTTCTGCTCAATTAGCATCCGAGCATCAGAATATGTCTTTTTTGAACCATCCGCCTGAACATGCCGGATGGCCTTCCTCTTCCCTGTCTCAGGGAATCGGATCTTGGACTGATCAATCAAGGGCTGGTTCCCCTCCTTTGTTTTAGGATGTGGAGTAGGGACACGGTCCTTGACTGGTTTATTCTTCTTTGAAGGAGAAGGTTTCTTGGCTGACTGCTGCTAGGGCCAGTCGTCTTCTTGTTGATCAAATCCTTGATTTCCCCTTTGAAACTTGTCATGATTTTCATAAGTTCGTCTCTAGTGACTGGGGCTGCGCCTTTTACCGCCTGGGGTTGTTTAGACTGCTGTTCAGTTGGCTCACTTGGACCAACTTGATCATTGCCCCGTTCCTTCATTTCCAAGGGACGGGTGTGCCTGGTTCTAAGTGACCCGTCAGCCGCTACATAGGTGTCGACGTCAAAGTCATCACCACTGTCCTGGTCTGAGTAGACCTGGACTTCGGCCGAGGGCCGTTTCTTAGTAGAAGACGGTACAGACTCATGTGAAGCCATCTTAGAATTACTCTCCCCACAGACGGCGCCAAATGTTTTGGGGTTTTTTGTGTCCCTCGGGAGAGTTACAATTCCAAGACTGGATTCCAGGCGCCTGTACCTGCAAAACAACGGAGACTCCGGTTGGGTGGAGTTCCGCCTCCGACAATGAAGTTAGAACGTGTTCGGAAGATGTAAAAAGTGCGGAATGTAAAGTGGGATTAGGTTTCTCTATGGAGAGAAATGATGATCTGGCTATCATAGACGGCCTCAGTATCCGAGTGTTTCACTCTCGAGTGTAATTAATTCTGCAATTAATGCTCTTTCTGAATATATTGAATGTAATCTTCAAAGTATTGAATCATGTGTTTCCTTGGAGGAAACATCTCCCTTTTATAGGGTCTGGAAATGCATGCCCATTATAGGTTACAGAAACCTAGGACTGACGGGCTGCCTAGGGATTTGGGCCTTGAAGGCCGCCAAGCCCTTACTGAATATCTGTCTGCCACGTGCCGAGCCCTGGTAGGCCCACTTTGGGCTCCCCTTAGGGTGACACGTGGCGGACTCTGATTAGTCCACGTGGCGGGGTAAAAATACCCTAATCAATAATTAATTTATTATTCACTGTAGAACCACAATTATTTTGCAGCTAGCAAACTATGGTTAATGTTAATCGACCTTTTTACTAAAATTAGGGTTCGATGGAAAAAATTGGCAGCAAATTAGGGTTGGATTGGGAGAAATTATAATGGATGAAGCAATTAGAAACCGCCTATATATTAACTCAGTTATCTAAAACGAATGAGTTAGATAAGAAATTCAAGCAATGTAGCACGAAAATTAATTGTAAGACTATAAACTTAAAAACCTCCCAAAATCGCATTAGTAAAAATTACATACCTTTAGTAAAATTGGATGTGCGCGAGCTGAAATTACGTAGCGATTAAGTGATCCGATACTGAAATTACGTAGCGATTAAGTGATTTGATGCTGAAAATGGATGGTCGATAATAAGGAAACTAGGGTTAGTGTTCTTAATTAGGGGTTTTTATTTGATTAAAGTAGGAAAGGGGGAAATCAGAATGTGGAGGGAAATTTGGGAGAAATTATCTATTATTTATAAATATAAATAATGGAGGGAAATCGTTGACTTGTTGTGGGTGATCGTATTTATATACGAGTATTGTATTGTCGGTTATTCAATACATGTACAGCTGTATTTTTATTGTATCTTTATTTTACACCGTAATTTCAATAGCCGTTCTTTTTTATTTTCAATTGTACTCCGTATGTGGGTTGTATTTACGATAGCAAGTTAGCACTTAGCAGCTGTATTTTTAATTATTTATTTATTTTATTTGTATTCCTTATGTGTGTCGGTTTTTTCTACCTACAATTCTATATTGAAAATGAAAACTACAGTGAAAATCACTTTTTCTGGTTTTTTGTTTTTAGTTTTTACAAAAACTGAAAACTGAAAACAGAAAACAAAAATGGTTATCGAACGAGTCCTAAACTTTCATGTTGGAATACTCCTCTATTAGCAAGGCAATCCGCTACCGCATTGCCTTCTCTGTAACAATGAGCCAACTAAATTTCCCAACTTTTATTTTTTATGATGTTGCGACATTGTTGGAGGATAAAGAAGCATTCCCCACCTACATAAGCTTTGCTAAGAAATAAGAATTGATTGGATACAAGCAAAGTCATCCATTTGGATTATTAGAGTTTCAACTTTTTGTTTAGTGGGTTTGACTATTGGTTTGAAAAGCTTTATACTTCATTTGTTTCAAATTAATCGCAACAAATGGGTATTACTTGTGAGATATAAAAAATTCATTTGTTGCGATTAATTTGAAACGGAGGAAGTATAAATTTGTGTGTGGTAAACTCATAACTGATTGCTAAAGTTAAAATTATTTGTTCATGTGAATTTACATTTATGGGCATTTGTCTTATATTTTTCCCTAGGTTTATGAATTGTAAATAATGGACAAAATAGTCCAAATCTCTTAAAGCCCCCAAAACTCTCTTTGTCGGACGCCCCTTGAAAATCTATGTAGGGATTCCACAAATTAGGATACGTTTACACTTTTCACATTTGCCAATGTAAATTTTGTGTCTTCAATATAAATTACAGAAACCCAAAAAAAAAAAGATTAAAAGTAATAATTTAATATACTTAATAAGACGAATCAAATAAACTCTCACATGACTATATTTTTTCTTATATATTGAAAGTTATTTAGAAGATTCTCTTAACTTGTAAGTTGGACCGACAAAAATTCAGACGTCCATCATTTTGTCAAACGAAGGGAGTAGACAAAAATGAAATTAATGACAATAATCAGTAGAACAAATTGAATTGAAACTTTAAATACCGCTAATGATAACGGCCAAGAGAGACATTTATTTAGCTAACAAGATCTTCTCAAATGTCATCAAGCAACTAGATACACTAGTATAGTAGAGCAAGTCTCAGAAAAACTCCATAAGCTCAAGATCATTGGGTTTCGGATGAAAGACACTATCATCATTCTTCTTCTTTTGTTTCATCTCATAAACGAAAGCCTGCAACTTGTCTACCATAGGCCAAGGTTCCACCAACTCATACGCACACGGTGGAAATGCAATAAGCGGCCAAGTGTTGTCATGTGGCATTGCAGGCTTGCCTTCGCAAAACTTGTAATATCTGTCCATCCAAACAAACATACGACTCTAAATTAGATCATATGACAAATATAAAACATAATAAATTGTTTTGACCATCTATCCTTTTCAGTTTTTTTTTTCTTTTTTTTTTTTGGACATAAAGAGAGTTATGAGCTTCTACAACATCTTCCCTAGAGACTTTTATAAACTTAGACCATGACAACTTCTCCTTATAGTAATAAATGTCTTGCATAATGCTAATAATATCTGGAAATCCTAGACTATTGCACGCTATTAATCTAATTAAAGTAAGGCTATCACTAATGAAGATCCCTTGTGATATTCCCATGTCAACGCAGATCGCAAGAAGTAAAGCCATTGCTTCAGTTTGTAGCGCTGAGGAAGTACACACACTAGTTTGTCCCTGATAATGACCGCCTCCTCGCTCTTTATGATAAATCCACAAACAACTTTGTCTTCTTGTGCACTTCCATGCTCCATCAGTTTGTATGACATACACGTGATGATCCCATCTAAGCTGGCAATTTTTGCACTATAATCTTCATGGCTCTCGTGCCATAATTCTTGGTATTTACAAGCTTTCTCTTTCAATGATGAGATTTTCTTCATGATTTTGAGAGGGTGTGGTTTAATTCCTTGATATACAACTTCATTCCTATGACCCCAGATGGCATAACATGATAAGATGAATTCCATTAGACTTGTGCTGTTTTTGCCATCCCTTGGCTGGAAAAAAAAACACATAATCAGGTACCCACTCTTTGAGTGTGTTGTGACCTGGCACCCGTGCATTAATTCCGAGCATGGAGGCAGCCCAAACATGCTTGGTGAATGTACAATCCCTAAATAGATGCTGCTCCGTTTCGAGTACATCCTTCCACAATGGCATAAAGGATCTATCTCAATCCCTCTCTTTCGCACATTAACACTTGGTAGGGCAAGCTCTCCACATAATCTTCCACATAAGTAACTTCCATTTCATTGGAATTGTCATACTCCAAAGAGCTTTCCATATGATGGAGTTTTTGTACTTATGAAGTTATGATTTACCTTACATGCTAAAAGCCTATAAGCAGATTTACATGTGACTTACCCTGTATTACACTCTTTCCAATAGAAAGAATCCTCAATATTTTTTGGGGATGCTAGGGTAAGTGAGTTGAGAGGATTTACCTAGCTGTGTCCCCTTAGAATTTGGACCAAATTAATTTTGGCTTCCAAGACTTCGAATGCTGGTCAATCAGCTCACTGACTGTGTTAAGTTACATCCTTGCTTAAGAATTCTTTGGAATCGCTTTTCCTCCTTGTACCCAGCTATCTTCCCAAATGTCAGTTGAATTCCCATTTGTGATAGAGATTCCAAAGCCAGCTTTACATTCGGATACACTTCTACATAATAAGCCCCTATATCCCCAACTTGCATTCGAAATCCTCTTTTCTTTATATCCTGCTACAGCTGGAGAAATTTTATACTTGGCTTTGTAAAACCTGGAGATGAGGAGATTAGGATTGTTATGGATGCTCGTTGCTTGCTTCGTTAGAGCTTCTGTATTGAAGTAGTCTACATTCCCTAATCCAATTCCCCCATTTTCCTTTGGCATCTCAACTATCTCCCTCTTTTTCCGGTGGATGCCTCCTCGTCCAGCTACACCCTTCCACAAATATCCAGCCAGAATCGAGTTGATTCTTTTTGTTAAGTTCTTAGGCATGAGGAATACCGCGAGCACATGAGAGCAAAAAGCCGCAAGAATTGCATTTGCTAAGACAAGCCTTCTTGCAGGTTCAAGTTGAAGGTGTTTCCAAGCAAGAACTTCCCTTTGAACTTTTTCCAGTAGAAAATTCACTGGGGAAGTATTCCGTCCATTCACTTTAATATGGCATCCCAAATATTTCCCAATGGAGTTGGCATGAGGAGTTCTTAAAATACAACTTAATTCCTCTTTGTGCTCATTTGTACAATTAGGGCTGAAGGTTATAATTGACTTGCAAAAATTAACCGCCTCTCCTAACATTTTGTAAAGATCATCAATAACATCTCTCACCGATGAACATGATGTATGATTGGCTTTAAAAAATAAGAGTGAATCATCCGCAAAAAATAGGTGTGAGACGGCTGGTGCTCCTCTAGCCACTTTAACCCCTTGAATTGCTTTCGAATCCTCTAATCTCTTGATTTGCCTCGAAAAACAATCCATGAAAAGGATGAACAAGTAAGGCGAAAGCGGGTCCCCTTGCCATAGTCCACATTTGGGGTAGAATCAATCAGTGGTTTCACCATTGACTAACACGGAGTAGGACACTGTCGTTACACATTGCATAATCCAATGGACCCACTTGCATGGGAAGTTCATGTTTATAAGCATCCACTCAAGGAAATTCCAATCCACTCTGCCATATGCCTTGTTCATATCCAATTTTAAAGCACCCCAAATTGTTTTACCTTTTTTCTGCTTCTTAATGTAGGTCATTATTTCATGAGAGGTCAACAAATTATCTCCAATAATTCTGCTAGCAATGAATGCATTTTGATTTTGACTAACCAGATCAGGAAGTATTGATTTGAGCCGATTAACCAAAATCTTGGAGATAATCTTGTAGACCACATTGCACAAGCTTATCAATCTGAAGTGTGGGGGAGTCTCAAGTCGATTTACCTTTGGAATTAGAGCAATACGAGTGGCATTCCAGCTCTTTAGTAAGTAATCTTTCTCAAAGAAGTGCAAGATAGCTTTAGTTATGTCTTTCTGTACCGTGGCCCAAGCAGCCTTGTAGAATAGCGCTGGGACTCCATCTGGTCCAGGTGCTTTTAAGCTTCCAAGTTGGTGGACTGCTTTGCTCACATCTTCCTCCGTAATTGGAACATTGAGTTGAGCATGATGTGAATCACTGAGAATGGGGAGGGAAGAGGTTAAATGATACAAATGTGGTTGTATCAAATGGAGACAACCAAACAAGCCAAGGATCATCCAACCATAATCACATCAGAAAACCAAGAATCCAATTCTTGGAATTTCTGTCAACTGTCTTACCTAGCTGTTAAGGGTAAGGATTGTTATAATCAAGGAAAGGTATATTTCAAGGTAATCTGATATCTCTGTAGTGCCAAGATTCAGAAACAACTTGTGGGAGGATCAAACAGTTTTGAGAGAAGGCTACGCAAATCCACCAAGCAAGCCTAGTCATCAGAATTACAGGCCTGTCTTGGTCAGTTTGTGATAACCAGGGTCCCATTGTCTTCTGTTTTTGAGGAAGGAATCAGGACAATTGAAGAGTTGAGTCTACTGGTGGATTCAGTGCATATCCAAGATCATAATCCTACCTTGGGTTTGCATCAAATTGGTATCAGAGCAAGGGATACGAAGAGGGCAAGGTGCGCACAAAAGAAGAAATACAAAAAAATTGAAGTGTAAAATTTCAGATTCCTGTCAGTTTTGGGGTCTGAATTTTGATCGTTTTGGAGGGGATTTTGTGGGAGTTTTTGAAAACTGTTTTTACCCTATATTCTTCATGGTGTTAGGGAAATGTGGGCTTTGGAATTAATGGATTTGGTGAAGTAGGGAAGGAGATATCGATTTTTCTTTACCGGCTGCCAGAATCAAGCCATTCTCTGTACCTTGGTGAGTTTCCTTCGAAAACCCATCAAGAACCTTTACTTTGACCTTCATTTTTTACCACATTATCAATAAGTATCCCATAGTCATTAAGACACATCATTTTTGCATTTTTTCATACGTTTGATTTGTTTCTTTAAAGACCCATTCATTGGTGTGTTTGCAAAGTACAGGATAACTGAATTTTTCTTTGGTCTTCTGTATTTTGTCTTTTATTCCATCATTTTGGAGTCTTTTTCATTGTTTCTTTTTTTCAAATTTATTCATTTTGAGTCTAGTTTTTTATGAGTCATTTTGTTCAATCAGTGGAGTTATAGAAAAAAAGATGCGTAGGTGTTTTTGACCAAAGGTCACTGACAGAATTCAGATTGTATGTGTGTTGAAAGAAATTGCATTGTGATTAAACCACACAATATTTTTTGGTGTTTTCAATTGGAGAAATTGGTAGACATCTTGGAGTACATTTTCACCAAATTTCATTAGTAGTGAAGGTCGTTTGGTGGGGTTCACAGTAGCAAAAGTGATACACACAGTTTCTGAAATTTGTTGTGTGCACTTGGAGAAATTATGATTTTCTGATTTTTTTTTTGGGTTGCACAAATTTTCTATTCTTTTCTTTTCTTTTCTTTCTTTTCACCCTTAATTTAGTCTAGGAGATGAAAACATCCAAATCAAACTTGCACAAGTATGTAACCTTTGACAAATTGGATCATGCCTTGGAGGACAAAATCAAGTTACAATCCTTGGAGGAAATGGAGGAAGAACTTGAGGAGTTGAAGGAGATTAGTGAAAGACTTGGGTATTGGGAACAAGCTGAGAAGTTGCATGAGCAATTGAGGAATGTTTATGGCCAAATATATGAGTTGAAGATGGCAATGTACCATTCTTGTAAAAGGAGAGCATTTCAACAAAGATTGCAAAGAAAGCATGGTGACTCAAGGCTAGTGATTGTCCATGAATATGAGCCTTATGCTAATCCACCTAGAATCAAAGTGGAGATCATTCCCAAAAATAAGGAGGAACAAACATCATTGGCTCCTCCTCATGTTGATATTCAAGAATCAAATGTTGAAAATGCTTGTGAAATTCAAGAATCAGAGGATTATGTATCTGTAGATGCACCTTGTGATGAGTTGGTTGAAGCACTTGAAGAAGTGGTTGAAATATCTTGTATTAAGGGCATTGAAGAGAGTAAAGAGGGTATTGATACAATTGTCATAGAGGAGGATGTTGATTCTAACAAAGAGTGCATGAAAGTAGATATTGATCCAAGAATAGGGGTTGACTTGCACATTGAACAAGCTAGCAAGCATGAGTATGTTAAGGGGGATTTTTGGCCAAGAAAATCACCTTATTTGGAGCGTGTTTACGTGAGTAAATTTTTTGAAATTAATCCCACAAAGATTCGAGGAAGAGTTTTTGCCAAGAAGGAAAAAATGCAACAAGTTGGAGTGGTGGCAACAAAAGCAAGCTAATCAATTTGGTTAGTTTGTTTAATATTTGGATTTGGTTGGTTATGCAAGTAAGGAAAAAGGCATTTTTTATTACATGGTTGGTGATCATTGATAACTTGGTTCCTAATTTAATTGGTGGTTTACTAGTAGGTGTCTATTATTATGGTGTATATTTTTGGGGGGTTATGTGCACCATAGCAGCAGTATAGCAAAGTGTGCAATTAAGTTTGCATTAGCATCTCAAGTTGTGTATGTATTAGAACAAGATCAGCAGCTTCCTTGTTTAAAACAGTACAACAACAAAGTGGTGAATTGAGTATAGTGTGCACTGATCAGATGATGGGTGTAGTGTTCTGAACAGTATGTGTGCAGCAGCAAATTCAGATACGACATGTATCTATTTATTTTTTTTTTTCAGAACATCCCGTAGTCATCAGGACATTTGTGCAAGGCCAATAGGGGCGTGTGTGTGAGTGCAGCAGCAACTACCAGCACAATATGCACATGACAGTAGCAAATCCTCTTGTCAGACAGTACAACACAACATGAAACAGCAGTTGGCAATTAGGATTCTTATGCAAATGAACAATAGTGCAGTTCAATGCAGCAGTACAGTAGCAAAACATAGCTACTGGTTCTTGGCAATAGAAAGTGCAGCTCATTGAATCTCACAGTAACTTGAATCTGTCAAGCATTCAAATCAACGTGTGAAGATCAGCAAGTGCAAGTTGAATGTCCAATTTGGGAAGCCATATTAGATCAGCAGCAAGTAATTATATGCTCAGCACAGAAGTTTTGGGGAGTGCAGAATTCTAAACAGCAACATTTGAGTATTTTTCTTGTGCCAAAGCAATGACCAAGTGCAAATCAGCAGCTCTTAAAAAGCAAAAAAACAGCCACAATTCGTGAAAAAAAATTATTACAAAGTACAGCAGCAACGTTTGATGTGCAGTTGTGCAATTTGAGTGGTGAGATTATTGAGTATTTTTTTTTGTGCCAAAGCAATAATAGTGCAGATCATGAGAACAAAATCAGAACCTAGTAGTATTAAAATCAGAACAACAGAACAGATTGTGCAGTTGGGGTTTTGTATTCAGAATAGATTACAACAGGTCTGATTTTATGCAACAGTGATGGTATCAGTTGGAACAAGGTCAGTTGGTGCAGCAACATCAGATTTGGGTAGTAGGTTGCTGGTTCCTGGTACAGTAGTCCAGCACACAGTGTGTACAAAAGTTCAGCAAATCAGTCCAACAATGAGCAGCAGATCGTTGTGTATAATGTGAAGCAAAGATAGCAGCAAGCCTACATGGGAGCTCAAGAATTGAGGACAATTCTTTTCCCAAGAAGGGGAGAATGATACAAATGTGGTTGTATCAAATGGAGACAACCAAACAAGCCAAGGATCATCCAACCATAATCACATCAGAAAACCAAGAATCCAATTCTTGGAATTTCTGTCAACTGTCTTACCTAGCTGTTAAGGGTAAGGATTGTTATAATCAAGGAAAGGTATATTTCAAGGTAATCTGATATCTCTGTAGTGCCAAGATTTAGAAACAACTTGTGGGAGGATCAAACAGTTTTGAGAGAAGGCTACACAGATCCACCAAGCAAGCCTAGTCATCAGAATTACAGGCCTGTCTTGGTCAGTTTGTGATAACCAGGGTCCCATTGTCTTCTGTTTTTGAGGAAGGAATCAGGACAATTGAAGAGTTGAGTCTACTGGTGGATTCAGTGCATATCCAAGATCATAATCCTACCTTGGGTTTGCATCATTAAATGATGTGGTTGGTTCCAACTAGGAAAAGAAGTATTAGAGTTTGCTTTATAGATTCTTTCAAAGTGATTTTTGAATCGCTTTGATAGAATCCTGACTTGAGTGCCAATTTCCCAACTCATCTTGCAACATTAGGATTTCATTCCTTCTTTGCCTTGACTTAACATGCCTGAAAAGAAATTTAGTGCCCGAGTCTCCATGTGTAAGCCATTTCCCTTTGTATCGTTGTTTCCAGAATTCAAGTTTGACTCTTGCTTCATCCATTTTCTCTACTTTCATAGTCAAGTCTTTTTGCTTAGCTTGCTCTGAATCCTGTAGTTGCAGTTGGACTTTAGTCATGTCTTCCACTAAGTCCTCCCAAATGAGTCTATGCTTATGACAGTAGTCCCTACTCCATTTGAATATTTCCATCCTCACTGGTGAAATCTTCCTAGCACATTGAAACATTAGAGATCCTTGAATGCTAACACTCCATGATTCCAACTTGATACCTCTCTTGCGTTTTTCTTTCTTGGGATCAGTTTATGGGACTATGATCCGAGACAAGTATAGGAAGGTAAATTACCATGGCATTTGGGTGGCTGGAAAGCCAGTCCTCTGAAACTAGTACACGATCAAGTTGTTCGTAAATTCGCTCTTGTCCTTCTCTGTTATTGCACCACATAAATTTGGCCAGTGGAAAGGAAGCTCCACAAGATCCCCATTCGTTCTCCGATTTATAAACTCCCTCTCACCTTGTATATTAGAATGTTCACCAAGTTTCTGTCGGATAGTGTCTAATTGATTGAAGTCTCCTTGAATAACAAAGTTGGGTCCAAGCGACGGAAACAAGTTATTAAGTTGATCCCAAACTTGACCATCTATCTATATAGTATATTAAAAGGTGTGCAAAGCATTGTAGCTGCGCCACGTAAGCATGAGTTGTGCCACATATACAATAAGATTATGCCTTAGCTATACAAACTTAGAAGATAAGGTTGTAACAAGTTTCAAACCCAACTCTTTTCTTTCAAAGCATAGACACATACTCACGACACCGCTCAAAGCCATCGAACCACTCGACCAACCCCAACAAACCACTCAACCCAACGATCCGTTCAAATGCAAACCAAAACCAATAAAATGAAACACAAAACGCACACCATAACAAACCCACACCGTAACATACGCAACTACCACCACGCTGACCACCCACCAAACCACTCGACCCAAAAATCCGTTCGAATTCAAACTAAAGTCCAGAAAATGAAATTCAAAAGTCACACCGTAACAAACGCAACTACTACCATCACTGACCAACCGCCTTCCATCGACGGGTAATAAGGGTGGTGCTGATGAGGTGAGGAGAGAAAGGGGGTGGGATGGCTGGGTTATTAATGGGTTAATTAATTAAGTTTATGATATCGACAGATAGAAAATCAAAAGACAACAGAGAATCTAAAGCTTGATTAATTGTTGGCGGTATGTATTAGCTGTATCGTACAATTAATCTAACATCCTACAAATACGTACTGTGGTAGTTTAGATGAATGGCATTCAAAATAGAACCAACGCACGGCTAATCAATCATAAAACAAATTCAATCAATAATTATATATGAATGAATGAATGACTTAAAATTATACTTGATGCCATACAATCAACTGACATCAAAATCAAAGGAATGGATGCTCTAAGATTCGTAAACATATATAGCAGATTTGATTGATAGATTGATATACAGCGGATCGGAGTATATAAAATCAAAGCCAGCAATTTGATGTGAAGTGATGGGAAAATCATTAATAAAAGGAATGAATTATTTGTATAATAGAAAGTAGAGTAGAGGAGAGCACTTACGCCCAGCAAAATCCAGAGTATCCGCAGACTCTTGTGGCAGCTATAGCCACATCCTTCCTCGTCCACTTCATCTTCAACAACCCCCCTAACATTAAGATTAGGGTAACTAATAAGAGCAATGACAATTCAAAGATAGAGTAATCCCAATTTCATTTCAAATTTCAAATCCTATTATTACAATATATAGCAGATTAGCAGGCCTAAGTAAATTACTATCAATTAAACCCCAATCATAATCCTATCTATCTTAAACCATTGACACTTATCAAGTTAAAGTAACTACTGCATTCTGCTTTAAGCTTCCCTTCAATCCACAATTTCCTACGAATCAAAATTAAGCTCAAGAATCCCTAAACTAAATTACCCATTAAAACCCCTACTTATTTTGGTCGAACTTATAAAAGTGTGATAAGTATTGTTAGTTCAATTGGAATAATTCTAATTGTCCAATTCAATTGAATACATCGTTTTCAACATATAAAGCTTATAAATTTATAATCAAGATATAATTTTGGGCAAAGTTCATCAGAAAAACTTCCTAATGGCATCAATTACACCAAACAAAACGATTATAAGAGAAATCAAACAAACCCTAATTGCTTAAAAAAGCAATCTTCCAAATTCAACCCATCAAAATTATTCACAGAAACCACCAAACAAACTATTATGAAACAAAGAGTAGTACTGTTACAAAAACTTTGATCTATTTATTTGGTTCTTTCGATTTATTTTGAAACAAAGAGTACTGTTACAAAAACTTTGCAAGGTTAAGATGGTTTTACTAGTATAAAACCCCGTGCAATGCACGAAATTCGTACTAAGAATTTCTATATTTATTAAAGAAATTCTATATAACTAATCTAAAATTTGATATATTTTTGATTCAATGAAAAAGTGATATATTCGATAAATAATTAAAAAAATCAATATATAATTAATTTTTGCTTTAAAAAAGTCATGTATGTGATAAATTTAATCATAATAATATATACTTGCATTATTCTTTGAAGCTATATTTATATATGTTTCATACTAATTAATTCATGCATTGCACGAGTTTTTATACTAGTTAATTATCACATTACATTTGTACTTATATTAGAAAAAAGTATCTGAAAGATTACATAGAATAATATAAATACTAAAAATAAAGATTGCATGTAATATTATCTATAAATCGTTGTAAAATAATTATATTCCCAAGATAATCATCATATCAATAGAGTTATCTTGATTGATATGTTGAGATAAAAATGATATGCAATGATATTCTCAATTGTCACTCTCTCCATACAATATTGAAGATTAAAATGATATATATGCAATTATATTCTCTATTAAGTGTCACTATCTCCATACAATATTTCTTGTTTCTAAATATAGTTTATATTATTGGTTTTGTTATTTTAGGTGTTAAGATAAAAAATCATCTAAAATTTTGCCATTCATAATTAGTTAAGTAATCATACATGCATTAATTTCTCTTCCAAAATTTTTATGATTAAAGTACTAATTTTATATATGGTTGAAGATGCCTAATTGACATCTAGGGTTCTCCTAACACATAATTTTAACCTACCCTCTCAATTAGATGATGTAATGCACAAAAAAAATAAGTTCATAATTTAACGAGAAACCTATAAGAAGTGATACCATATAAGAAGTGATTTGGGAGAAAGATTGAATGCCTTCTCATTATCATCATAAGAATATATACAAGATTAATCTATGGTTTTTAGGAAACTAAATAATTACAATATATTCCTAATATTATATTCTAACATATAAAGATACACTAAATAAATAATATATGCAAAATATTCTTTGAGAATATTTATTATTCTAGCAAAACCAAATAATGCTACCTATAATAATGTCAAATACTAATTAATGAGAAACAAATTCGCTTTAAAATATAGCAAAAATCAGGTTTTATCTCAGTTGAGAAGCATAGTATTGCTATTCTTAGTAGAAACATGAGTTTGAGTCTCGAAAGAATTATAACAAATCTGAAAAGGGGAAAAGAAATAAATCGAAAGAATCAATGAGAAAGATAAAAAGATTGAAACTTTGATCTTACAAATGAAAAGAGAGAAAAGAAGATTACTTGTTTTAGGGCCAGCAAGATGATTTCGTAAAGCTTGAAGCTTTGAAGTCGCCATTAAAATTTCAGAACTTATCTTTTGACGAAAGAAAGATAAAACCGAGCTTGAAACCACCCGAAAACCGGCACTACAAATAAATAATGAGTTGGTGACTTTTCTTAGGGACCAAGCAAAATGTGTCCTTGAAAAGTGGAGATTAAATGGCATCTATAACAAACTGGTCCTAAAATTAGTAAATTGGTGACGTAGCCCTTCTGTCCCCATTTGGTTACAAAATGGTTACAAAAGAAATAGTCACTATTTAGTTGCCACCTTTTTCGCTACTTCTATTTTTAGTCTCCAATTAAAAACCCTAGTAATTTTCTATAATTAACGGTAAGTGAGTGTAATTTGCAATTAAAATTCATAAAATCTGAGAGGTGCAAGCGTGATCGGGTTAAGTTTTCAATATATTTCGATCTTAGGTACGTAAAATTATTTGTTTTAATGCTCCCTTCTTTTTTTTATTCTTCTTATTTACGTTTTGCATAATTTTCAATAAATTATTTAAACCTCAATATCTCTAAATATACATGATAAAAATATTTAAATAGAATTGTATAATATTTATTGAATACATCAGTTTTTCATTCAATTAAATATATCAAATTCTAGGTCATTTAAATAGAATTGCTATAATAAATTATAGTCTATATTATACCTAATTTAGCTTAAATTTTCAAAATAATCCAATTCTAAATTAGGTAAATATTGTCATGTAAACAAATATTGTCCACTAAAATAATTACATTTGTCAAGACTCCTTAGAAGATGACACTTGGAATTTTCCATCATTTTTATAGTATTGTATGATATGATTTTCAAAATAATCCAATTCTAAATTAGGTAAAAATTGTCATGTAAACAAATATTGTCCACTAAAATAATTACATTTGTCAAGACTCCTTAGAAGATGACACTTGGAATTTTCCATCATTTTTATAGTATTGTATGATTGTATGATTATACTCTACATTATACCGAATTTAGCTTAAATTTTCAAAATAATCAAATTCTAAATTAGGTAAATATTGTCATGTAAACAAATATTGTCCACTAAAATAATTACATTTGTCAAGACTCCTAAGAAGATGACACTTGGAATTTTCCATCATTTTTATAGTATTGTATGATTGTATGATATGATTGTATGATTTTAGCTTAAATTTTCAAAATAATCAAATTCTAAATTAGGTAAATATTGTCATGTAAACAAATATTGTCCATTAAAATAATTACATTTGTCAAGACTCTTTAGAAGATGACACTTGGAATTTTCCATCATTTTTATAGTATTGTATGATTGTATGATTGTATGATATGATTGTATGATTTTAGCTTAAATTTTCAAAATAATCAAATTCTAAATTAGGTAAATATTGTCATGTAAACAAATATTGTCCATTAAAATAATTACATTTGTCAAGACTCTTTAGAAGATGACACTTGGAATTTTCCATCATTTTTATAGTATTGTATGATATGATATGATATGATATGATGTATGATGATATGATTCTAGGTCATTTATTTAAATAGAATTGCTATAATAAATTATACTCTACATTATACCTAATTTAGCTTAAATTTTCAAAATAATCAAATTCTAAATTAGGTAAATATTGTCATGTAAATAAATATTGTCTATCGTTATATATATATATATATATATATATATATATATATATATATATATATATATATATATATATATATATATATATATATATATATATATATATATATATATATATATATATATATATATATATATATATATATATATATATATATATATATATATATATATATATATATATATATATATATATCATAAATCTTATTAAAAGAATTGTAAAAATCCACATGTCATCTCCTCAAGAAATATACAAATGTCAAATATTTATAGGAGGCAATAAATTATTCTAAACATAGCAAGTTAGTATAGTATTTGAATAATTCCCTTATTAAAAGTTACAATCAACTATTTATTTATTGAAAAATAATAATTTTAAAAATCATAAATCTTATTAAAAGGATTGTAAAAATCCATATCTCATCTTCTCAAGAAATATAACAAATGTCAATTGTTTATAGGAGGCAATAAATTATTCTAAAAATAGCAAGTTACTATAGTATTTGAATAATTCCCTTATTAAAAGTTACAATCAACTATTTATTTATTGAAAAATAATAATTTTAAAAATATAAAATGTTTGATAAATATTTATTGGCTAAAGAAAAATAACATAACATTTAATCTTGATCAATATCTCAATCGTATTTTTGACTAGCAAACTTATTTATTGGCTAAAGAAAAATAACATAATATTTAATCTTGATCAATATCTCAATCATTAAAGTATTTTTGACTAGCAAATATTTATAATTAAATCGAGTATATTAGAAAATATAATATATTACATAATATATTGCTTACAATTTAAAAAATTGCAGAGTTTATACATATAGCCATCAAAATTGAGTTTTTATACTGCATAATATATTTAACTTTATTTTTCTAATATCATATGTTTGTATAAGTCAATGCTAAAAAAATCGTGCATTGCACGGGATTCTACACTAGTATAATAATATTATTGTTATTTGCATTATACTTTTTGTATAATTTTATTTTATAGTTTATATTAAATTATGTAATTATAATTATATAATATAATACATTTATAATTGTAAAAAATAAAATCATATATTATTCTTAATATATTTAGAATAATATACGGTTTTATTTTTTATTTTTTAAAAATAATTTTGGAACCATATGGTGACCCAGATTTAAGTGCCTAGATATAAGATTTTGGAGACTAGGTAATGACATAGATGTTGGTGACTAACTATGAAAAAAGATGACTCAGTAGAGACACATAATTGTAGTCACAATTATAGACAAGATAGAGACTAAAATATTGTAGTCACCATGGGTGACTTTGTGGTGACTCAACCATTGTTAGTGACTACTTTGCAAGGTACCATGCGTTTGTGTCTCTAATTAGTCACCAACGACCTTTTCTTTACCGGTTGATGACCCAATATTTTGTCCCTATCTTTAATTCTTTTTGTAGTAGCTTGAAACCAGAAAAAGAATGTCAAAATTGGAATGGTCGCTCCTTACTCGTGACTATACCCGCCAAAAATAAAACCGAGCCTGAAACCACCCGAAAACCGAGCCGTTACAAACGGGTTTTGAACAAGAAAATCAAACCTGAAACCCGTTTTGTACCAACCCCAAAAACTGGTAAAAAAAAATGGGTTCAACCTCACAGATGCCGCGACCGCCCGAAAACCCAATAAAAAGGGGTTGATGATTATTTTAAGTGTGTTTGCTTGCAAAATTTTTATACTTAAACTATCACACATCTTTCAACCTGACAGAACCCGCGACCGACCGAAAACCCAATAAAAAGGGGAAGATAGAGGAGATCAGGGGACTAGGGAGTAGGGACGGCGGGCTTGGGGACTAAAAATTAGAGATTTAGGTTAGAAATTAAGTTTTGGGCCTGGGCTAGTGATAGTGGGATAAACTAGATTGTTAAATAATTTCGGTGTTCGGTCTATTAATTTGGTTTTCGATTTTTTAAAATTTCAAACCTAATTATTTCGGTTTTTGAATTTTCAAACCTAATTCAAACCAAATTTTAAAATCACCAAACCATAATTGTTGTTCGGTTCGGTCTGGTTCGATTTGCGGTTTTAATCCGAATAAGTTTCACCCCTAACTAGCAATGAGGTTGGTGAGTCATTAAATAATGAAGAGGGGGTCCACAAACAAACAAAGTTCATGACCTTCAAACTAAAACCCTAGATTTGATTTTTCTAGCCAAAGTAGCTTGCACAAAACAGTTTCAGAAGCTGCTCTCCCCTTCAAACCAGTTCAAAGAGCACCAAGGCCAAAGCTTGCAATTATTTCAGCTCACAAAAAACCACCCACCCCTGTCATTGAAATAAGCACCCCTTCCAATTCTACCAGCAGCTTCCTAACCCTTCCAGATGTCATAGTTCTCCCTACACTGTCTACCTTGCCAGAAACAAACCCACAACCCAACAGTAAGCAGTTGATGGTTATTGAGAATGACACAACCAACTTGAGGGAGGCAGAACCAAGTGGTCAATTAAGTGACTATGAGCTGGAACAGTTTGAGGAGGATGATCCTAATTTATGTGACATTGATGTCCAAGGTATTGAGGATGATGATGCTGAATTAAGTGACAATGATTATGAGGACAAAGATGATGATGATTTATTTGATGAGTTAGTAGATCAAGATATACAGGTTAAGGTTAGTACAAGTTTAGAGGGTCTGTCACAGGGTGTTGAGGATAATGATTTTGAGCAGAATGGTGAGGATGGTTTGCACATTGGGAGTAATGAGGATATAGTGGATTCTGATGATGAGGTTGTGAGTGAGGTTGGTTCTGATGATGAGGGCCCAGTGTACCCTGAGTTCAACCCAGATGTTGATTTTAAGGGCAAAGTGGTCTTGAGTAAAGGCTTGAAGTTCCCAACCAACAAGTGCTTTAGGAGGGCTGTACAATACCATGCTATTGACCATGGTTATGACTATTACTTTCTGTATAACAACAACCACAGAGTGAGTGTCTATTGTGCTAATAGATGTGAATGTGCTTGGAAGAGAGCCAGAATTGTGGAATGCATTTGCAAATCTAGAAGGAAGTGTAGGTTTAAGATACATTGTAGAAAATTAAAAGGGGAGGCTACTTGGCAAATCAAGAGTCTTAGTCTTGGGCATATATGTGGGCATCAACATAAGAACTCAAAGATTACATCACACCTAGCTGAGAGGTACCTTGAAAACTGGAGCGATGACCCCATATGGAAGCTAGCAGCATTCATTAAGAGGGCAAGAAGAGAGTGTAGAGTAGAAATAGGTTACTACTTACCCTGGTATGCTAGGAAGAGGGCATTCAAGATGATTTGGGGAGATGCAGCAATGGAATATGAGAAAGTTTGGGATTATGCAGCTGCCATATTGAAGTATAACCCTGGAAGTACAGTTGTAGTGAAGGTGGATGGTGTGCTTAACCCCCAACCTGTGTTCCAGAGGCTGTATGTGTGCTTGCAAGCCTGCAAGCAGGGATTCATGACAGGATGTAGGCCTATCTTGGGAGTGGATGGTGCTCACTTGAAGGGGGCTTATCCAGGCATTCTTCTGACAGCTGTGGGGAAAGATGGTAATAACAACATCTTCCCGATAGCATGGGCAGTTGTAGAAGTAGAGAATGGAGAAACATGGACATGGTTCTTGGAGTTGTTAAGACAGGACATTGAGTCAGTTGCGGACTCTGTGACTTGGGTGCATGAAGTTGATGAACTCACTTACGTGAGTGACAGGCAAAAGGTATTTATGTTCCTTACAAGTTTTATGTTTTATTTAACTAACAAACTTACCAATTTTATGCTCATGGGTTATCTGAACATTTGAAACAGGGCTTATTGGATGCATTTGCCCAAGTCATGCCTAATACAAACACCAAATACTGCTGCAGGCACATTTGGAGCAACTTTAAGAACAAATTCCCTGGGACTGTCTACAAAGAGCACTTTTGGAAGGCTGCAAGATCTACAACAGAGGTACAACCTTCTCACATGTCTGTTGTAGATGTTATGTTTATGCTTGTATTTGCATAGGTTCTTACATGTCTGTTGTAGATGTTATGTTTATGCTTGTATTTGCATAGGTCTTACATGTTTGTTGTTTTTGTGTTATTTTGCTTATGTATGGCGATAGCATCACTTCATGCAGCATATGCAAGACATCAAAAACCTGAGTGTAAATGCCTTCAACTACTTACAAGCCATCCCTGCTGCTCATTGGTCAAGCTGACTTAATGGAGTTTGAAGTTGATGACTCAGAAGACACCTATGTTGTCAATCTGGAAATTAAAGCTTGTAGCTGCAACAGATGGACTCTTATGGGTATTCCTTGCTGGCATGCCCTTGCTTGTATTCAATTGAGAAGGCTGGACATTGAAAACTTCATCCACTCAGCTTATCATGTGGAGACGTACACCAAGGCATATGCTCCAAGCTTGAAAGCTATGCCAGGTCATCAGCAGTGGGAAATCACTCCTTATCCTAGGCCATTACCCCCTGCACACAGAAACTTACCTGGCAGGCCTTCACAGAAGAAGAGAAAGAAAGAAGCTGGAGAAGATAAGGAGAGGAAGACTGTGAAGAGGGCAAAGGTGAAAAACAAATGCTCAAATTGTGGTGGCTTGGGGCATTACAAGAATAAATGTACAAGCCCACCTATTGATAAGCCAAAGAGGCAGCCTGGCAGACCAAAGAAAGTTGCAGCAACAGGGCAACCAATAACAGGCCAAGCACCAGGAACGACCTCATCCCAAGCTTCACAACAGTCCATCTCACTATCTGCACCCCATCATGCAACCCAGCAACCTCACTGACTTCATCAAACTACTAATGTTAATACCTATATGCTTTGACAACTAATATTTTGATAAACAATTAGTGTACTTGTTTTTGACACCAACTTCTGTTATGGTAGTTCTATTTTGAGAAACAATTGATGTAGTTGTTCTTTAAACCAACTTATGTTATGGTAGTTTTATTTTGTAAAACAATTGGTGAACTAGTTTTTTACACCAGCTTATGTACATTGCTTCAATTACTCTAACATTATGTGCATGTTATTGTTTGTTGCTTCAACATTTGTGACAATATTTAGAATGAAAACATGAATTGAGTAAACAAGATGGCATAAATACAGTAGACAATAAGATAGCATTTTTTATTTCATTACTCTTGGGTCCAAATTACACAAAATATTAAGCAGCACCTACTCACCTAAGCCCACCCCTTTCTTAGCTTAAACCCTACAAACTGACAACCTAAGAATTGTACATCCTGAGGCATCCCACAACCTAAGCATTCTACCTAACTAACCATTTTCATCAACACCACACTAACAATCACAGAAACAACAACACATATGCCAAGTTGATGAAGTGGAACAGAACCACTTTGCATTCCCCTTGCTAGATTTTTGTGATCTTCTACGCAAGCAAGCCTACCCTTGATAATTTTCAGCTCAGTTGCCCTCCTATGCCTTTCACTTAGTATAATATTTATCAATTCACGTTGCCACTCTGTTTGGTCCTCATCCAGCCATTTGAATGTGTTGCAACCTCGTTCCCCTGTGTCGTGGTTATACTTCTTACAAGCCTCGAACCTTCTTCCTGGGTTTTCATGAGTCCAGGAATGTCGCTTCGCACAAGGAAAGCCACACACAATTCACCATTTTACCTACAAATATAAATTGAAGGAAAATCTTCATTTATTAGACATTCATAAATACAAACACCAAAACTGAGAAATATAGATTGCAGAATTCTCTCGGAATCAAAGAGAAAATCCATTTACTTTTGGCACATTTATACATCCGAAACGTTCTAACTTGATCGTCGGAGGCGGAACTCCACCCAACCGGAGTTTTCGTGGTTTTGTAGGTACAGGCGATCGACGCGCATTCTTGGAATCGTAACTCTCCCGAGGGACTCCAAAAACCCCGAAACATTTGGCGCCGTTTGTGGGGAGAGTACTTCTTAGATGGCATCCGAATCTGTACGTATTGAGGGCAAGCTGCCTATGGCTGACACCGAGGTCCACACGGACCTAGATAGTGGTGACGACTATGAGATCGACACCTATGTGGCCCCAGACGGGTCACTCAGAACGAGACGCGCCCGTTCCAAAGAAATAAGGGAACGGGGCAACGATAAAGCTAGTCCAAGCAACCCAGCCGGCAGACCGTCGAGACAACCCTAGGCAGCGGAAGTTGCTACCCTTGTCACCAGAAACGAACTCATGAAACTCATGACAAGTTTCAAAGGGGAAATTAAGGAAGGCATACGAGTATATATATATATATATATATATATATATATATATATATATATATATATATATATATATATATATATATATATATATATATATATATATATATGAAAATATATGTATATATATATATATATATAATATAGAATATATATAAATACAAATTGATAGATATAGATAATAATTAATATATATCCTGAGATATAATATAATTTGCAAATGACTTGTATATAAACAAATGGGAGAGCACCAGCCCAGGAAGGAAATAACCCCCTGAGCACCAAAAACGCAATGCTCTTACAAAGGGAGAATAGCCCAAACAACGCTAACACTATAGATACAAGCATTCATCCTACTGTTAGCTCTCCCAGCTATTCTAAAGACTATACAATCCAATAAATCTTCGCGTGAAGATATGCTTATCAAACATTTTCCTATTCGCTGCATCCAGCTGCGTATATCAATTCTGTCCAGGTTTGCTAACGATCAGTTTAGCTCCGATTCCTAGTCTTTTTTCCCACTGATTTTGCTGATCTCCCTTAATTTCGGCCTGAAAATCCGAGTGGTCAACACTGCGATGGAGGAACTGGAAGACTTGGATCTGACGGCTTTTGGCGTTCACACACTCTAAGAACAAGTGCCGAGTGGATTCAGGCGCATTGTTGCACAGGGCACAACTATCATCTGGAACAGTCACCCACTTCCCAATTCTGTCTTTCGTTGCTAACCTGTTCTGGATGGCAAGCCAAGCAATGAATTTGGCACTTGGGCTAGCAATATTCTTGGCCATGATGTTCCCCCAGATTACTCTTGGCTCATCTGCAATAAGTAGCTCATACACTTTACCAATACGGAAGACACCCCCATTGGTAATTTTTTCCCATCCGCCCAGTTTATCTACCAACGCATTATGGTTGATGATCTTTTTAAAGATCCAGGAGGCATGCATCGACGGTCTCACATTCTTGATATCTTGCTCTTTCACATAGTAACTATGGACCCATTTGACCCATAAATTCTCTTTCTTACTCGCTATATTCCAGAGGTGCTTAAGAATGGCCGCCTTGTTCCACAGATACATATCTCTCAGATTTAGGCCCCCTTTGGAGTAGGGGAGACCCATTTGATTCCAAGAGATCGGAGCTTTCTTTGACAACCCATCTTTCCCTGTCCAGATGAAGGAACGACAAATGCTCTCAACCTGTTTGAGGACCTTTTTAGGGATGCAGAAGATCTGGGCCCAAAAATTATGAATACCTCCGATGACACTACGAACTAGCTGAATTCTACCTGCATAGGAGAGGAGTCTAGAGGACCAGTATCTAATCCGCCCCACAATTTTATCAACGAGAGGCCTGCAATCACGGGAGTTCAATTTCTTGGAGTGTAAAGGGACCCCAAGGTATTTGAAGGGGAAGGTCCCTTCCACCATCTGGAGGTGTGCCATAATGTGCTCTTTGCCCTGCTCATCAACCCCTGAAATATAGACATTGTTTTTGTTGTTATTTGCTTCCAGACCCGACGCTCTAGAAAAAGTGTGGAAAACAGCCATCAAGCTTTGGATCGAATTGATATCAGCTCTGCAGAATAAAAGGAGATCATCTGCGAAGAGAAGGTGAGTAGTACGAGTAAGCTTGCATCTGGGGTGGTACCGGAAGGTGGATGAAGAAACCTGATTTTGCATGAGCCTAGAGAGGTAATCCATAGCAATAGCAAACAAATACGGAGAAATCGGATCACCTTGGCGGAGGCCTTTCTTAGCTGGGAAAGGTTTCATGGGGACCCCATTGACAAGGATGGAGAAGGACACGGTCGTCACACAAGCTTTGATCCACTCAACAAATCTAGGCGGGAAGCCCATTTTAGCCATAACCGAGAACAAGAACTCCCAACTGATGGAGTCATACACTTTACGCAGGTCCATTTTGATCATGCATCTGGGACTGTTATTTTTCCTATTATAACCTTTAATGAGCTCAGCTGCAAGAAGAATGTTGTCTGCCATCTGGCGACCTGGAATAAACCCTGACTGGGCGTGGTCAACAATCTCACCCATCACCTTCTGAAGTCTCCCTGCAAGAATCCTTGAGATAACCTTGTAGATCACAGTACAACAGGCAATAGGTCTGTAGTCACTCACTTTGTTAGCATTGGCTATCTTGGGGATCAGCGTAACCGAGGTGCAGTTTAGAGGAGGAAATAACGAGCTACACGTGAAGAAGTCTTTGATGGCACTGATGAAATCTTCTTTGATGATATTCCAGGCTTTCTTGAAGAAGCACGCATTAAAACCATCAATCCCTGGAGCTTTATTGTCGTTCATCCCAAACAAAGCTTCCTTGATTTCACCCTCATCGACATCCTTGACGAGATCTTGACTGTTCCAATTGCTCACCTGGGGACCCTGTCTCATTACCCTTCTGTCAATCACTTCAAGGTTGTTGTTAGCTGTGCCCTGGAGATCATGATAGAAATGGAAAATTTCTTTCTGAATAGCATCTGCTTTCGAAATCCACTCTCCTTCCTTATTCTGGAGCTCATGAATGCAATTGGACGAGATTCTTTCTTTTATAGCCGCATGGAAGAAGGCAGTATTATCATCACCATGCTTTATCCAATTGATCCTGGCCTTTTGATGAAGAGCTTTGTCCTCAATCTTCCTCCATTTTCGAACAAAGGAGGAAGCTTCCTTTTCCTGGAGGTGAAGTTCTTCATTAGTGGGGTTTTCCTGGAGCGGATAAGTTTGAAAAGGTAGTTCTAATTATTACAACTCGAGAGCGTTCACGCCTCATAAAACCAAACATTTAAAAAGTACGAAAACTTAAATTCATAATAAATTCTGGACTTTGACAATTTATTTCTCTGATAGTAATCCTCACTCCCCATACCTGCAATTAACTTACTGCTAGTCATTATCCAAGAAGGAAACGACATCATCGCAGGATCGTTAAGACCAAAAAGTACACGTCAGCAAGAAGTCATAATTCAATTAATTCGAGTACGACAAATTTAAAGATATTAACTTTAATAATCTCTTGTTTCAGTTAGTCAACCATACTGCTGTATCCTTTTTCAGCCATACTGTTGTATCTATTCCAGCCATACTGCTGGTACCACTTCAAACTCCATAGGCGAGACAATACATTAGGGGGAGCTAACCCCTAAGCAAGTCTCTACCATAGACACACGTCCTACTTCGGTGTCTATGGTTAAGTATGCATACCCCCGCGGTGGCTCATAGGCTTCAAAGGCCGCGAGTAATTCATTCCATCAATTGACGTCATACTACGTCCACTTTCAAGTTAGTGAGGTCATACTACCTCTGCTTATTAAAATGTTACAATGAAATAACTTATTCGGAAGCGTATCAATATTCATACTACATGCTCATACTTTACCTTTGTTACCATTATCATATGGTACGTAACATATACTATAATTCTATGCTGCGTGTACGTACCTTAAACAAGATAACCAATTCTCAAACATCTTAATCAATTCCCCGTCACCAATCGACTTCCTACAAGGTTCAATCGTATTCAGGAAATAAGCACACATACACACTTTCCTCAAATCAAACCATAACACATACATATAACTACTACCACACTTATAATACCACAAACATCATGAACATCTATCACATACTATAACATCGTAAACGCACAAACTAGGACAACATACATAATCTGTCCAGAAACGCAACTTAACACTGTCAAACTGAAAATCCGACTTCACCTTTGCGTCCGGAAGACATCAAAACCCCCGGAAAGTAATTTTCATAATTTATAACATAATATAAGTATTTTTAACTTAATTTCAAATCCAAAAGTGCTCCAAAAACACCCTTTTTCACAATTTTCAAAACCTACGGGATTTAGTCAATTTTTTATTAAAAGGAAAAATTATATTAAACCACCTATTATATACACTCTTTTGTAAAAAACCACCTTATATAAATTTTTTTGCAAAAAACCACCTTACATAATACTTTTTTTTGCAAAAGACAACCTAAAGCTATAAATCGTTAGTTTGACCGTGTGAATTAACGTTTGACCATTTAAACCTGTCACGTGCATATCACGTGACTTTATTTCTTCCATTCCCCTTCTTCATTAAAGGCTTGTCTCCTCCATTACTGCTATCTCAGTTCTCACTGCCTCCATTACTGATATCTCACTTGTCTCCTCCAACGACCTTCATTGCTGCTATTTTCCTATCAAATTTCTTGCATCTCAGTGAAGACCACATTCATCTTGGTGTTTTCATAAATTTTCGGTTTTCTTAGAATTTTCGATCTTCACTGAGATAGGTAGAAAGATGATTAATAAACCCCAAAAGATGCTAATTACAAGCAAATTACAATTAGAACTAGAGGGTATAAAGATGATTAATTACCCAAAAAATACTAAATACAAGCAAATTACTAATAGTAGCGGGTAGAAAGGTGATTAATTACCCAAAAAATACTAAATACAAGCAATTTACATATAGAGCTTAAGGGTAGAAACTAGAAAGATGATTAGAACGCAAAGTTCTAATATAATAAAAAAATAATAAAAATTAAGTAAAATAGGGAAATTTCCCCTTCTTCAATTGCTACTGCAGTAGCCATCAGCCCATCACAACCCTCTCAACTAAAGTGCTAAAATCGAAATTAGAACGCAAAGTGTTCTCTTTGCAGTAAAAAAACTTTGTATATATGCTGATTTGCTTGAATATTGAAAATTTCAGAAATTCTTTAAAATCGAAATTCAGAAAAATGTGAAAATTTCAGAAAATCGAAAATTTAAGAAAAAAAAAATAATCATACCAAAATGAATGTGGTCTTCACTGAGATGCAAGAAAGGAAGATGAATTGCTTGAAAGAGTGAGAGTGAGGCAGCAGTCAAGAAGAAGGAGAAGGGGGTGAATTAATGAAGAAGGAGAAGGGGGTGGGTTAATGAAGAAGGAGAAGGGTGGGTTTTTAATTAAAGTCACGTGAGAGGCACGTGACAGCATCAAAGTATGGTCAAACGTTAAAATACACGGTCAACTAACGAATTATAGCATTAGGTTGTCTTTTGCAAAAAAAACATTATGTAAGGTGGTTTTTTGCAAAAAAAATTTATATAAGGTGGTTTTTTACAAAAGAGTATTTAGAATAGGTGGTTTAATATAATTTTCTCTTATTAAAAATACATACAAATTCCAAAGTTCACATTTCCTATTAAATTCATACCATCAAAATCATAAACTCATGCCCACATATTAAAAATCATTTTTCATAATTCCAAAATAACTCATTTGTTACCAATACAATTTTTCCTAAACAAATCTATTAGGCCGTGACAATTCGTCACATAATCTCACCGTGGCCCACTCGTGGGGTCACGGGACACCCGTGGGCTCGGGCCCACAAACCCACGGGTCAAGAGCGTTGACTTGCACATACACTCGATGAGGTTCATTACTTCCCAAAACAATATAGCAATAGGAGGATTAGCTCATCAAGTATATATGCAAGTCCACAACCCACTTTTTTGTCGATGTGGGATCCTGTCTCAGATGTGAAGTATTTCCAACACTCCCCCTCACATGTGAGCCACATCATACCAGGAACCACCTTCGGCTCTTATACCATATTAGGCCGTGACAATTCGTCACATAATCTCACCGTGGCCCACTCGTAGGGTCACGGGACACCCGTGGGCTCGGGCCCACAAACCCACGGGTCAAGAGCGTTGACTTGCACATACACTCGGTGAGGTTCATTACTTCCCAAAACCATATGGCAATAGGAGAATTAGCTCATCAAGTATATATGCAAGTCCACAACCCACTTTTTTATCGATGTGGGATCCTGTCTCACATGTGAAGTATTTCCAACAAAATCATTCATCAACACATTAGAATTTACATACCACACAAAAATAATTCCTCATACTACAACACAAATTTCTCCATGAACAACCCTAATTTACATATGTGTTGCTATTATTATTATTTTTATATATACACCCATCATCTTAATTTAACATACTCATAAAAAAAATCTTACAACAAAACATCTTACACTAAAATTTGACAAGGCATATATAAAATTCATACCATCACTTAAAATCATGAAAGAAATGTCCATGTATCAAAAATTCACAAATCACATCATTTAATTTAAACTTAATATAAAAATAAATGGAGATTTAAACTTACAATTATATGAAAAACACCAAAAATCAAGGTTACAAGAAGGTACTAGGCGAGTGGCTTGCTAGAGTTTTGTGAGAATTTTCTTGAGGTTTCTAGAAATTTGAGAGAGTTTTCTTAAAAACTTTAGGAAGAAAGGAAAGCAAAAATAAAAAGATGATTAAGGAATTAAAAGAGTATAATTAGAAGAAATTATTGTCATGATCTTTCAATCACTCAAATGGGGGTTACAAACCACACCAAAAGACTCCATTATTTTTTTTAATGGGTTAAGGAAAAAGATGGGTTAAGCATTGCCTCTTTCCATCCTATTAATGGGTTAAGGGAAAAGTTTGGGCCCAAAGTAATTTTAATAGTCAAAAGGATTGAAATCTCATGGTCAAGCCCAAAATAATTAATTTAAAATATTATTTATATAAAGTGATATTACTAGTAAATAATTAAACATATCGGGAAAATATCGGGGTGTTACAGACTACCTCTCTTAAAAAGGTTTTGACCCCAAAACAACAACTTACAAACACAAGACACAAAGCAACCACACACACAAAACCTACAAAACAAGCCTAGGTCAAAATAACTAGGTCAAAACAAGCACACAACAAAAGAAACTAGGTCAAAACAACTCAACGTGCAAAAATCCTATCGCCTTCCACCCCCCCCCCCCCCTTAAAAAGTTACGTCCCCGTAACTCACTAATCTGAGAGAAAAAGGTGCGGTTACTTCTCTCGCATGGAAGCTTCTGTTTCCCAAGTTGCCTCTTATGACCGATGATTTGACCATAGGACTTAAACCATTGCAACATCCTTTCGCCGAGTACTGCGAACCTTTCTGTCTAAAATCTGAACAGGTTGCTCCGCATAGGTTAGGCTCTCATCAAGCTCTAATGGCTCTTGGTCTAGGACATGCGAAGAAGCCGCAACATAACGTTTTAACTAGGACATATATATGAAAAACGTCGTGAACCTTACCCAACGCACTAGGCAACGCTAACCGGTAAGCTAACTTCCTTATCCTTTCCACAATATCATTGGGACCAATTAAACGTGGGCTTAACTTTCCACGAGCACCAAAATGAACCACGCCTTTCATTGGAGACACACGGAGTAGAACCTTGTCGCAACTACATACTCATCAGGCCGACGGCGAAGATTTGCGTATGATTCTGTCGATCTTGGGCTATGCCTTCATTTTCTCGCGAATTAGCTTAAGGTGTTCAGTCATCTGAACTAACATATTCGGTCCTAAGGTGATAGACTCAGTGAAATCATCCCAAGACACTAGATTACGGCACTTGCGACCATACAGTGCCTCAAACGGTGCCATTTAAATTGTAGCCTGATAACTATTATTATAAGAGAACTCCACAAAATCCAGATGTTCATCCCAAGAACCCTACCATTCCATGGCTACTACTCGCAACATGTCCTCCAATACCTGATTAACACGCTCGGTTTGACCATCCGTCTTCGGGTGGTAGGACGTACTATAAAGAAAAGTGGTTCCCAAAGCATGCTGTAACGATTTCCAGAAATGTGACAAGTATCGAGTATCTCGATCGGAGACAAAAGTACGAGGTATCCCATGATATCGAACCACGCATTTAATGTAAGCACAAGCAAGTTGTTCCATATCCTACTTATAATTCATCGGAATAAACCTTGCAGACATAGTAAGCCTATCCACAATAACCCAAACAGTATCATTACCAGCCCTAGTTCGTGTCAAACCTAACACGAAATCCATAGAAATATCATCCCACTTCCATACCGGAACTTCTAGACGTTGCAGTAACCCAGCTGGTCTTAGATGTTCACTCTTAACCTTTTGACACGTTAAACACTTGGAAAAAAAATCTGCAAGATTCTTCTTCATTCCCGACCATCAAAACATGCCCTTTAAATCTTGATACATCTAGTCCCCACCAGGGTGAATTGAGTACTTAGCGTTATGCCCTTCATTCAACAACCTCTCCTTTAGAGAATCATACCCATCTGGTACACACCATCGTCCTTTGAAACGAAGACTACCATCCTCATGAATTGTAAAACCTTCAGCTTCACCTTCACTAACCTGCTCACGAAGCTTAACATGGGTCGAATAGACAGAGGCCCCAACTTAGCCTCTAACTCTCCTTTTATTATCTCCAAATTTGTTCTCTCAAACTCCTTACTTAACTCCTTAAACGTTATCAAAGTAGCCACCGAGCGGTTTGATTTCCTACTTAAACCATCTACGACCACATTTGCGCGACCTTCGTGATAAGAAATCTCTAGATAGTAATCATTGATTAATTCCAACCAACGTCGTTGTCGCAAATTAAGCTCGGGTTGTGAAAACAAGAATTGTAAACTTTGGTTGTGTGAAGATCGTACATTTCACTCTATACAGATAATGACGCCAGATCTTCAACGCAAAAACCACAGCTGCTAGCTCTAAGTCATGCGTTGGATAATGACTTCGTGAGTCTTCAGCTGTCGCGAAGAATAGGCTACCACCTTCCTATCCTGCATTAGGACACAACCCAAACCATGTTTGGAAGCATCGCTATACACGGAATACTCCAAAAAAGGATCAGGTAAGACCAATACTGGGCAGTAGTTAACTTTTCCTTCAATAACTGAAAGGCTTTCTCGTAGTCTTCGCTCCACTCAAACTTCTTCTCCTTTTTCATCAAGGATGTAAGTGGGCGAGTAATACGGGAAAAGTCCTTTACAAAACGACGATGATACCCGGCTAAACCCAAGAAACTCCGAACTTCCGTAACATTTCAAGGTGTAGACCAGTCTCGGACGGCCTCCACTTTTGTCTCATCGACTGAAATACCATCCTTAGAGACAAGATGACCTAGGAAGGCCACCTGTTCTAATCAAAACTCACACTTTGAAAATTTCCCATACAACTAATTTTCCCTTAGAATCTGCAAGACTAACTTTAGATGTTCTCGGTCTTCTTCTGGAATCTTAGAGTATATCAAAATGTCATCAATGAACACTACCACACACTTATCGAGGTATGCATTAAAAACCCGATTCATCAATCCCATAAAAGCTACTGGTGCGTTTGTCAACCCAAAAGGCATCACGGTGAATTCGAAGTGTCCGTACCGCGTTCTGAAAGCTGTTTTACTGATATCCTCCTCCTTAATACGTAACTGATGGTACCCTGACCGTAGATCGATCTTTGAAAAGACTCCAGCTCCTTGAATCTGATCAAAAAGATCATCGATCCGTGGTAACGGGTACTTATTCTTAACGGTAACCTTATTCAGTTCTCTGTAATCAATATAGAGACGCATAGTTCCGTCCTTTTTTCTCACAAACAACACCGGGCTCTTCAGGGAGAAACACTAGGTCGTATATAACCCTTTTCTAACAACTCCTCTAATTGAACCTTCAATTCCTCCATCTCCTTTGGGGCCATTTGGTAAGGAGCTTTTGACATTGGCCTTGTGTGATACCCCAGATTTAGCTTGAAAAGAGATTGATAGACTACTCATATCAACAAGGTGCATCTTCTTTTCTAGGGAGCCCATTTGCTAAGAACTCCACAGTTAAGCGTGCTTGGTGGGGAGCAATCTTAGGATGGGTGACCTCCTGGGAAGTTTTCCTGGGTGCGCACGAGTGAGGCCAAAGTGCGCTGGAAAGACTTGTGTTGGTTTGTGGGGCTAGTCTACAGTCTCCATGAGTAGTCACCGGCGGTCCGAAGGGCCGGGGTGTTACACCTTGTCCCAAGTAATAATTCATTCGAAAAGTCCACGTCCCTTCTTGGTGGCATACCAGGATGTTCTTCTAGAAAAACATCCTTAACGTCCTTGACCACCGGAATGTCCTCAAGACGCACCTCCCGTTCCTTCACCTTACTTATACTACACAGAAACCACGGTTGCCCTTACTTGATTAGTTTCTGACTTTCAATGACGACACGATTTTTACCTTCGGTCCCTAGGTCCACTTAGAGTCACAGACTGTTCTTCACAATCTATTATCGCTTTATATATATTCAGCCAATCCATCCCAAGTATTACATCTAGATCATCCATTTCTAGAGGAAATAAATCACTCGAAAATTTTACTTTTCCTATCTTAACCAACACTTTACGAAACAATATACTACAATGAAAAGTCTCTTTAAAAGGAATATTAACTGAAAAGAGATGTTTCCTTGGGGTTTTTCCAAACCTAATTCCTTAACTCCAAATTTTGAAACGAACAAGTACGATGCACAAGAATCAAAAAGTACTTTAACAGACTTTGTATTGATACCGAACGTACCAGTGACCACATCCGACGCCTGCGTTGATTCTCTAAAGTTAACTGCTGAAAGTCTGCCATTATTCTGAGTAGCAGTGGTAGCACCACCTTGATTACCACATTGACCTGAAAAATTCTCGTTTTTAGCATTCCCCTATGGTTGCTGAACACCGGAGTGATTTCCTTGAAACCTAGGGTTTGTGGCACCCCCCAAGTTTCGACCAAAATTACCACCATTGTGGTTTCCCCTTCCAGCTTCGTTACCACTTCGTTCGTTACCGAAACGTTGTTGTTGAAAGTCTCGATGATTTTCCCCTTGAAGCTCTTGTTGTTCCAAACGAGTATAACACTCATACATTCTATGGCCCGGTTTACCAAAGTGAGAACAATCCACAAACATACCCCGACAGTCCCTTCCTAGGTGATTTTTCTAGCATCTTCTACAGTTATAAATTCTTTCCTTCCCATTGCAGTCATATAAAGGCTTCTGCATCATAACCTCTAGGGTCGAATCCCCTTTACTCTTGATGTTCTGGCCTGTATGGAAGCCTTTTTCCTAGAAGCCTCCAAACGGCTTATGCTTCTTGAATTGGTTATGAACGTGATTACTCACATTCATTGTATTCTGAAGCATGGGTTCCTTCCTCTTTTCCCCACAATGATCCATCTTCTGTTGTTCCTTCCTAATAACATTTCCAATTTGTGCAGCTCTCTTGTTTAGTTGGTCTAAAGTATCGTATCTATCAGTCTCAATGTGTTTTTCAATCTCATACGATAGACCTAATTCGAAGCGCTGCATTTTCTTTCCCTCAGTTGGGACATCCTCAGGGCAAAATTTCAGGTGTTCCATAATTTCTGATAATAGTCATCCACTGTCAAATTCCCCATCTCAAACCTAGCAAACTCATTTGTTTTGTCCTTTCTCACATGAAGCGGATATAATTGATCCCTTAACGCCCCCTTAAAACTTTCCCAGCTTAAGTCACCATCGTTTTCAGCTATTAACCTTGTCTTACTATGGGTCCACAATAGTCAGTGTCTTCCATTAGGAAAAACGCGGCTTGGTCAACCATGAACTCAGCGGGACATCTCACCATACTGAAAAGTTTATCAAATTCTCTCAGCCAATTTTCCAGCATAGGAGGTTCACCTTTCCCACTATAAGTCGAGGGTATAACTCTAGACTATCCTCTTACTAATCGATGGAGCCCTTTCCTCCAGGGATTTCTGTCTAGGATTCCTTGCGCCAGCTAGGGCCTTCATTAGGTTTCGGAGCACACGGTCAGAGTTTCCTCTTTGTTCGGGCCTTTTCAAGAAAGGTAGCATATTGACAGGTATACTAGAGTCTAATAATAAAATCCTCACACTTTTCCGAAATACAACACTTAACCGATTTTACCTACTAATGTTCAAACTTTTATAAACACATTATGTAAATTTCACTTTCCATCTCACGAGTACGAAAAACACGAGAAATAACACAAAAAAAAAATAATATCACAAAGATGAACAACATTCAGATTCAAATAAGTAATTCCATATTATTCCAATCAAAAACTACTTGGGTATAAAATCCCACATAACCACTATTTGACTACTACAAAAGTCCAAAAATAAACAACCAAATCGTTCAACTAACAAAATTGTTCACGATTTATTACTACTATGGAACTAGACATACGAACTTGTACGCATGCATACTCAGATGAAGTAGAAACAGGCAAATAAAGGTGACACATCCAAACGGTCCTGATCGTCCATGTATCGATCAAGGTCAAAATCAGCATCACCAGAGTCATCACTAGACGTGCTATCAGAATAAGAAGGAGTTCCTACAGATAAGGAATCACTCAAAGACAGTCGCTCTGTTGAATCAGAAAGTTCTACAATTACTGGTTCAGGAGGTCTTTCCTCCCACATAATGATTTCTGTAACGGTCCGGTTCGCATGAGCCGGATAATCATATGAAAATATGAATCCGGTTCACAACTGGACACTTAGAGGGAAAATTCCCATCCAAGATCGTTAACGTTCCAACGATAAGGAAACATAACTAAGCGAAAATTAAAACATATGGTAGCGACAGGTTTGTAAAGTTCATAATACAACTTGAGAACCCAACGGTCTCTACTAACGAAACGACAAAACGAACTAGTCTAAAATCCATTACACAAGAGTAAATTATTTCTTCTATATTTATTATTACATAAAACGCGGTCTTGGGTGATGTGATCCTAACTTCAACCTCACTCCAATTCCCACCTGCAATCAACCTGCTAGTCGTCGATTGACAACGGAAGCAAGTTCAAAAGAACAATCCAATACACGTCAGAGACAACATACAAAATATCAACAAGTGGAAAGCAAACAATGTGTTCACCCTAACATGCAAAGGCTCTAAAATATATTTATTCAAAATCCCAACTTGAAACGTTGCCCGTCCTATTCGGGTCGTCCAAGTAATAATCCAGTTCATTTAGAGGAATACACTTGGAAGAGCTAATCCCAAGGCAACCACCGACCTAAGACGTTGCCCGTCCTGTTCGGGTCGTCAAAGGTTAAAGTATGCATACCCCCATGGTGACCGTAATGATCCAAAACTGCCATGGGAACAAAATTATATAATCCATTCCAATTTATTAACCCTTTGAGATAACCAAAACATCCATCTTCAAATTCCAAGTTAAACATCTTTCAAATTATTTGAGGTGTCTAATCCTTATGTGAGTCACAATGCAATATTCAAGAATGAAACAACACTACTTGCACAACCACATATAATGTATGGTCTAAGCGTGTACCTTTAAGTAACAGCAACAACGGTATTCAAACGCAACAGGAATTTCACCCTCTTATGAATCGAGGTCCTAAACACATACACACAAAACGAACACGTATTAGAACGTGTTTACACTTCTAACTCATTCTATACCACTAATATATCAATAAGACTTAGTAATTTTAATTGATTTCATCAAATTCCAAATAACCCAAAATTCCATTTTAAACCAGAAACTTAAATGGCTTTTTCGGACAGTTTAGAAAATTCAAATGGAAAATCCGATTTCGCCACTGCGTCCGAAACGCATCAATTACCTTGAGTACCAAATTTCATAATTTCTAACATCCATTTACTATTTTTATTTAATTTTAGCATTTAACGAGTTTTGAACACGACGGGTAAATGAAACAACAACGAAACACACCCGACCTCGGATCGAGGCACCACCGCCGAGACAGCAGGTGCTGTCCAAAAAAAAAAACTTCTTTTTATTATTATTATTTTTTTTTTATACATATATTTCAATTAATAAATCTTTTTAATCTCATGACTAAAGTAAATCCTTTTCAATAGTGATCCAACCAAAACTTCCAACACATAAACAACATGATAATTATACACATCTACTAATACACACAACTTCATCATTAACTCATCCATAATCAAAACATAAAAATCATCAAATTAAATCATTCCCATAAACATGACTTTTCAAGAAAAACTTGAAATTCATAAATCGTAATAATTAAATTAAGGGATATTCTACATGGTAAGCACCAGGTATAGTGAAATTCACAAACTAGCTATTCTTATTTTCGATTCTACATGGTAAGCACCAGGTTAAGGTAAACTAACTGCCGTAACTATATTGCACAAAAAACGTTTAAAAATCGTTAAGTATGAAAATTACAATTTTACCCTTGCTTAATTCATCATCATCATTTTCTTCCTTTGCATCCATACTCATCTTCTTCAATTGTGTAAATATATCAGTAATAAGCAAAATACTCAATTGTTTTGGTAATTGCTCTAACAAGTCATGACGAAACCATCAAAATTTCAAGGTTCGTGGAACTCATAATTTCGTAACCATCAAAATTCAATTGAAAGGAACTCAGGAACTAGTACAAAAAGCAAACTTCAATATTACCCATTTTAAGGTTAGTGGAACAGATACAAGCCTAAGCTTGGGATAACCTTTGTTCCAGCCACTAACATAATTTCGTAAAAGCAAGCAATAAATCATGAGCCAAAACAAGGTAAAGTGTTTCTTCATAAAAGAAAAACCAATACCAAAAAGTAGTATAAAACAATACTGTGCCATTCTTCAAAAAGTGAAAGACCAAGAAAATCGTAACAACTGATGAAATCCCAGATAAATTTATTCACAAAAATGGATATCCACAATCTAAAGTTGAGTCAGTGCCATATATGGATCACTTTGTCATTGACTTATCTCTTCTTACTTCTTCATCTCTTCAACTGGGCAAGCTTCAATTAGCTCTCACCCAATGGGAATGCTTTCAGGTATGTTTCATTACTTGTGAAAGAAACTTAGAGAGAGAAAAGAATATTTTTTTGTTGTACATGATTTGTTAGAGCAATTACCAAAACAATTGAGTATTTTGCTTATTATTGATATATTTACACAATTGAAGAAGATGGGTATGGATGCAAAGGAAGAAGAAGATGATGATGAATTAAGCAAGGGTAAAATTGTAATTTTCATACTTAACGATTTTTAAACGTTTTTTTGTGCAATATAGTTACGAAAGTTAGTTTTCCTTAACCTGGTGCTTACCATGTAGAATCGAAAACAAGAATAGCTAGTTTGTGAATTTCACTATACCTGGTGCTTACCATGTAGAATATCCCTTAAATTAAATACTTTTTTTTTTGACTGTCCTTAAATTAAATACTTAATTCTCCTAACAAATTAAAATTTTGTAGAGAGTTGTAAAAACCAAAACAACCTCTTGAGTCAAGATATATGAGCACAACCCTTCAAGCAAATTAAATTTTGTTAAAGGTTTATAATCCTATGGATGATTACATAACTTAACCCATACATTTGATTCCTCCAAACAAATTGAAATTTTGTTAGAGAAAATATAAATCATAAAAATTTATTTGAAATATAATTTTCTTCAAAAGAGAAAATCTAATCTTAACAATTGAACTATACTCACCCTTGAATAATAGATTGAATGATCACAAATTTTTTTTTTTTTATAATAGTAGCCGAAATACAAAGGAAGAAAAGGGAGAAATATTTTTTTGTTTTGTTTTGTGAGCAAATGCAAATGAAAGAGCAACACAAAGGAAAAGCCTACACACCAATCTAGCATTTTAAGAGCAACCTACAACTTTCTATCTTCCCATAACCCCCCCCCCCCCCCCCCCCCCCCCCCCCTTAATGCACATTAACACCACACTTAAGTGAGGAGTTACAAAAATCCCCTCCAATTCCTCCCCATGACCGGCCACCTTTAATACCATTACTATATTTATTTATTTTTTTTTAATTACTCTAAATAAAATTTAATTGTTTAGTTTAAATTTTAATACTCATGAAAATATTAAATCAAATAAATAACGATAACTCGTTACGCGACAAATGCCGAAATCGTTTGTCACATATTGACTCACTCAAATTCTTATACTTGATTAATATTATTTTATTTTAATCTCGAATATTAATTCATTCAAATTCACGGGGTGTTACAATTTCACTTTCTTCCTCACTCATAGGATCTTCTTGCCTCACTGGCCAACCCCCTAAAATGACTATGTCACTATCACTATCGCTCATAGCATCATTTATATCAACTATTTCCCTCTCCATATCAGCATCATAACCGTCTCCCACATTATCCTCATAGGGTTCTACGACTTCTACTAAGGAATCTTCCTCCATATCATCCTCCTGTTCCTCTTCAGGATCTTCCTCCAAATCCTCCTCGGGTTCCTCTTCTGGATCCTTATCGGAATCCTTATCCAGGTCTTCTTCGAAATCAAACTCATCAAGTTTATCAGTAACACTAAGTTTAGGTCATCTACGGGAACAACCTCCTCAATAATGTCAGCCCTTGCCCCACTAGACTTCGGAATGTCAATTCCATCCCGACCCATAGTCTCTACTACTCTAACCCTTCTGTCGATTTCTCGATCAAACTATTCAATTCTCTCATTCAGTTCAGCCAACTCCTCATCTATTATACTCTCATATACTTGTTTAGATTTCTTGTAAATCATTTCCATACTACGTGTATAGTCCAGGTAACTTTCATCCTCTTTTCTATCCCAAATTCCTAAAGCCTCAATCTCTGCACAAGCTGGTGCATTAACTAAATCTCTCCAGGGTTCTTCTAGGATACCAACTCCCTATTCAACAGGTCTCTTTCTAAGATAAGACAGAAAAACAATAATCGAACTTTCTGACTCACAAAGAAAGCAAACGAGACAATCCATTTCTAAGATAAGACAAAGATAGATATAAACAGAATATACTACAAATGTATAAACATAACTTCTACCATACACACATTAAAACTTATGTATGACAACATACTTAAAGACACTAAACAAAAGACATAATATCCCCTTAATGTCTACCCATTACTCTCGTCATCACTTATTCCTTGTTAGTCTTTCTGTTTAGATAAATAACACTAAATAGAACTCCCGCTCTGATACCAATTGTAACATTCCGTAGTTTAACTCGTATCATTTTAAGAGAGAAAAAGACTTTTGAAGAACCAAATACAGTTCGAGTCAAACCAGGGCATTAAACGGGTAGTTAAAACGAATTCAAGCGAAACAAAACTTGCGGACCGAGTTCTAATAGTGCTATTGTAATCCATCAGACATAAAGACTAAGCAGCGGATAAGTTTGAAAAGGTAGTTCTAATTATTACAACTCGAGAGCGTTCACGCCTCATAAAACCAAACATTTAAAAAGTACGAAAACTTAAGTTCATAATAAATTCTGGACTTTGACAATTTATTTCTCTGATAGTAATCCTCACTCCCCATACCTGCAATTAACTTACTGCTAGTCATTATCCAAGAAGGAAACGACATCATTGCAGGATCGTTAAGACCAAAAAGTACACGTCAGCAAGAAGTCATAATTCAATTAATTCGAGTACGACAAATTTAAAGATATTAACTTTAATAATTTCTTGTTTCAGTTAGTCAGCCATACTGCTGTATCCTTTTTCAGCCATACTGCTGTATCTATTCCAGCCATACTGCTGGTACCACTTCAAACTCCATAGGCGAGACAATACATTAGGGGGAGCTAACCCCTAAGCAAGTCTCTACCATAGACACACGTCCTACTTCGGTGTCTATGGTTAAGTATGCATACCCCCGCGGTGGCTCATAGGCTTCAAAGGCCGCGAGTAATTCATTCCATCAATTGACGTCATACTACGTCCACTTTCAAGTTAGTGAGGTCATACTACCTCTGCTTATTAAAATGTTACAATGAAATAACTTATTCGGAAGCGTATCAATATTCATACTACATGCTCATACTTTACCTTTGTTACCATTATCATATGGTACGTAACATATACTATAATTCTATGCTGCGTGTACGTACCTTAAACAAGATAACCAATTCTCAAACATCTTAATTAATTCCCCGTCACCAATCGACTTCCTACAAGGTTCAATCGTATTCGGGAAATAAGCACACTTACACACTTTCCTCAAATCAAACCATAACACATACATATAACTACTACCACACTTATAATACCACAAACATCATGAACATCTATCACATACTATAACATCGTAAACGCACAAACTAGGACAACATACATAATCTGTCCAGAAACGCAACTTAACACTGTCAAACTGAAAATCCGACTTCACCGTTGCGTCCGGAAGGCATCAAAACCCCCGGGTACTAATTTTCATAATTTATAACATAATATAAGTATTTTTAACTTAATTTCAAATCCAAAAATGCTCCAAAAACACCCTTTTTTCACAATTTTCAAAACCTACGGGATTTAGTCAATTTTTTATTAAAAATACATAAAAATTCCAAAGTTCACATTTCCTATTAAATTCATACCATCAAAATCATAAACTCATGCCCACATATTAAAAATCATTTTCATAATTCCAAAATAACTCATTTGTTACCAATACAATTTTTCCTAAACAAATCTATTAGGCCGTGACAATTCGTCACATAATCTCACCGTGGCCCACTCGTGGGGTCACGGGACACCCGTGGGCTCGGGCCCACAAACCCACGGGTCAAGAGCGTTGACTTGCACATACACTCGGTGAGGTTCATTACTTCCCAAAACCATATGGCAATAGGAGGATTAGCTCATCAAGTATATATGCAAGTCCACAACCCACTTTTTTATCGATGTGGGATCCTATCTCAGATGTGAAGTATTTCCAACACTCCCCCTCACATGTGAGCCACATCATACCAGGAACCACCTTCGGCTCTGATACCATATTAGGCCGTGACAATTTGTCACATAATCTCACCGTGGCCCACTCGTGGGGTCACGGAACACCCGTGGGCTCGGGCCCACAAACCCACGGGTCAAGAGCGTTGACTTGCACATACACTCGGTGAGGTTCATTACTTCCCAAAACCATATGGCAATAGGAGGATTAGCTCATCAAGTATATATGCAAGTCCACAACCCACTTTTTTATCGATGTGGGATCATGTCTCACATGTGAAGTATTTCCAACAAAATCATTCATCAACACATTAGAATTTACATACCACACAAAAATAATTCCTCATACTACAACACAAATTTCTCCATGAACAACCCTAATTTACATATGTGTTGCTATTATTATTATTATTTTTATTTGATCATAAAAAAAAAATCTTACAACAAAACATCTTACACTAAAATTTGACAAGGCATATATAAAATTCATACCATCACTTAAAATCATGAAAGAAATGTCCATGTATCAAAAATTCACAAATCACATCATTTAATTTAAACTTAATATAAAAATAAATGGAGATTTATACTTACAATTATATGAAAAACACCAAAAATCAAGGTTACAAGAAGGTACTAGGCGAGTGGCTTGCTAGAGTTTTGTGAGAATTTTCTTGAGGTTTTTAGAAATTTGAGAGAGTTTTCTTAAAAACTTTAGGAAGAAAGGAAAGCAAAAATAAAAAGATGATTAAGGAATTAAAATAGTATAATTAGAAGAAATTATTGTCATGATCTTTCAATTACTCAAATGGGGGTTACAAACCACACCAAAAGACTCCATTATTTTTTTTAATGGGTTAAGGAAAAAGATGGGTTAAGCATTGCCTCTTTCCATCCTATTAATGGGTTAAGGGAAAAGTTTGGGCCCAAAGTAATTTTAATAGTCAAAAGGATTGAAATCTCATGGTCAAGCCCAAAATAAATAATTTAAAATATTATTTATATAAAGTAATTTTACTAGTAAATAATTAAACATATCGGGAAAATATCGGGGTGTTACATACTACCTCAACCAAGCTCAATGATGATGATGATACTTCTCATGATGAGAAGAATGTAATTACAATGTCTTCCAACAAGTCCATGGGTTGTGTGGACTTGGTTGGTGTTTAATCATACTCTTTTGTTGTAAGCTCTTAGAGAGCATTTGTAGTACATGTGACTTTTTATATTGTTGTGCACATGTTTATTTTGGTTTTTGAGTATGTTACTAGCTAGAGATGTTTTGGGTGTTGTTGGATTGAATCTTGAAGGTGATGTTTTGTGACTTGGTAAATACAAGTCAAGGTGGAGATTGTTAGGATTATTGGTGACTTGAGTTACCAAGTAATCAAAAGAAGATTAAGTTAATTAATCTAGTAAGTTAGTGTAGTAAGAAGAGGACAATCCAATTTATTGTAATTGGGTGCTTGGGAATTAAAATAGTACCCTAGTACACTATACTAGTAGTAGTGGAGGCTTGGAGGTGCCAAATCTTGACTTTACAAAGGAGTATTCAGAGGCAGTACAAAGTGTAAGAGTTTTAGGGGACCAAAAGGACACAAAGAAAAAGCAAGAAAGCATCCCACAAACATCTGCGGCCTGCTGTACACTCCGCTCGAGTGGCTGGCTCGACCGAGCCACAGGTCGAGTATACTTTCTGCCAGCCATTTCGTGTTCTAATGCTGCTGCTGGCTTATTTAATTGCTGTCCCATATGTTCCCTCTATAAATACCCAGTCTTAGAACATTATTATTAGGTGCCCCAATAGTCTCATACTTAGAGCTATTACTTCTTGCTTATTTTCTCCCTCATTTAGCTCCTCTCTTCTATACATAACCTTCATTTTAATTCCTATCAAGTTTGCATTTCTCCTTTAAACACATTAATATAAATCCTAAGCTAGATGGTGGATGTAGCCACATTGGTGAACCACCTTAAATTCTTGTCTTGTTTATTTAGTTTATTTTAGCCATTGATTATTACTTGCATTATTATTTTGTTCCTAACTATTGACACAACACAAACACACATTTAACTTCACATTTTGATCCTTGAGTGAGGTCTAAGCCTCTCCTTTCAAAAGTGATTGATAACTATTACAATCCGGACAAATTAAAGCTGAGTCGACTTTAAGTTCTAGAAAAAAATTACATTTTAGAAGAAAACGCTTCTTGGATGCCCTTGAACCCGAGGTAGCTTTAAGTTCTTCTTAAAGGTATATTATACACTTTAAGTCGACTCAACTTTTGCCCTTACGGACCCAAAACTGAGTCGGTATTTGGTTCTGTTCTGTCCCAATTTTTCAATTGTTTTGTCTTTGCTTTGGACTTAAGTTTTGCTACTTATTTTGTCCCACTATTTTCATAGGATTTTGGTATTAACTTATATAATTTAGTACTCTAACGGCCCGATAGGTAATCGGTACTAAAGGATGAGAATAATAATTGAAAAAGTTAGTGCAATTTCAGTAGGAATATCTTTTGATAACTTTAATGGTCATGTTTATTCTCCTTCAACAATCAATTGCATTTTTTTGGCAAAACTCATTTCAATGTATTACCATTTGAACATGTGGTATTAGGTAGTAATGAAAATTGTGGACAATAAAAACTTTTTTATGATCAAACTTTCATTATCATGGAAATGACATGACACATATTATGAAAATTTACACTACAAATCATTCTCATTACTACTAATTAGTACCATTAACCAAATTGGCTATAAATGTCCAACAATGTATAAGAGCAAATGCATTCCATAGTTGTGATTAGTAAGAAAAAGGGAATTATTTTGGACGGAATTGCGATGTTTGAGATTATTAATCTCCATTTTTGCATAATTTAATTAAGGAAAAACTACCCTGAATAATACAACCTTTCACTGATTTCCCTACAATAATACGAACTTTCAATTAACCATGCATAATACGAAGTTTAACTTGTGTTTTCCGCTGGTATAATTATTTACCCATAGTTGGTTAAATAAGTTTGGGAAATTCCACATGGTAGCGTCGAGTTTTGATGAAATGCCAGTGGTAGAACTTTTTCATTCAACTTTAGGATTAGTTTTTTCCGTAGCTTTAATTCATAAAAAACGTTAATCAAACCGTTAAAAGCCAAAACATAGTTTCAGTCAACCTTTTCTTTTGAACTGAACACCATTCTCCATTCTTTCCTCAAGCATTTCGCCCCTTCTCCTTCTCCTGCCATTTTCATTCACTCCTATTCTCCTGCAATTTCACTCCTTCTCCTTCAAATTTTCGCCCCTTCTCCTTTCTCCTGCGATTTCAGAAGCTTCAGTCTTTCCTCAGGTATGTCTTGATTTACTTTGTCTTTGAATTTCGACAATTTAGGGCTGGAATTTACTAGTTGGTTCGAACAATTAGGGCTGGAATTTCGACAATTTAGGGTGTATATTCGAAAATTTAGGGTGTATCTTCGAAAATTTTGGGTTTATGTTCAAAATTTAGGGGTTATGTTCGAAAATTAGGGTTTATCTTCAAAATTTAGGTTTTATGTTCGAAATTTGGGGTTTATGTTCGAAAATTAGGGTTTATGTTCAAAATTTAGGGTTTATGTTCGAAAATTAGGGTTTATCTTCGAAAATTCAGGGGTTTTGTAACTGTACATATGTTGTTCGAAAATTGGTGTGTTAATCCTGTCATAATGTTGTTCTATTAAGGGTTTATGATGGCATTTTTGAAGTCTTAATGTTGTTTTGTCCTAATTCTGTCCTAATCTTGTTCTCTCCTAAACATGTTTATCATTTTTTTTGTTTTTAAAAATTGTAGAATGGTCCGTTTCTTGGCGTTTGTTTCATTTCATCCTCAACTTGATATGCTTGAGGCGTTTTCATGAACCCAGGGCCTTTGGGTTTTCCAATCTCAACCCATAAAGATGATGCTTTTGAAGGGCAATAAGGGATAAATTGGATACTAATATACATGAACTGCAGTTTGCGGTTTGTGCTAGAGGATAGCAACCTATTTTGTTACTCCTGTGTGTCCCCCTTGCCAGGTCTGTGAATGGTCTTTTGCTGCTTTTAATGGTTATGGAAGCGTATGTGTCTGTGGTCTACAAAACCACTGTTGTGAAGGCGATTGGTGGCCTCTGATCAGTTTGGGTGTATCCTGAAGCTTTTATGACGCTCTGATGCTTGGTGGTTGAGCACAGTTGTGTTGATCCTGGTGCAGGAGGCTATTAAGTGGTCTCCCACTATCAAGTTCAATCACTTTTAGTCTTGAAAAATTATGAGCCATGGGTTGTTTTTGTTTGATTTTTGCGTAGGTTTGGACTGGCCTTGATGCCATTTTGTAAGTGACCTTGTATGGTTTAGTTTCACTTTTGTTAATAGTTGATTTTGAACTTTGAACATGTGTACTAGTGCTTGAAACGCACTTTTATAGTGCTACTTATGTAAAAATGTATTAGTGCTTGGAAGCACCATTTGGTCGGGAAGAAATACATCTTTGAAAATCCATTATTTGTGATTGACTACTTACTTTTGAACGTTATAATGACAATAGATTGTGTCGCTTTTGAAGGAGCGATATTAATGTCGCAAAAATTACAATAGAACGTATCATTTTTAAAAGATTAATTTTAGTGTCGCTAAATAAATCATGTTATTTTTGAATGAAAAAAAAATATTACAATATTTATGGTCAATAATAAATTAAACGGTGAATTAAACGTTAAATTGGTATATTAAATGTTAAAATGGGGAATTAAACAAAAGTTGGATGCTACCATGTGGAAAAAAACTTGAGAAATGATGAACTTAACAAAATTTAACAAGAACTTAACGGAAAATGCTACGGCTATTAGTTTATGCATAAACTGGATGCTACCATGTGGAATTTTCTTAAAAAAGTGCTACCACTGGCATTTCATCAAAACTCGATGCTACCATGTGGAATTTCCCAATAAGTTTTTAGCTAATTTTTTTTAAGAAAAAGTAATTTATGAGTGAGAAAGTATGGGTTTACCCTTCTTGATTAGTACGTGCTAGTCATTAACTCTTATTTACTCTTATGTAAAGATAAGAATAAGATAAGAACATTAAAGATAAGAACATATCAATAATAAATTCTAGTCATTTACTCCTAAATCATACTAGTCATTTACTCTTATGTAAAGATAAGAACAAGAATTTAAAGTAAACTCATAAATCATGAACATATCAGAAGTAAAACAAATTTTTCATTTACTCTTATTTAACTAAACAATGTAAGAAATCATCCCAGTCAATAATATATTTCCTTTTCTTCACTAGACAACTAACAGATTAAGCAAAACTAACACCAAAGATTCAAGAGAAAAAGAAAAATACAAGAAAGAACCCACCCCATCCTCAAAACAAGCAATTGAATTCAAAAGAACCCAATCAGATAGCTTGATATTCTTCATATGAGAATTTACCATTCGAAAAATTGGATGTCTTTTTTTAAGTTAGAAGGAATTGATGTTCTAGATTGAGATGATGATGATGAAGGGGAATACATGTTCAACATCAAATTAGTTTAAATGAAAATGGAAGAAGTAATTTCTTTTGAAGATTGGAGGAAGTAATTAAAATGAAAGATAAAGAGAGGAATGAGGTGAGAAATCTAGAAAAGTAGAATGAAATAGAAGTTGGGGATGAATGTTAATTTGCAACGGTCATAAAATGACATGTTCTACCGATTACAAACCAGTCAGTTATACCAGCAGAAAACACATAAACTTCGTATTATTCGTGGTTAATTAAAAGTTCGTATTATTGTTGGGAAATCAGGGGAACGTGGTATTATTCAGATTAATTTTTCCTTTAATTAATTAAAAATTGATTACATGAATAGTTAAATAATGTTATGATACTAATATACATGAACTGCAGTTTGCGGTTTGTGCTAGAGGATAGCAACCTATTTTGTTACTCCTGTGTGTCCCCCTTGCCAGGTCTGTGAATGGTCTTTTGCTGCTTTTAATGGTTATGGAAGCGTATGTGTCTGTGGTCGATAAAACCACTGTTGTGCAGGCGATTGGTGGCCTCTGATCAGTTTGGGTGTGTCCTGAAGCTTTTATGACGCTCTGATGCTTGGTGGTTGAGCACAGTTGTGTTGATCCTGGTGCAGGAGGCTATTAAGTGGTCTCCCACTATCAAGTTCAATCACTTTTAGTCTTGAAAAATTATGAGCCATGGGTTGTTTTTGTTTGATTTTTGCGTAGGTTTGGACTGACCTTGATGCCATTTTGTAAGTGACCTTGTATGGTTTAGTTTCACTTTTGTTAATAGTTGATTTTGAACTTTGAACATGTGTACTAGTGCTTGAAACGCACTTTTATAGTGCTACTTATGTAAAAATGTATTAGTGCTTGGAAGCACCATTTGGTCGGGAAGAAATACATCTTTGAAAATCCATTATTTGTGATTGACTACTTACTTTTGAACGTTATAATGACAATAGATTGTGTCGCTTTTGAAGGAGCGATATTAATGTCGCAAAAATTACAATAGAACGTATCATTTTTAAAAGATTAATTTTAGTGTCGCTAAATAAATCATGTTATTTTTGAATGAAAAAAAAAATATTACAATATTTATGGTCAATAATAAATTAAACGGTGAATTAAACGTTAAATTGGTATATTAAATGTTAAAATGGGGAATTAAACAAAAGTTGGATGCTACCATGTGGAAAAAAACTTGAGAAATGATGAACTTAACAAAATTTAACAAGAACTTAACGGAAAATGCTACGGCTATTAGTTTATGCATAAACTGGATGCTACCATGTGGAATTTTCTTAAAAAAGTGTTACCACTGGCATTTCATCAAAACTCGATGCTACCATGTGGAATTTCCCAATAAGTTTTTAGCTAATTTTTTTTAAGAAAAAGTAATTTATGAGTGAGAAAGTATGGGTTTACCCTTCTTGATTAGTACGTGCTAGTCATTAACTCTTATTTACTCTTATGTAAAGATAAGAATAAGATAAGAACATTAAAGATAAGAACATATCAATAATAAATTCTAGTCATTTACTCCTAAATCATACTAGTCATTTACTCTTATGTAAAGATAAGAACAAGAATTTAAAGTAAACTCATAAATCATGAACATATCAGAAGTAAAACAAATTTTTCATTTACTCTTATTTAACTAAACAATGTAAGAAATCATCCCAGTCAATAATATATTTCCTTTTCTTCACTAGACAACTAACAGATTAAGCAAAACTAACACCAAAGATTCAAGAGAAAAAGAAAAATACAAGAAAGAACCCACCCCATCCTCAAAACAAGCAATTGAATTCAAAAGAACCCAATCAGATAGCTTGATATTCTTCATATGAGAATTTACCATTCGAAAAATTGGATGTCTTTTTTTAAGTTAGAAGTAATTGATGTTCTAGATTGAGATGATGATGATGAAGGGGAATACATGTTCAACATCAAATTAGTTTAAATGGAAATGGAAGAAGTAATTTCTTTTGAAGATTGGAGGAAGTAATTAAAATGAAAGATAAAGTGAGGAATGAGGTCAGAAATCTAGAAAAGTAGAATGAAATAGAAGTTGGGGATGAATGTTAATTTGCAACGGTCATAAAATGACATGTTCTACCGATTACAAACCGGTCAGTTATACCAGCAGAAAACACATAAACTTCGTATTATTCGTGGTTAATTAAAAGTTCGTATTATTGTTGGGAAATCAGGGGAACGTGGTATTATTCAGATTAATTTTTCCTTTAATTAATTAAAAATTGATTACATGAATAGTTAAATAATGTTATGATACGTATCATTCATAAGTTTCAACGTCGCAGTAGCCAGTAGGCAGTCATCGAGCATTAACATTTATAGCATATATACATTGTTGAGTTATATGAAGTTAATGTATTAAATTTTGTCTCACACTTCTGTGTGTGGGCAGTCAAACTGTGCAACAATTACTTAACTTCTATAAACATTCACAATTCAAGATTATCAAGGGCACAACAGGCTATTGTCCAGGACCCCGAATTTTTTAGGACTCAAAAAACTTTATTTTTATGTATATTAGTGATATTAATTAAATTTTGATATTAACTCTTTTTTTTTCGCTAATTTAGTGTTTTTTTATAAAGTTGTTTAAATATTAATAATAAAAAACAAAAAATGTGTTATATTATTCGTTACGCCTTAAGTTTTTAGAAGCCCTTTTTATTTTGAACTCTGAAACCCAAAAATAAACGGAACGACTCTAATTCAAGTAGCGCTATTAATTATGAGCCGGTGTAGAATTTTACTTCATTATTATGGGCAGTGCCCACAATGAACTTGCTATTGTGGACGCTTTGTGAATCACACAATGCAAAAAGTTCTTTTTTTTCACAAATTTCCATTACCACCTAATACCATCTTTCTCATTGGAAATGCATTGGAATGAATTTTATGAACAAAATGGGGATGAATGAAGATTGTCAAGCATGACCATCAAGGTAGCAAAGAGATTTTTCAACCAAAATTACACTAGTTTTTCATTCCTATTACCGTGGTTTATTACCACCTTATCAAACGGGCCGTAAAAGAAATATATAATAATCATTATCGAGTACATACGCTTTTCATTAATAAGATTAGCAATACAACAACATAGACATATTACATTGATCGAAAAAAAGCCAAATTTGACCACATACCAGTGTATATTTTACATTTACTAATACTTAGCATCTCTTTATTTTTGAAATCCTTAATTACCTATATATAAACTTAAGCATAGAGATAATCTCTGCTAAATGCTTTTCTGCAACACAAAAACACATTGCTTTGCATTACACTTATAATTACCTCAGCATAAAAAGTAAAAAAAAAAAACCCCTAAATTTCACCACCTTTACCAATCAAATTAACAATCCTTCATTTCTTAGAAAGTATAGTAACAACTTTGAATTGGCCTCTAGTTAAGTCTTCCACAATCAAGGCCTACGAACACTAACGAGTCGAACATCATCAATCACCGGCCCACAAAGGGAGGCGTAATCATCACTCCTCATAGAATAAAAGGTGCTATAAAACATGATCCGGGTTCGGGTTTGGGTAGCCACGAATCGAAGGACAGCTCGTTTGTAACCACCTTTTCCTTTAGACTCGTAGGGGACTTTTACGGTGTCTTTACCTGCAAAGGCCTCGACCACCATGGAGCCAGTGCACGCGTTGTTGGCATCTCCCACGGCAAATGTCAAGGCATAAAGTTTTCCGGGAATGGTCCGGACAACTTGAGCAATGGCACTTTCTTTTCCTGCCACAAGCTCGATTGCACGTCTACCTGACGGAACAAAGAAGTGAGCGGCATCGATGAATTTGACAGCTTTCAGTGATTCAACCATCCAACCAGGGAGTGGAGAGTGGGCATCTTCAATGTTTGGTGGGATTAGTGTTCCCCATGAGGTGTTGCGGAAGATGAATGGACCTTCTTCAAAGTTCCCATTCTTTAACAAGTTCACTGCATTTACTTTTTATCATAAGATTTCAAGATTATGTATATTTTCAATACATATTCAAACCTTTGATGCTCTTTCGTTTAGATTTGTATACACTAGCTAGTAAAACTATCAGAGTATATAACATATCCTAAGGCCTCAACCATTAGCGTAAGATTCTGGTTGAATTGGTTCTACTGTGTTAGAAGCCAGCGTGACCAGAAATCATCACAAGTTCAAATCTCAACCGCCCCTCAATTAAATTGGAATATTTAGCCTAAATGATCTAATTATTGGTTATACTTGAAAGACAATTATTAGATATTAGGATCTTAATAAGATCTACTAGGAGGGTAATTTGTCAAACTGATGTTGACAACTTACTCTAATGTATACACTAACAACCAGCATAGATTAATGAAGGTCATGTGGTGCATTCATTAGTGATGCTACAAAATGAGCATGTGTGCACATTGAATTCATCAAACTTATTAATTAAGTGGGTTCTATGTTTTATGCTCACTAATGAATTAGGAGTAAATAACAAGCACAGGCATGTGGTATACCATAACAGATGTCTGCACTAATAGTAGAACCCTTAATACTGTACCATCTACCCAACAAGATTGATTCTATTTTTAGCTCTAATTCTATATTTGTTATAGTAGTTTCATAGGGGTAGTGTAGTAGTGCTACTAAATATATACACATTCTAAATCTACTGACTATTAATTCTCCGTCCCATGAAATTTGCTCCACTTTACTTTTTAGTCCATCCCGCCAAATTTGATTCATTTTTATTATTGGTCATGATCTACACTCTTTTAATTCTCATCTAGATATTTCTCATACTTTCTCATTGTTGAAGTGCCCATGTGTTACCTACACGTGAGTTGTCCCACATCGGAGAAAGAGAAGAGTATGCATCACTTTATAAATTCAGGGAGTAGCTTCTACTATCACCAAGTGGTTTTAGTGGTGAACCTTCTTTGGGTTTATGAGTAGACTACTTATTCTCCTCTTTATTTGGGATACCCAGACCCATTTTTTAAATTATGTTATCCTTATCCACTTTTCTTAATTTTCCCACCTAGTGCCAATGGGGAATTTTTGAAGGGAGATAGAGAGTAATTTACAATCAACAATAGATGCTTCTAGAGATGACAGGAAAATCTTGTCTTACATGAGGAATTCAATCCTCAACAAGTATGTCAGACAGAACACCGCTATATTTTTTAATTATATGTTGTTGATAGCTTCATTCCCTAGTTAATAACTAAGGTCGTCTTTACTTGCCTTAAAACCTGATCATTCACTCTATGACCCGAATACTATTAAGTGACTCCCGCCTAGATGGAGTTTAGAAAGTGAGATTTAAGGAGGGTTTGATTTGTGTAACCTTTTACCATTGTAAATATAACAAAAAAGATGTTTCATGTTAACCCTTATTAACAACTTTGTTCATTAATCTAAAACCTTAAAACTATATAATGTCGGCTACTTTTAACTTATGTAAAATCTCTTATTTCGTTTTAAGTGTTATTAAGAATTTGCCAATGTCATATTACTAACAATCAGTCATTTTTCAAAATTCCGATCTAAGAGCTTAATATTTCATCAACCCAATGTAAAAAAACGCCGCGCTTAATTAAGGTTAACCTAGATGAAGACCGGATGTATGCAGCCTAATCTTTATGATAATTTTCGACATAAAGAGTAATCGATCAAAAGCTATCATTAAGAAAAGAGTTGTTCTAGGAAGGGAGTAAAAACAGAGGAAATAATATACCATTAGTCCGTTTAGGAGGGTAGAGAAGTCGCATAGCGACAGCATCAATAAGAGGTCCACAAGCAGGATCTTCTTCCACACCCGGATTATGAATCAAAATTTCAGCGACGTTAGAAAGAGCGACAAATCCCCAAGCATAGCAATCCCATCCACTGCTACTATACAAAGTTTGCATAGGAAGAACACCCCATTCCGGGGTTACTGATATATTGAGCTTCTCTTCTTGTGCACAAGTTCTTGCAGCACAAAATGTAATGGCATAGTTTAAGCCCTTTGTTACAGGCACACTTTGCTTGATCGAGGCCTCGTTTCCTAGCCTCACTGCATAAGCTCCTTCCGGGACTACTAGCAACATGTCCCCTTGCTTATGGCCGGATTCTATGTACTCTACAAACCCGGATACTTCCCAGTTTGGTAACCCATGCCTGTTAGTCAGCTCTGTTCCCTTCAAGTCCGATGGCCTTGGCGCTTTCTCAAAGTCACCATTCGGTAATAAACCTGAAAATTTACGACTATGATCAATCACCTTTAACTCTCGAAATGTAATGATTTATGATTACATTTCATAATAATTGAGCCTTCTTAATCAAGCACAAGCGGAAAATTTAGATTTAATTCATTTCAAGTCAAATTTCACTTACGTAGTGTGTAAGAATAAGTATTTCATTTCAAATTATAGATTTCGATTATGAAATCATTAATGAAGAATTCAAGAATAACAAGGTTTGGATAGTTATTCTCAAATTCTCAACTTAAACTACTTCAAAAACAATGGTGGAATTTTATCCAAATCCAATTTCAAATTTCTAAACAAAATCATGGTTCCTAAACATGTCATTAAATCATTTTTGGAAGATGAACCATCCCCATAAAAGTTACCTCAATATAACCATATCAAGTATATAAAGTCCGATTGAATGGGTTCCTTAACATTATATTATACATAGGAGGTTTTGAGCATGTTCAACATGTTCGACCACACAGGGCCCCGAAAAATTAGGGGCCTAGTATATGTTATGTGTTTAACGATACAAAATTATTAGAAAAACATCATAATTTCTTAAATTGCACAGGGCCTTTGTAGAATTTGTCAATTTTTATTCCGCCTCTGATATTGTAAGTCAATATAAAGGTAAGGCACAGATTTAAATTACATGTACCCGGCCCTATATATTTCATGTTTAATATTTATTGGAGGACATGACTTCCACACTGCTAAGTTAATTATTAAAATTGATATTTTTACAAAATTATAACGTACGTATTTTGTTTGATGGTGTGAGTTTCTGACAACCAAAAGGAGACGAAAAGAAAAGTGAAGTGATATGGATGAAAGAAGTTGGGATTTGGGACACAAAACTACGAATCTAATGTTAATGGAGTGCTGCCACTACATTACACTGACACATAACTCTCATAAGAGTAAGTTTACAAACCAACAAAATAATCCCACCAAGCAATGTAGGGATAGATATGTACCAAGGTTCATGCAACTAAATCTATCATCATAACCATATGTCCACCGATTATTATATTTAGTAAAATACAAGAATATTTATTTTGTCCTTTTTTAATAACAAATTTCCTTGGGGCTTAGCTTCTTCAACTAGTTGTATATAGAGATATACTCCAAGTACCTCACTTGAGATCTTTTATGGTTAATTAAAGTATAAGTTTATTTAGTTTGTACTCTTATCGACCCGTTTGGTAGGTGATAATAAATAGTGGTAATGTGAATGAAAAATTAGAGTAATTTTAGTTGAAAAATCTCATGGCTACTTTGAGGGACATGCTTGTACAACTTCAATCATCTCATTTTTTTCATAAAGTTATTGAAATTTGTAAACAGATTTTTTTTGTGGCCAAAGTTTCATTACCATGGGAATAGTATGAAACTTTTGATGAAATTTTACACTATAAATCATTCTCATTACTACCTTTAAGGCTACTAACCAAACAGGCCATACAAGTTGTATGTAATGTTGATCAAACTTTAAATATTGTAATGGCAAATTTAGAACAAAATCGAATAATGTCGATAATATTAAAAATTGTCTTTGATAAGAATTGAACTAATCGAGTCGATATTGTCACATGCCAAAGCTTATACCAGCTTAACCAATACATATATTAGTATCTTTGGGTATATGATTATATACATAAGCTGAATATTGTCAGTTGATAGCATTGACGAGGCACAGATCTGCCGTTAAATATTTGTAAACGCATAAACAAGATCTAAATCAAAATTCAAAATGGAGGGAAGAAGACAAGGACGATTAACAAATCTAAGATACTAGTATAAGGTGAGCTGAACATATTCATTTTGGCTATTAAACCAACTCTGCCAACATTTTTAAGGTTATATAGGCTAAACACTCATCTTGACACTGAACCAACTAGACTGATATTCTCTTAGCTATATATTACATAATTTAATGTTAATAGGGTTGATAACCCTTTGCCTATAGGCATACCCGATTCAGAATTGTACTATAAATACAAGAAATCGCAAAAATATCTATATGGGTGTTTTAGAAATGTCATTGTGTCATGATGAATAAGAGTAATCTCAAAAACAGAATAGGGCCACACCACGTGAAATTAGCAACAAGGCAAGTTGTATGATGTGCTGGAAATACCATTTTCTTAACATTTGTCCACAATAATATTTATCCCACAAACCTAACTTTTTATGTGCGTGCGTGTCGTCCTACGTACACTCAAGAATAACTGATGAATAATGGAAATAAAAGGAAAATAATGGGCAGAAGGATGAGAAGTATTTGATCCCATCATCAACAATTGTTCATATATTAAGATACTCCTCTCATTAAATCAGATTATTATAGGGCCGTCCTTAGCAGGGGCGGAGCGAAGACTCTAGAGGCCCTATTTATTTTTTCGGTGTCTTTTAAAATGGAGCTCTTTATTATATTATAAGATCAAAATAATTTCCACTTCAAGAAAAATAATTCAAGACAAACAAATCACTTAAAAAGTGTTGATCGAAACTAGGCTAAAATAGAACCATTTAATATTTGAGGCCCCTTATTTCAAGGGGCCCTAGGCGGTCAGCTACCCAGAATACCCTAAGAACCGCCCATGGTCCTTAGGTTTTAGAGAGCGAAAGATTATTTATGAGCTCTTAAACTATTGTATACATAGAAAAGTTCGAATCTTAACATTAATTGAAAACTAAAATTTTTAAGAGACTCTAGGCGTAGGCGAGCCTTACCCTTGCTTAGGCCGGCCTAGGATTATTACTATATAGAAGACTCATTTGGTTTTAAGTCCTTGATTCTTCTTTTTGTCAAATCTTAACATAACCAAATATTATATTTAATTCTTCAAATATTGTAGAATGAACCGAATTTGCATGTTTTACGGTCAAAAATACTATTGCCGGTTGAGTATTGACTCATTAGGTAGTGGGACTGTTGCAGTTGTACTTGCTCCGTTTCATAATACTTGCTATTGATAGTGACAGTTTCCCACACAATATGTCACACTCAGTAACAAGTATTATGGAACAGACGAACTACAAAACAGTGTTGGTTCAAAATTGGGAAAGTGATAATAAAAGCATATAGTTGGAGCATTAAATTATTGGAAAGGACATTTTATTTCAAATTTGTGAGAAAAACAATTACCACGCTTATTTTTTCTGACAAAAGATGAGTATCTCACTAGCGGCCCTAAATCATATCCCTTCGACTCACGACAATATTAGTAATGTTAAACAGTCCATTATTTACCAAATATGAATAGTACTTTATTGGATTTTATCCAATATGGTATATCACTTTATAAATTTATAAAATCATTCTAAAATACTATTATTATATAATTTATTAGTGAACCTTCTTTGATTTTGAAGGTGATATTCGTATTCTCCTGACTTGAGTCATTTTCAAAATTTTAACATGTTATAGAGTTGGATGTTCAAAATGTTCATTATTACCAAACGAGTTATCTTTTTAACTCTTACTACTAACTTATACACCCATTTTCTAAATTCAATTAATTATTACATATACATATTCAATCATGTTAAACTAGAGGTATTAAGATCTTAACCTTTTCAATTAGGTTGTTGTGTTTGGAAACTAGCATTTTATTTCAAATTAATGATTTCAATTATAAAATCATGAATATGTAGAATTTGAGAATGAAAAGGTTTAATTAGAAGCTCATTCTCAAATCTTCATCCTTAAACCATTTTGATAACAATCGAGGATTTAACTCAAATCCAAATTTGAAATACTAGTATTTGCCAAATACTAATTTTAAGTCAACTCTATATTTTCAAATGAAATCGTCATTCCCAAACATAGCATTAATCTATTATACTAGATAATAATGTTGAAATCAGCTTAAAATTAAGCATAATTAAATTATGAAGTAAAAGTAAGTCGATTATATATGTAATCATCGGAATAGCTAGCTATATATGGAGGCATGAGATGAGAAGGAAGCATAAAGAGTAAAAGAGTGTAGAAGGCAAGGAAGAATACCATCAGTGAAGGCAGAGATAGAGTGGCAAATGGCAAGAAGTAGAAGCACCGACAACACAATTTGGAGATTAGCCATCCTCAATTTGACACTTTATTATTAACTAAGTTTAAAAACTGAGAAAGTACATGAAAATGGAGATTTGGAAATTTGTCTTGAAACCAAGGACTGAAGTAGGAAGTTGAAGCTACAAGCTAGTGTGGGATGCCTTATATGCATGCCCACCGCCAATCAGGCCCCTATTTTTCACTCATATTAACCATTTTTGCCATTCTTTTTTATTTCTTTTTTTTTTTAAATCACAAACTCATCACGTGGAAGGTACTTAAGGTTGGGGGAGTGGGGTACTAATACTCTATCTATACTTGCGCTGCCTCATTTTCTTATTTTATTTTCCTTTATGAGCTGAATACACATAAATTTCGATATCACGTTCTACATTTTCTAGACTTGTTTATTGTTTTTCTTTGCCTTTTGTCATCGCTTATTACCACCTTGTTATGGGTCCAGCCCAATTGTAGTAAAGTGTAACTTGTTTTGGTCCATTTACTTGGTCCATTTACTTGGTCCATTTTTATTACATTTTACTTGCTTGGTCTAAGTCTAATTTTGAAGACTTATTTTGTGGCTTCCTTTAGAAGCTTTATGATAGGCTATATTGTGGAAAAACATGTGACCAAAGTGTGAGAGAAGTTTTCCAAAAAACAAAACACACATATTAGAGAGAAAGAGTGAGTTTTCATTTTCGGAGGTTTTAGGGCAGCATTCAGTAATCTCTAATTTCAATCTCTTATTGTTTGTAGTTGTTGGTGGGTTGTGAGTTGTTGTGAACTACATTGGGTTCATTTTACCCTCAATTTTTATCATCAATAAGAGAAGATTAAGGGTGGATTCCTCAAGAGGTCCCGTGGTTTTTATCCTTCACATCGAAGGGGTTTTCCACGTATAATTTGTGTGTGTAGTTTGCATCTTATTCAACTTATTATTGATGCTTTGTGTCTAAAATATTGCTATCCATATTTCATATTATTGTTGTGTGATATTTGGGTTGATTGGTTTGGATATTTGGAGATTGTCTTGAGTGGGTGATTTAGTTAGTGTCGTAGTGACCTATTCCGATCCCTACACACCTCTCTTACTATTACTGTTTTTTAGTTATCTGTATGTATTTTTTTTGTTGTGTATGTCACTTACTTTACTGTCGTTAATTGAATTCTATGCTTAGCTAACATGGGCGTAAGATGTAAGAGACGCCGTCTATCTTCCTCTCTTTGAAGACCCTTCTTGAGCTGGGGGACTCTTTTAACCGCCCTCTGCTTATGGGTATGAGACGTCGTCTATCTTCCCTCCCCAGACCCTGAACATAGATTGTCAATGAACGGGATACACTGGGTATGATGATGATGATGATGATGACACACAAATATCGATCAACCTATGTTTTAACTAAGGGTGTACAACAGGCGAAATAAGGAATGATTTGACCTTAAGTAAATATGGGCAGGGTAGGATAAGGATCCTTTGTAATTAATATGGCCTAAAATGGGCCGGGCTTTGAAAAGTCCGACCCGGTCCAACCCAACCATTTTTAATATTAAAAATTATTTTAATTCTCATTTATCAATTTATAATTAAATACCATTTATAATAAATAAATTGAATAGATATTAATAATTCCATGGATATTATCATTTATAATATTTGAATTATACATTAAGTATGCTATTTACAAAGGCTCGTTTTCGGCCCCTATTGTGCCCTTTTATAGCCCGCTTCATTTTAATTATAGTATAGTCCGTTTTCAACCAGCTTATTTTCGGTCCGCCCCTTACAAAGCCCTTCCGAAAACGGAATGAGTCAGGGCTCAAAATCGGAGCCTGGTCCATTGAACTTTAACTCCATTCAATTATCCACTTTTTTTTATACCTAACCTTAAAAATATATAAATCAGCATCATCATCTTACCCAGTGTACCCCGCCCATAAAACTATGAGGTCTGGAGAGGGAAGGATGACGACAACTCATACCTATAAGGAGAGCGCGACCAATGAGTCTCTCAGCTCGAGAAAGATTATGAGTAGTTCCCGTAAACTAAAGAATAAGACTAAGTGAAGAAACGCTAACTTCACAAGCCTGTATCTTATCACCCAAAGGTAATCGTTAAATAATAAATAAAGATAATTAAATACATAAACAAAAATAAGATTAAATAATATAAAGATAAAAATAAAATAAAAATAAAAATAGAATAAAAATAAATAAAGAATAAATGAAAAAGACAGAGAATAAGAGCACTAACAGGTAAGCGAAAAGGGAACAATAATCTAGAACATGAGTGTGACGCCTTCAACTACCCCAATTCCTGGTTAGGTCCTCAAAGAGATGGAACTCACGCAACTCGATTTTTATTTTCTCCTCCCAAGTTCTCCTATGTCTTCCCCGACTTCTCTTACCCTCTACTATGATGCTTTATATCCTTCTCACAGGGGCGTCAAAAGTCTTTCTGTGCACAGGCCCAAACTATTTCAACTTATATTCACGCATCTTTACAGAGATAGGGGCAACCTCTAGTTTCTTTCTAAACTCCTGGTTCCTTATCCGATCCAACAATGTGTGAGCGCACATCCACCTCAGTACTCATTTCTGTAACTTCCATCTTATGTTCAAAAGTCTTCTTTATGGGCTAACATTTTGTCCCATATAAGCAGGCCTGATTGACACTCGATAATACCTTCAAACCTATTTGGAAACTTTTTATCACCTAGCACCCGGTGACTTCTCTTCACTTGAGCCAAAACGCTTGGATTCGATGAGTAATATCTTCGTCAATCTCTCCATTACTTTGAATAACAGATCCCCAAATACTCTGGATTCGATGAGTAACTTCTTTACCAATGAACACTTCTAGTTCCCCATTGACGATATCGCACTAATTATAAAGTCGCATCACAAATATTCAGTCTTCGTACGACTTATGAACAACTATTTACTTTCGAAAACTTCACTTTATTCTTCCAATTTATTTCTAACTTCCTCTTTGGTTTCTGCTACTAACACTATATCATCCGCAAATAACATGCACCACAGTACCACCTCCTAGATAGATTTAGAAATTTCTTCCATAATAATTGTAAAAATGAAAGGACTAAGTGCTGACCCCCAGTGAAGTCCTACTTTAACTGTGAAATGCAATAGTGGGGATTTTTGACACCCTACTTTTTATCATTATTATTGAATTAGTATAGAAACTCATGCAATGTATGAAATTTTTAATTGAGATGCAATTACATGTTGTCAATATAAAATTATAACATTTCTTATAAAATAGGTAGAAAATTTTAGAATATATAGTATTTTTAATGAAAAAATTCGATTGCAAATATAATTATTAATTAAAGGTCTCATACTTTTCAAAGCAAATTTGTGTTATCTTTCAATAATGTTATCATAATATTTTTTGTCATTCTCAAAATAATTTTTGGCTATCACGTATATTTTACTTAATGAAATATTTTAGAAATTAAAATTTTAATAAAAAACTTTATTAATTAGCAAATATTTCAACATAAAAAATTAATATATATTCTAAGAAACTTTAAATGGAAATCTTATAGAGCTTTTAAATTCAAAAATATACTATTCCAAGAAAATTTAACAGATCTGTTGGAGTTTATGGTTTAGCCATTATAATTAGATTTACATTGTTAGTTAACTAAACTCTAGTTAGTTAATCATGTACTCCCTCCGTTCCTTAATGTTTGTCTACTTTAAGTTTGTCCACTTTTAGAGAGAGTAATTTAAATTACATTTTTGAAGTATATATATTGATGATAAAATATATTCATGTGAGATCTAGCTAGATTTGTCTTGATGCAAAGTTTTCTAATATGTAATTTTTATAATTTTTTATGATGCGTACTTAGCAATATTAAGGCTTAAAATTTGCTAAAAATTGCGTGCAAAAAGTAAAGTGGACAAATAAAAAGGAACAAAGGGAATATGTAGCTTAGATGATATAAATAGCATTTATTTTGTATTAGTTCAATAACAACATAATATACAAGAATAAAATTTTATCTTCTTTCTTCCTTCTTCTTACTCTCTCATGGTTTCATTTATTCAATTCTTTGATTATCTTATTCCATAAGCATGAAATTTAACAAGATCATATTTAATTAGGATATACCACTCATAAATGATAAGAATAAGTTGATGCTAAATTACTATGAAAATGTCATGTGAAATTTTACATTCTTTGTTTTAGATTGTATGATTTCATTCATCATTTATAAATTTTTAGATACTCCATCTTATATTTTTGTTTTTCCTACGTATCCACTAGAATTTTGTTTTTGTATTGTGTTTGATTCTTAGCTTTTTGTTGATCATTTTTAGCTTTTGACTTGTTCATTGGTTAAACAACCAAAAAAGCGTTTAGTAAATGGCTTTTCAGCTGGTTTTTTGTCAAAATGAAAAAGTTGCTCCTATCAGCTAGGTTTTTTGATTTATTTTTGGCTTGTTGGCCCACTTTTTCTCAAATAAATAGCCAATAATCAATACTCAAATTTATCAAATATTTCCACAAATAGCTAGCTTTTTCAGCCAACTTAAAAGCTAACAAAAACAACAAACTTTTTCAGTTGGTCGAACAAGCTAACTAAAAAGGCCGATAACCAACAATCAACAGCCAACAACAACCAACCAATAGCCAACAATCAATTTCCAAACACCCCTGCATGATAACACAAATTCATTTGTGTTCGACCGAAGTGCTACAAATATACCTTGCTTCTCGTATATAAAAGCATAGAAAATGCTCCAAGTCCAACCCAAACTAACATAGAAAATGAGGGACTATTAGATAGTAAAGAGAGTTATTGATGTAAATAATGCAAGTACATTGGTGCTCAATTTCTCCGCATAATGCTCATTTACTTTTTATATAATTATTTATTCTCAAATATTACATTAATATATTTTTAAATTCATGTAGTGAGTTTGAGTTTTTGACTATTATATGAATGTATTTTTAAATTCATGTGGTGACCTTAAATTTCGAGTTTTTCCTATGGTAGATAAAATGCTAAGTTTTTTTTGTTAAATTACGTATTTATTTCAACTAAAATTCGATATATGTAATCAAATACATAATGATTTTTTTTGTAAAAAACCATTATGTTGGTTAAAAATTGCGTATCATCATCATCCTACCCAGTGTTTCCCGTCCATAGAAAACTATAGACAGGGTCTGGGGAGGGAAGGACGGCGGCAACTCATACCCATAAAGGAGAGCACGACCAAAAGGAGTCCCCCAACTCGAGAAAAGATGAGGAAAAGAACCCCAGAATGAACTTTCAAGGAATCAGTAATCTAAAACATGGATAAGATGCCTCCAACTACCCCTGTTCCTAGTCAGGTCCTTAGAGAGATTTAACTCGTGCATGTCAATTTTAATTTGCTCATCCCATGTCCTCTTAGGCCTTCCTCGACTCCTCTTACCCTCTACTATTATGCTTTCAACCCTCTGAACAGGGGCGTCGAATGTCTTTCATTGCACATGTCCAAACCACCTCAATCTACTTTCGCGCAATTTTCTAGAGATAGAGGCAACCCCTAGTTTGTCTCTAAACTCTTGGTTCCTAATTCTATCCATCAATGTGTGCCCGCACATCCACCTCAACATGCGCATTTCTGTGACTTCCATCTTATACTCAAAAATCTTCTTCACAGGCCAACATTCTGCCCCATACAACATAGCAGGTCTGATTGCCATCCTGTAAAATTTTCCCTTTAACTTACTTGGGAACTTCTTATCACAAAGCACCGTGGTCGCTGCCCTCTACTTGAGCCAATCCGCTTGGATACGGTGTGTTACATCTTCGTCAATCTCCCCATCCCTTTGGATGATCGAACCCAAATACTTGTACTTGGTCGTACTTTTGACAACTTCTTCACCAATGGACATCTCTGGCTCACCTACCGGTGATGTCCCACTAAAGTCACAACGCAAATACTTGGTCTTCATACGACTAATGCGCAACCCTATACCTTCTAAAGCTTCTCTCCACTCAGCTAATTTATTATTAACCTCCTCTTTAATCTCGGCCATTAGCACAATATCATCCGCAAAAAGCATGCACTATGGTACCGTCTCCCAGATAGATTTAGAAATCTCATCTATAATAACCGCAAAAATGAAAGGACTTAGAGACGAGCCCTGGTGCAGTCCGACTCTTATCGGAAAAGACTCCGTTATCCCCACTGGTGTTTGGATTTTGGTTGACACCGTGTCATACATATCTCTTATAGCTTCAATGTACAATGAAGAAATACCTTTGGCCTTTAAGCTATCCCAGATGATACATCGTGGTATGCTATCATATGCTTTCTCCAAGTCGATGAACACCATATGCAGATCCTTCTTTTGCTTCGATATTTTTCCATCAGCCTCCTTATAACATGAATTGCCTCCATGGTTGACCTTCCGGGCATGAAACCGAATTGGTTCTCTCTAATCGTTATTTCCTGTCTAATTCTCCATGCATTAGTAGAATTATCGTCCTTTGCTACTATACAAATTTGCTTATTTGCTGCTCAATTTGAAATTGCAACAAATGGAGGGGCAACAAATTATAACCAAAAACTTTTTGCTATTAATTAAAGAACTACAGAAAAAAAAATTTATCATGTGCGAAGAGAATCAGAGTTAAAAAGGTAAACAACAGTGAAAGGTTTTTCAATTGAGAGAAAAAAGAAGGTGAAGTGAGTGACTTGTGTTATAGCTTTTATTTTCCTATTGTTCAATAGAAAAACAAAAATAAGATTTTTTATTTCCTGTTAATATTAAAAAAATAGTAGCAAAGAATATTTAAATGCTGTGAATTGTCCAAAATAGTAGCACTAATTACGTTATTTGCTATATTTGAGATTTAAGTAGCAAACAAATAGCAGCAAATTAGATTTGTTCTACTAGTGATGGTTAAAAATTGCATATAAAGTTACTAAAAAACTTCCTTTTTGTTTACCAAGTGGAAAAATTGAAAGGTCAAGGTCACCATGTGATTTAAAAAAAATTTATCTACCACGTGAAATAGGCAAAAATTCAGGATTATCCAATGAAATTTTTTTTTTATTAGAAATTATTAGAAATTATTAGCGACGATCATAGTGATATGGTGTTTAAAGTTAAAAAAAATATATATTAAGTTACTCTCTTTGTTTTTATTTTTCAATGCTAATTTCATTTGTCGTATTGGGTCATTCCACTTAGAGATGGCAATTCAGTCCGAATTCGATCCTAGTCCAACTCGATCCGAGGAATATATTCCGATTCGAGTCCGAGGAAAAAGTCATCCGACTCCGACTCTGACTTTATGATCCGAGTCCGAGTTAGTGACGGACCAGAGTTGGACCTTAATAAAAATCCGACACTCCGACCGACTCTAACCCTGAATAGAATCCTTCTTTAAATTTGACTTTTACACCAATATTTTGTTTCCCTTAAAACATTAGACGTGACTAATTCAAGGTTTCTGTCATACTATTTGTAATTTTCGATTTTCAAACACTACTTGGTATTGTTATTTAGATTAATCAATTAGTTTACGACAAATCAGATCAAAAGAAATAAAATATGTCAAATCAAAATGCGAGAAAATCTTGTTACACTTGAATTCAAAGTACATACTTTTTTTGATAAATTGTATTTGAAAAATATATTTTGTTAATTTTGTATGCTTTAAAATCATTAGTATACAAAATCAACGATATCGTTTGATGATAATCCGACTCTGCATCCGACTCCGTTGGAGAACCGAGAGTCCGAATCAGGGTAAACTTGGAGTATGCATAATCCGACTCCGAGTGGAGGTGGACTAAAAAAAACTCCAACAATTATCCGGAGCAAAGTCGGAGTATGTATAATCCGAGTCGAGTCCGACCCATTGCCATCCTTAAATCCACTTATTGTTCTCCTGCAGAATCTCTCTGTTTATATCATAAATTTTAAACATAATTAAATTTATTCATCTTCATTTAAATATATTTTATTATTGCTTGTGATACCCCAGATTTTCCACTAACTTTATTTTATTATTTTTCTATTTTTTATGGTCTTGACTTATTCTTTATTAACTTAATTGTTAATAATATAGTTTATCCACTATTTAAAAATTTTAATTTGTTTCAACTCTCCTAATCATTTCTTATGGAAAAATTATTAGGGAACATAAGGAGTACAACAAAGGGCAATCTATCAAATTGACATACTTTATTTCTGTTTTAAAGGATGTTTAACCTTTAAAATGTAGAATAAGGTTATTTTCTTAGAGTATATAACATATTTTGAGTTCCTAACTATCAATTTAAGTTTTTGGTTGAGTTGGCTATTTGAGATGGGATCAGAAGCCAACGTGACAAAATGTTACAGGTTCGAATCTCAACTACCCTTTATTTAAAGTGGAATATTCAACGCATTTACGTATCCACACTTCTAGCTAGCCCAAAGAGCCCTCGTGTGAGGGAGCGCATCAAAGTATATAACTTATCTTGGGTCCTTAACCACTAACTTAAACTTTTGTTGAATGAATCCTATATCCTGTATCATGAAATAATCTAAGTGATCTTTTGATACATATAATCTCATCGACAAGAGAAAAAAAGAGGAACATGGCATGCGGGCCAAGGGAAATAGACCGACAGAAATCGGCAAGCTCGATACTGAGAATTGAGTCCTTAATTAATAATACAAAACGATTAAGAAAATTGAAACTTTTAGGTGGGCTTTGATTATGAAGTGGACTATTGTTACTATAAGTATTCTGAGATAAATAACTCAATTAATATATATACTAGGATTATACCCGTGCAATGCACGTTGTAGGTTTAGTTTTATTTTTATAAATTGTTTTGGCTAAAGATATGTAAGACCTTTTACAAAATTTAACAAAATTCTCAAATGGAATCTTTCACCATTGCATGATAAGGCATGATAATCATATACATATTATAATCCAGGAAATTTTGTGCCATGTGTCATTTATATGTAATTTTTATTTTTTTTTTCATATCTTTTTTGCATTGAAACTCTCAAATATCAATTTAATTATATTGAAACTCTTTATCTTCATCAATTTAATTCATCTTTTTTTTGTATCATATGCTATAAAATAAAACTTTGTGTCTTCTAAATTAAATTAAAGAAGATGAAAAGACAAAATTTTAAGATTTTTTGTTAGTGACAAATACATAGTTTGGCTTATTTATATGATTGAATTTCAAGGTGTTCATTTAGTGCATCAAACATACTTAAGAAAGAGTAGATAGTGTTTTTTTTTTGTTTTGAATTAAGAGTAGATAGTGTTTTAAGAGTTGAGTTTATTCATTATTCAATTAAGATGAAAATTGAGATAAAACTGGAGAAATATATAGGTTTTTGTTTTGTTGCTATGTAAATATGCTATTTATCTCAGAAATTTTATGGGTGTAGATATGGGATAAAATAAAGTTTATAAATTGAGATTAAATTTTAAAGAGTTGATTGGAGATGAAATGGAAGCAAAGAGAAGGAAGATATTAATGAAGATGATGTTTAATTTGTTTGTATAAAGTTTATAAATTGAGATTAAATTTTATGGGTGTAGTTATGAATGTCATAATAATCAAATATATGTTGTTATGATGAATATCATGTTTAGTAGCATATGAGTAGGTTTTGTTTGAATATCACTTTTTTTCAAGGGTTACTATATATTTTTGATTAAAAATACTAATCATAGCATATACATATTATAATCCAGGAAAATTTATGCTACATGTCATTCATACAACACAATTTGTCTTCCTAATTAATACAATTTTCATTTTCCTATGTTTTTTGTATTGAAACTCTTATATATCAATTAAATTTAATTATGTTGAAACTCTTAGTCTTCATCAATTTAATTCAACCTTCTTTTGTATAAATTTATATATCCTAAAAAATAAAACTCTTTGTCATTTAAATTTAATTATATTGAAGATGAAAAGACAAAATTTTAAGATTTTTTGTTAGTGCCACATACATACATTGCATTATTTATATAATAAGAATTTCAAAGTCTTTATTTAGTGCATCCCACATACTTAAGAAAGAGTATAGATAATGTTTTAAGAGTTGAGTTTATTGATTATTTCAATTAATATGAAATGGAGAAAGATTAGAGTTTCTGTTTCGTTGCTATATAAATATGCAATTTTATCTCGAAAATTTTATGGGTGTATATGTGAGATGAAATAAAGTTTATAAATTGAGATCAAATTTTGAAGAGTTGAGTGGAGATGAAATAGAAGCAAAGAAAAGAAGATATTGATGAAGATGACGTTTAATTTATTTTATTGTTGACATGTTGTGTAGCTATGGATGTCATAATAATCATATATAATGATGCTAATCAAGTTTAGTAAGCATGTGAGTAGCTTTTGTTTTGAATATCACTTTTTCCCATGGGTTAATAAATGTTTTTGATTAAAAATATTAATATTAGATTTTTTTTTGCTTAATATAATTTGAAGATATTTTGTATTATAATTAGTTGATTTTTTTTGGTTATGTTAAAACTTTATAGATACAATTGATCAAAATAACATTTATATTAATTTAACAACGTCTAGATTTATACTCACGTGCATAGCACGGGTAGATACCTAGTTCTTATAAAGCTAAAAACAACATTATTAATATTAGTATGAATATGAATTTATAGAGTTTATGTCAATATCAAATATTCTATTACAATTAAAACTCTTCATTGACAATTTAGATTGCATTAGGGAAATGAAGAGATGAGTTCCAAAACAACAATCTAACACTATAGTCACTATTAGAGTGACATTTGGCAAAGCGATTTTAAAATAGTGACACTTGTCACAATTGTTTTTAAATTAGTAGATGTATGATGATTATTTTAACTGCTGATCTCTAAAAGGATCGTCTCTATGATAGGTACGTTTGTTGGGCTCTACCCATTGAAGCTTATTAGCTTAATGCCTACTTATATTTATATATATCATTTTAGTGTCTACTTATAATATTCTTAATGTCTAATTATAATATTTTTATTGCTTACTTACAGTATCCTTAAATAAATGTATAATTACAAGTTATAATATCTTTAATGCCTACTTATATCATCCTTAATACCTACTTACCATTATCATATCCTTAATGCCTAGTATCTTAAATGCGTTCTTACAATATCCTTAATGCCAATCAAATAAGCGTGCAATACTTATACTATCTTACAAGTTTCGTTACAATATTTTAAATGCTCACCGAATAACATACTCTATATTATTCCTTACAGACCGGTTCAATTAAAAATAATATCTTTAAAAAATAGTATCTCATAAAAAATTGTATTACGCTAATAGATTTTTTGTTTTAAAATCCTCTTATAAAAGTAGGTAATGTATAAATCAAAGATGTAGGCCAAGTTTGAAGTAGGACCTCATGTTTTGCTACGGTGAACATGTGATTGCTCCCATTTCAGGCCGTATTTTATGGTTTCCCCTTTGTCACTTTCTCAGCTTTGCACTTTGTTGGTTTGTATTTTGGACATATAACAGAGGGGTCTTTGAGGGTGTGCGAGGTGATCGACCGTACAGGGCCCCTCTTTCTCCAGTATATGAAAATGTTAATCAAAAAAAAAAAATATGTTAAATTTGTTAATAAAATAAATATATTTACTATAATTAAGGCGCAAAATATTAATTTTGCACAGGGCCATCAAATTGTTCAAAACGGCTATACAAATGAAAACTCTATAAAAAAATACTTTTATAAAAAACGAACTTGTCCATATTATTCAAAATTTATCTGCCCTTAATCATAACTTGACTAAAATTATTGGATCATTATTCAATTTGTAGGACGCTATTACCCCTTTGCTAAACTCTAATTTACTCTCTTCATTACTTAATGAAATTTCCACATAGAATATTCACAAATATGAAGAAAAATATAATGGTTTAGATAGTGAATATATTATTTTATTAAATAATAAATTTGATAGAGAAAAATAAGTACAATAAACATTAAAAAAGTATTAAAGAAAAGGAAAGGGAAAGGACCTTCCCGGTATCCTGCACAAGGCAGGGTCCGAGTGGGGGTTTTCTTTTTTCTTGAAAGATGCGGACAAATCATACCCGTACCCCCAATTGATACCTGCGCCCAGTAGGGATCGAACCCCTAACCTTCTGCTCCACATGCAGATGCTCTATCCATTGAGTCACAAGCACTTTTTGAGACCCACAACAAATAAAAACTGTGTTTACAAAGTTAGTCGAAAACATGTGGAGACTATAAGAAATATGAAAATGCTAAAACTAAGTTAGTGAAAGATATGTGGGTACTATAAGCATTATCAAAATATTACTCTCCTATTCAACCTATTAGTCCCATTTACTTTTAGCATATTTGTCAAGATAACATTTTAACCCTTAATATCTGTAATTATGCATAATTAAAAATTATGAAAATTTGATATTAATAATCCTTGCACTGAGTCTGAGACAAATCAAACAAGATCCCACTTAACTATGTTTGAACTTATAGATTATAATTAAATGTAATATTAAGAGTGATAAGTAAATAGTAATCCAAAAGTAAAAATGACACTCATAGGATGAATAAGAAGGTGTTGTAAGCAATCCTAATCCTTAAATGTTCTTACAATCTTTAATTCAAGAATCGAACCAAGAATGATTATTAAGGATGATGATGATCTCGAATGAAGGGGAAAAGTTTCTGATTTTTTTTTTTGTATTTTCTTGCAATTTTCGAATGAAATTAAAAGAAACAACAATAGCTCAATCGAATCTCACTATGAATCCACGTAGCAAGATACGACGCTCTTAAGAACCAAGACACGCACGCCAAACGTATCAAGACAAAAGAACTTATGCAATATATTTCTAATCCAAGAAACATACAACAACGGGTTTGTGAAACAAAGTTTCAGTTTTTCTTAATTTATGAAAATCTGAAAATTACATAATAAGCTAGGCTATTTATAAAGAAACTAACATGAAAACTAACTCGACAATAACCGACTCAAACTAGAAGTTATGGCCGGCCAAGTGACGTATGGAAGTTATCACTTTGGCCGGTTGTAACCACTTGGTAACTTCCTCCTATGTGTCCATTTTGCAAGCAACTTCTTACGCAACTTCCGTCCCGTAATTAACTATTCACAAAACCGACAATAACCACTTAAATACAGAATTAAACTACCTAAAAACCAACTAGAAACTTCCTAATAAAATCTGAAAATAAACTACCACTATATTAAAACTACCTAGCTAAAAAAGACTTAAGATCTGGATTGGCGCCCTTAGGTGCTTGTAATTCTTTTGCGTTTCAATTTGATTTCTACTACCGATCGCTCTGGCTTTGACTTTGATCTTGACTTTGACTTTGACCCAAATTAAAAATACATACATATTTTTGTTTGTTTTTCTGATTTAACATGAAATAACAAAGCATAAATGGACCGACTCTTAAAGTTCGACTAAAACATGAATAAAATATAAACAGAATTTTAAAGTAGTGATTCTTGTAGCAAAGCTTGATCATGGATGGTCTTTAAATGGTGGCTCGTGAGAAGGATGCCATAATGAGGGTGTGTACCATAGAAATTGTCCATATTATTCAAAATTATCTGCCCTTAATCATAACTTGACTAAAATTATTGAATCAAATTTGTAGGACGCTATTACCCCTTTGCTAAATTCTGATTTACTCTCTTCTTTACTTAATGAAATTTCTACATAGAATATTCACAAATATGAAGAAAAATATAATGGTTTAGGTAGTGAATATATTATTTTATTAAATAATAAATTTGATGGAGAAAAATAAGTGCATTAAACATTAAAAAAGTATTAAAGAAAGTTAGCGAAAAAATATGGAGACGACAACAAATAAAAACTATTATTACAAAGTTAGTGGAAAACATGTAACGACTATAAGAAATATGAAAATGCTAAATTAAGTTAGTGAAAGATATGTGGGCACCATAAGTATTATTAAAATATTATAATATTAAAATGAGGATGAAAAAAAGATAATTATGACCAAAAATTTAGAAATTGAATAATACATTGGGTTGCATGATAAGTCAAATATAACAAGTTTTTTGGAACGGAGAAGATACGACTTAATATTGGAATGATATCATCAATATTAATAATTCAATTTACAATCATACAATAATGACAGAAATGTTTAACATACAAATAAGAACAAATCCATAATCTGAATTATGTATCAAAACTATGTAAAACAAATAAAAACAAAAGAAAGGAACCTAAGGATTAAGGTTTGATTACATACACAACAAATTGTGTGTTTGTATTTTGATAGTTAGAATTAAATTTTACATCTATCTAATATTTAAAATATAGTCACGTAGGGGTGGAGCATAAATTAAAAATTTCTTTAAAGGACCAGTGCAATTTAAAATTTATGATATTTTCTAACAACTATGTATTTTAAACACTTAACATATATTTCACGTAATTCAATATTGAGGACCCCTATATTTTGTAGCCATGTGCGGTTTAACATATTAAACATGCTCAGAACCTCCCTGTAGTCAAATAAAATCTTGTTTGATTCGTCTCAATACAAATATTATTAATATCAAATTTTTGAAAAATTGTTTATTAGACATAATTAGAATAATTAGACATATTAAGAATTGAATAATGCATTGGCATACATGATAAGTCAGATGCAACGAGTTTTTTTAGAACAGAAATATCATCAATATTAATAATTCAATATACAATCATATAATACTGACATAAATTTTTGTACATACAAATAAGAACAAATCCATTATCTAAATTATTCATCAAAACTATGTAAAACAAATAAAAACAAAAGAAAAGAACCTAGGGATTAAGGTTCGATTACATTACACAACAAATTTAGAGTTTGTATTTTGATAGTTAGAATTAAATTTTAGTAATTTCCCAATGTGGTAGGGAAAATGGATGATGTTAGGAGTAATGTCAAAATAGATGACATTTAATAGAAGAAGAAGCCACATGCTAACTTTGCACATATCACCCAAGCATTGGGCCGACTCGCCCATTTGGTAAGCAAGCCAAATTAATCATGACATCGATTATTGATTCTGAGATGGCCCCATTTTGAATACATCCACATAATTTATGAACATTAAATGGCCCCACTTTCAGATTTAATCTCTTGTTGTACCTATCATAGCCATACACGTGTATATTATATTAATTTTGTATTATTTAGTATGGCCTCATCTCAATAAAAGATGTCTCATATTGAGGTAGCATACTAAATTTTTCCTATATTTTCTTTTTTAATCGGTGCTATAATTTTTTTATATATATATAATAAGGTAACATAGTTATCTACGTATTTGTTGGAATGGTTTATTCCTCATCGATGAAATAAATATGATATATACATTTTATACTTAATTAGAGCCCTTCCTCCTTAGCTATATGATTTTGGGATGATATCTTGTCTTATAAAGTGAATGCACCCACTATTTTCTCAATTATATATCGACATTCACAACAAGTCCAGCCAATTTCACGTGACATCTAAGATGGACGTTTAATTAAAAACTCAATCGTAGGTCCGAAATTAATAGCATTCCTACCCTTCCACACGTGAACTTGGCAGGAGTTCGCATGTGCGGAAGGTATTGGGAATTTGGGATCATAGTTATTAGAATACCGATTCTAATAAACTATTCTACAATCTTACGATCCAAAAATAGGCAACCAATCCGGATTGTAGGTATGATTTTAATGTTGTAGAATAGTGTGATCCTACATAGCATTATAACACGAGTCTACGATTCTACGATTTAACGATCTAGTATTAATCATAATAATTTTTCATATAATACAAATTTCACTTACATATAAATATAGATTTAAAATAATTATATGAACACCTTTATAAAATTCAATTTGCTTGATTTGATGTTTATAAATCATTATATAAAGTGTTTTTTTTCAAGTTTCAATGATGAGTCAAATAAGTTTTTACTTACCACAAATTCTTGCTATATACGGTCTATAGCATAGAGGGGTGTAATGGTCCAGCCCATTTTTACACTTTCCAAAAAAAGCAATTGAAATTTCCACTGGACTGGGCTGCTGAGAGTGTCGTCTATGCCATAGACGGTCTCTCGGGAGACCTTCTACTTACTTACACCTTAAAACTTAAAAAAAAGAACAAGTCCTATTGATAATAGTAATTCAAAGCACATCAATGCATATTTGTTAATGCATATTTGTAGGATCACATGATCCTGCTATTCTGATTCTACCGATTTTGATCCTACTTCCTCAATGATCCTAGGTAGAATCCCAATCCTAAAAACCTTGGTTGGGGTGGTTCGTCCAACATCGATGATTTAGTGTTGGGATGGTATCTCCTTAACTTCTGAAGTGTGTGCACCTAGTGTTTTCCCGATTGTATAATGACATTGACAATAAGTCCAACTCAATTTAGCATGATAAAGTTTGAAAAGTGGGATTGGTCAACCTAAAAAGGAAGAGAGAAAGTAATCAACATATAAGTCCAAAGGAGGTTTACTACTAAAATCAATTGATAGTTGCAAGTACTCCTCGAGTTTATAAAGTGAAGTAATTCTTATATGGCATAACTTACATATGAGTAACAAGAATTGTAATTTACAAACCTTGTTGGAAATAATAATAATAATAATAATAATAATAATAATAATAATAATAATAATAATAATAATAATAATAATAATAATAATAATAATAATAATAATAAAGTCAATTAAAGGCTCCATTAACCAGTTTTAAGATTAAATCCCCATAATGGCCCAATAACCAAGCTTTGATAACGTGATAGAATTTTAAAAAGGAAAATTATCAATGGTTCCCTTGTGTTATTGCACTTTATCTTTGGTACCTCTGTGTTTTTTTTAATTCAAATGGTACCTCTACCTTTTCTTGTTAATTACAACCGTGAAAACCTTTTAAAGTTTTTTCCGTTAAGTGACCATTAACTTTTGAATTTAACCTAACCATGGTTACTTCTTTTTCTTCTCTTTTCTCTTTCCTCTTCCTTCTCACCTTCCATGGCTACCTTGTTCTTGGAGTATTCCCTACCAAAATCTTTCATTCATTCTCATTCTTGTTTATTCCATTCAAACCACAAATCACGTTTGCCCCAAATTCCAATCCCTTTCTTCTTCTTCACCCTTCTCATTCATGTGCTTTGGGATTACATACTCTCACAAATCTTACTAATTTCTCTTAAAGGTACTTCCTTTTCTTATTACACTCCCTCTTTCTCTTTTATTACATTGTTTTTCATCATTTTTCATATCTACAAATCCTTTTATTTTCTAAACAAATCATCTTAACCAACAATCCGATCTTTTTGACACTTTAATTTATCAAGGTTTTAATTATTTTTTTTCACATTTTCTACAAAAAAACCTTGATTACTTCCCTTTAACTTTCAGGCTTCAAGTAATAGAAAATGTAACTAAACATGAATCTCTTGTGGATTAAAACAGATAAAAGGCTCAACAAGGCAAAACACAACAATGAAATAATCTAATGTTTCTGTACATAAACATTTTGATGATACGCTATTCACAATGCAAATAATAATAATAATAATAATAATAATAATAATAATAATAATAATAATAATAATAATAATAATAATAATAATAATAATAATAATAACAATAACTTTATGAAATCAGATCAGATCAGATCAGATCAGATCAGACCAGACCAGACCAGACCAGATCAGATCAGATCAGACCAGATCAGACCAGACCAGACCAGACCAGATCAGATCAGATCAGATCAGATCAGACCAGATCAGAAAGATTCAGATCAGATCAGACTGAATCAGACCAGATCAGACCAAATCAGATCAGATCAGATCAGACCTTAGTAAATTCAGACCTTATCCAATCAGATCAGACGAAGAGAACAGGCCCTTACTCTTCATGTTTATAAAGTAATGTATACTTTTACTTAAAAAAAAGTAATGTATACTTTAACAATAATATATTTATTTTTTCATTCAACCACATATTTTTTCACATCCTCATAGATCATAATTTTTTTATCTATATTTATTTATTTTCTTGATTTACTTAAATTTTATAGCTAATGCTGTGATGCGATGCTGAAGGATTGGGGTAACTTATATAATTATGACCATTTTTGCGATGTCCTTGTATGGATCCTTTGAACTTATTGTAGAACACTATTGTTATTTTAATTAAATCAATATTTTTTTAAGAAAAATTATCTAGAATAATAAAACATTTTTATGATTTTCCTACAATAATTCCACCTATTGATTAACCATGAATAATCCCAATTTTAAGGGGTATTTGCCTAGAGTAAACTTGGGTAACCTGAGGATCTGCTATAGTAGGTAATTTACCAAAAAAAAGTAAATTGCTTTAAAATTAGAGAAAATTTTTGAAAATTTACATAAAAAATTCTAAATAAAAAAAAATCGAATACTTTTTTAACATTTTTTTCGACATTTTATTTTAATTTATCTTTTTTTAAAAAATCTTAAACTTGCAATATCAAGTCAACTGGTCACCGGGTTTACTCTAGGAAAATACCCCTCAAAATTGAGATTTTTCATAGTTAATCAATAAGTGGGATAATTGTAGGAAAATTATGAATATGTTGGATTATTCTAGATAATTTTTCCTATTTTTTATTGTTAAGATATGTTCTTTTCGTATATTAGAAATTAATTAAATATTATGAAAACTTTATGCTCATTTTGAACAACAAAAAAGAACCTTGAGTTGAATACCATCATATCATACCATATACATATTATAATTCCGGAAATTTTGTGCCATGTGGCATTCATATACAACATAATTTGCCACTCAACTTGATACAACTTTTATTTTCATGTCTTTTTTGCATTGAAACTCTTAAATAATAATTAATTTTAATAATATTGAAACTCTTAATCTTCATCAAATTAATTCATCTTTCGTTGTGTAAACATACATATACTAGAAGATAAAACTGTTTGTCTTCTAAATTTAATTATACTGAAGATGAAAAGATAAAATCATAAGATTTTTTGTTAGTATCATATACATAACTTACCTTATTTATATGATTGAATTTCAAAGTCTTCATTTAGTGCATCCCACATAATTCAGAAAGATAGATGATTTTTTAAGAGTTGAGTTTATTGATTGTTCAAAATAACATTTGTATTAATTTAACAACAATGTCTAAATGAATATTACTTTTTTTTATAAAATAGCTCTATAATTACGTGCATAGCACGGGGAAATACCTAGTAATTGATAGTTCTACAATAGAATTTGAAGACCTTTCGAACGACAAAAATCAATCATATATTAAACAAAAGTTTTAAGTGTTTCTAATTAATTATTACGTTCAAACTTACCTCTTATCTTGGTTTGTTTATTTAATAAAATGTTAGAATGTTCAATAATCAAGTGAATATTTTGTAAGTCGTTTAACGTAATTAAGTGATTATACAACCAGACTTTAATTTAGTTTACATTGAGTAACGTTTATGTTTTACTAGCCAATAAACGCTATAGAAATGTTATTGGGAAATTCCACGTGGTAACCCTGAGATTTTGGGTTTTCCACGTGGTAACCAAAACTTTAAAAAAATCCACGTGGTAACCCTGAGATTTACGTAAATGTTCCATCATGACCTTTTTGCACATAAAAACGTTAGCAAACGTTAATTTTGAAGCTTTATGGCTGTTGTATGCATATTTATGCGACTCAACATTCGAAATGCCATCAATTTGAACCTTTTTCCCCAAAATATAACCCTCAAATCTACCATTTTTCATCCAAATCATATTTTTTTCCCCAAATGCAAAGATGGTAGAGTTTGAGTTTATATTTTGGGGAAAATGGTCGAGACTGATGGTTTATAAAATGGTGAGTCGCATATAGAAGTGTACAACAACCTTAAAGCTTCGAAATTAATGTTTCTTAACTTTTGCTAACATTTTATGTGCAAAAAGGTCACTGTGAAACAATTTGGTAAACCTCAGGGTTACCATGTGGATTTTTTTAAAAGTTTTGGTTACCACGTGGAAAACCCAAAACCTCAGGGTTACCATGTGGAATTTCCCAATGTTATTTGATAATTGTTCGAGCTTAATGTCACTAATTATATTGGGTCACACTGTATCAATATGTAAAACCGATTTTGTGTCTAGACCTATATTACTCTAAATTCATATGACAAATCTAGTTGCACTCGATAGTATGTAGTCACAATACTCTATTTAATATGATAATTAAATTAAATACTAATTGTGTAACTCCCTAAACATTATTATTATTAGTAGTATTGTGCTTCTAAGGGATGGTCATGGGTCTAGGACCCTATTGGACCGGCCCTAGACCCGCCCCTTTTAAAGTGCCTGGGTCTTATTTTTTTAGACCCATTGTATCCGGGTAATATCTGGATCTAAAAAATAATTGGAGGTTCGGGTTCAGGTCTGAGATCCAGACTCTGGACCCGCCCCTTAAACCCTTACTCGAACCCTTATAAATATTAAATTGTATAAATCTATTTGTCTTCTGCATTTGACTTCTGCCCCCAATACTTATTTTCTTTTTATATAATCATAATATATATAAATAATGTATGTGAAAGAGAAGGTTTAGGACCCTCAAATGGTAGAGAAGCAATGAAGAAGTTGAGTAAAAACGGAGAATAAACAAGAGATGTAACAAACAACAATAAACAATGTGTTTATGAGGTATCAAAGGATACCTCCCCATCAATCAAAGTATCTTATCATTAATAAAATCAACATTACATTAATGACTCAACTTACAATAGTTAAGAGCTCACTCTCAACCTATAAAGGTTTCACCGTTAATGGTGAAACTCCACAAATGGCACTAATACAAGGAGAAGACTCTAATGGCCAATGCCCTAGTTTCTCTAGTGTATTTGCCTCACCCACAATACTCTAATAATGTATTAAAGACTCCTTATATAGCCCTAAGACACTTTAGAACTACCTAGGACAGAAGGGCTTAAAGCCCACAAAGTACCAGAACAAAACAGAAAAACCGTGTGCGAAGCTGCTGTGTGCCGCTCGACCGAGCAGTGCTGCTCGACCAGGTCGAGCGAGTGTTCGGGGGCTTTCGTTTTGCTGCTCGTGCTTGACTTGATCGAGCTCATCATGCTCGGCCACTCGAGCCATCCTCAAAGCTTCTCTTTCTTGGTGCCTTGCTGTAACAGCCCGAAACTAACCAACTACTTAAACATGCTTACATATAACTAATGCGGAAGCTTAATACTTATATCGAGCTATTACGTCGATAATATAATCACTCACTTTAATGAATATATTATCCAGTAAACATCTATTAAAATATTTGAATATAAGAGTTTACAATATTTAAAATATGTATAAGAATTTCATAAAGAGCATTTAAAAGATTTAAAATAAAATAAAGTTCTGCAGAAATTACGGCAAAGTTCCGTTTGTAAATCGGATAATCCAAAATATTTCTTTTTGACTTAAAAGTCACCCTGCAAGTATAAAACAACAATTTTAAAATATCAACCAACCAGTGTCACAGGCGCTAACAGTTTCAAAATCACATCACCTTGTAGATCGTAAACTTTTCTCAAATAAGCTAAAATAAGTTTCAAAATACTTTTAAATAAAAGATTTATTTTACTTACATTCTATTATATGAATGGATGAGATTGCTTTGTTGATTACTGATCTCTGTGCGCTTTCGGCTACCGTTGACTTCAACAATCTCTAAATCTGTCCCCCACCAGGACAGGTTCAAAGAACAAAACCACATAATCAGCTTTTGCTGAGTACTCTATATACAACATAATTTAATGATTACATTTGTGTTATTATTTTCTTGATTCGATTTCATAGTTTTAATTATAAATCCTAAGAAAATAAACAGTGTCTTATTAATATCTTAATTCCTCTCACAACCGTTTAGTCGGTAGTAGAGGTCTGAGGTCGTCACCCCAGAAGTTTTATGCTTGCAAGCTGCCAAGCCAGTTCCATATCCGCATGCCGCCTCGGGTTATCACAAACGTGCACTCTCACCCGGGGTCATAAAGAATGCCACCGCCCTGGACTGGTACCTTTTGTCTGGGTGTTGCCCGCATTCTGCCCCACTTAGGTGGACCGGCACATTCTATTCCTTCGGAAAGCCGGATGTCCATAAAATAAAGTTAGCATTCCCTTACGGCACCGACTTTGGACTTTCGTTATTGTCTTTTGCGAAATCCATCGCTTTCTTGAAATTTTCTATATTTGTTTATATCTTTTAATCGCAGCTGATGCTTACTCACATTTCGTCATCAGACACCTTAGTGACTACTCATATTTCATCACTAAGTCTGCTTGTTCATGTCTTTTACTTTTGACTCAAGAACAACATTCGCGTTCTTGAGTTCTTTATTCACAATTTGCTATCAAACATTGCTTCATACTTGATTATAAATTCTTTATAATCAAGTCTTTAGTATTCAAATAATTTCCTCACACATTCTATTTACCCAATACCCATTATCTCAAGTATCGATGTTTTTTAGTTCTTAGTTCTTAATTCAATGTTTTCTTTCAATCTTTTCACATTCACATACAATCAAGATTATCAAAATACATACTTACGAACAAAACATGCATTTCTTTATTCAATTTAATCCTTGGTTATAATTTATAATCATCCACAACTTAATATAATTAAACTTTAATAAAATTTATAAATAGCATATCAAAATCCCATAATCTAACTATATAAGTAAATCCGGATGGTGATCCTATAATTCCAACTAGTAATTAACTCATTCTCAGACTAAGTAAAACTAACTCATCGTCCACCACACCAACTCATAATCCTAACTTACCAAGTTAATCATATAATGCTCAACTAACAAAGATCAATCCGTAACTCAGCTAAACAAATCACCTCATAACCTTAACTCACAAAAACAACTCATAAAATTCTAACAAGATTACGCTAACCGCCAAACACACTAAACTATAATCAAATAAGAAAACACCTACCATATCGACTTACTTTTTAACTTCGAAATTAAACTCAAATTACATATTCTAAGTCGACTAACTCATAGATCTAGCTCATTATTCAACTAATTAAAATCAGTTCATAATCCCAAAATAACATATAGCTCATAATCAACTAATATAAGCCCTTCAATCAACTTACTCTATCATACCCAAAATGTAATATGTTCCTCACACTAACCATGTGAACCTAAGTTCCTAATCAAACAACAAATATCAACTTGGTTTTAACTCAAAATCCAATTCTTAAACAAATACTAATTTAAGATAACTCATTTGAAACTATTTCATAGTATAAGCCCAAATAACACATGAACCTTCAATCAACTAACAATAACAAAATTTCTTCTATATTCCAATTCTAAAGAGTCATAAATCTAACACTTCATAAAAATCAAGTAGAAATCATTCTATATACTTTACTCTTTAATCTTTCTTCAATCAACAAATATCAAATTTTGCTTTACTCTTTCTTCAAACTTTCCTAGCTAAACCCTAAATTGGAATAAATTAACCAAAATCTCAATCATCAATTGCTCACTTTGAACAAACAATATCAATCATTCAAGGATTAGAATTCAACAACAAATAATCAACTTCTATCGCACATAATTAAATTATGCTAAAAAAAAGTTTAATTTGGTGGGGTGTACCTCAAGCATAAGACTCTTACAATTTCCATGGCTAATACTTCATACCATTTTCTTCTCTTCATTCTATTCTCAAGAAACAAAAGAATTAAAACCCAAATTCAAATAAATTAAAACTTGATTGAAAATTCCATTTTAATAGGTATACCTTATTAGTGGAGAAGAGGATCATGGTTTGTTGGTCGAGTAAGGGCAGCCACGGCTAAGGCTGACAGCTGGGGAAAAATACAGTTGAATTTGGTGGTGCGGTTGGCGGTGGGTGAGCTGAGATTCGGTCGGGGTTTCATCTAGATGAAACTGGAGTTTTGAGCTCTCCAATTTCAAAGATAAGGATTGAAAAAGATAGTGGAAATGAGGAATGTATCATACTGCTTTTGAATAAGTATTTTGGGAAGGATGAACTTTTAAAAGCAATTGTGTAAAAGACTATGACGGTGTGTTTATTTGCTTTTCTTTCTTTTTTTTTTTTCAACTAAAACTTAAATTCATTTTATACTATATAGTTTCATTTTAAATTTTGGTTATGTACTTAAACAATTCAAAATGCAACTTTTTACAAATTATTTAAGGACAACAAAATAAATTTTATTAAAATAAGATTTAATAAACTTAGTTTAAAACGAAAATCAAGGTGCTTAAAATTGCGCCTGTTACACTTGCCTTCACTAAGGCACCCCAAAACATCACCATCAATCACTTGATCAATGCACTTGTTCTTCGTCGTACCCTTACCACAGCACCCCGAAGACCCTTCGCATAGATGTGATTTGGTGATTGCTCCAACAGTATGTATGCTACTTGCTAAGTGCTAACTCAGTTACCCTTATTTTATGGACTCGAACTAGTGTTCGTAAAGAATTTAAGCGTATATGGATGACGCTATGCGACTTTAGATGTTAAATTAGTATTAAATATTTGAAAATACAATAATAACTCTCTTACAAATATACGAAAAATATAATAACCTGCAAAATATTCAAATGTGATGTTGACCCATTTGGTTTTGATGATGACTTAAACTTTTATAAACAAACAAATTTATGTTTGAGATTGTTTTGATAGGTTATATATCCGATCATTAAAAGATCATCGATGGAACCTTAAGAAGTTGTGAAAGGACATTGCTACTCTATGTCAAATACTAGAAGGTATGAAATATTTACAAGATTGGTCAAAATCGAAGAATGTTTAAACGGAGACAATGCAGTGTTCCCAGAACAACCGGTCAGAGAATTGGTCAACGGATATTAAGAAAATAATTTTTAGTTTTATTTTTCTTTTTATTTTTTTGTACGGATGAAAAAATAAGCTAGCACAAGGAATTAATTTGGTAATTAAATTAACTAACTCTTAAAATATTTAACCCTAAAATAACTCCCTAATTAAAATAAGATCTAATCTATTTTTAGCTAGAAGACAAAAATACTTGGAGTAACCCCCAAGTATCTTCACCCACTACTCCACGATTCTTGCCCACTAATCCCACATCATTAGATCATGGGTTTATGGCAAAACCTAATTTTAATGGGTATATAAACAATGTTTTATAACCGGCATAAGTGTGGAGATCAAGGAAAAATCTTGAGAAAAATATTTTGAGTGCCCACATTATAATTCGTGAGATCAAGATCAAGAAAAGGGAAATATTAAGTGTTCTTAATTGCTAATTGATTCCGAAAATATTTCTTTGTGCTATTCCTTGTTTTTTCATCCAATTTAGAAGAATTTCTTTATATGGTTTTTATGAGTGTGTAATTTAGACTTTGGGAAGTCTAAAGGGAAAAAGTGAGAAATTTATGTAAAAGAGAGAAGAGAGAAACGAGAAGAAGGAACAAAAGAAGGAGAAGAGAAGGATAGGCCTAGAGAAGAGAAGGAGAAAAGAAGTTTTATGTAATAAAGAATTGTAATTACATAAAAATTAATAAGAGAAGTTGAAATCCCTAGTGGGTCGTGGCTTTCTTTCTTTTAAGGCCAAGAAAGTTTTCCACGTCAAATCTTTGTGTTCATTTAAGTTTCTTTATATTGCTTTGAGTATTTTTATTGTAAAAATTCCGCAAGAAAAACAGGGCAAAAATACTCCTAAGGGCAACACAACAATTCACCCCCCCTCTTGTTGAGTTCTACATCTCTAAGTGTTTCTACAATTGGTATCAGAGCCCTGTTCCTCTTTTGATCAGGAAACCCTGAGAGCCGAATCTTGGTTTATTAGAGATGTTGAAAATGAACGAACGCATGGAAGAAGGTTACTCTACTCAGAGACCACCAATGTTCGATGGCAAATTCTACACGTATTGGAAGAATAGGATGTAGATCTTCATCAAAGCCGAGAACTATCAAGTGTGGAGAGTCATCGAAATTGGAGATTTTGAGGTAACAACTACCAACTCCAATAACGAGACTGTTCCCAAACCTATAACAGAATACGAGAAAGAAGATTTTCAAAAAATGGAAATGAATGCTCTTGCTATTAAATTGCTTCACTGTGGGCTTGGTCCAAACGAACATAATCGCATTATGGGTTGCAAAACAGCAAAACAAATTTGGAATCTGCTGGAAGTTACCCACGAAGGAACAAGTGAAGTAAAACGTTCCAAGATTGACTTGCTCATGTCAAAATACGAAAGATTTGTTATGGAACCTAGAGAAAGCATTCAAAAAATGTTTACTAGATTCACGAACATCACAAATGAGCTTGTCTCCCTTGGAAGGTTAATTCCCTCAGATGAACAAGTACGAAAAATCCTAAGAAGCCTAGCTCAAGATGATCGTTGGAGAGCTAAGGTCACAGCCATTCAAGAATCTAAAGATTTCACAAAGTTTAACCTGGAAGAGCTGGCTGGTTCCCTTATGACTCATGAATTACATCTGGGAACAGCTGACAGTTCCAGGAACAAAGGTCTGGCTTTGACAGCAAACGATCAAGAAGAATCAGAAACTGATGAGGAAGAGGCAGCAATGTTGGTTCGTAAATTCAAGAAGTTCTTCAGGAACAACAGATATAAAAATCAATGAAACAACAAAGAAAGAGGAACACCAAATCAAAGAAACGAATGTCACAAATGTGGAAGTACCGAGCACTTCATCAAGGAATGCCCTCTATGGAAGAATGAGAAGGGTAAAAGGAAGGCAAGAGAAACTGGAAGACAACCAGGAAAAGGGAACTTCAACAAAGCCGATTTTCGCAAAGCCATGATAGCTGCATGGGGAGAATCCGAAAGTAAGGTCGAAACCGAAGCTCCCGTTGAAGAAGAAGAAGTAGCCAATCTCTGTGTCATGGCAACACATGATGAGAAGTCCAAAGGAAAAGAGGTATTGTCTTCCACTAGTAAAAAAAGTCTCATTAGTGACCCCCTATTTGTATCTTTTTTTGAAATATAAGATACAAATATTGTTTTTTGTATCCTTTATTTTAACAAAAGATACAAATAAACCTTATTTGTATCTTGTGTTTAAACACGCGATACAAATAATAGTTATTTGTATCTGGTGTTAAAACAGGGGATACAAATAACTATTATTTGTATCGTGTGTTTAAATACAAGATACAAATAACAGTTATTTGTATCGGGTGTTAAAACACACGATACAAATAACTATTATTTGTATCTTGTGTTTAAACACAAGATACAAATAATGAATTAGAGAAATAATGAAATAGGCGGGATTTGGAAGGATTTCGGGCTGTTCATCTTCATCTCCACAAAATTTCAGAGATCAAAAACAAAATCACTTCATCTTCATTTCCGCCATTAACATAAGCTTAGAAATTTCAACTCCAATTCCTTTGTTTAGCTGCGCCATCATCCACAAAACATATCGAAGGATTTCGCGAGAACCGATTTTCGCCAAAACACATCTTGGATTCATTCTCTGCTGCTCCATTCCTTTGTTCAGCTGCAACTCCAATTCGTTCTGATGCTCCATCATCCACCGTCATCCACCATTTTTAAGGTAAATTTCAACCTTTTTCTTTTTCTTTTTTGAATTAGGTAAATTTCACCCTTGAAGATGTGTTTGAAGAACTTTTGCAGGTAAATGCTTTTATGTTATTTAGTATATACTTGTATGGGTTAATGAACATATTCGTTTCTCAATAAATTTTACATGAGAAACAAACTTATAACTTCTGAGTGCATCATAACTTTTATTGTTAGGCTCTAGCATAAGATCACATTTTCCCTAATAATTTTAAGCTGAACCGTCATTCACTGATTTAGCTCTCATGGAGTGGTGTTCTTTTGTGCTCAACCTCTTTGCGGAAGGTCTTTACGCTTTAGGCAGTATATGTGAAATTGCTCTCCTGATATTTTTGTTAGCATAAAATTTATGATCTATCATAGAATGTCTTGTGTCTTCGTATTTGAAAGGGACTTGATTCACTAGAATTGGATCATATTTTGCAAGTATGACATTTATTTGATTCATTTTACTCGATTTTTATGAAGATTTATCTAGTTAGCCTTGAAATGGATATATAATCAGAAATTTAGTTTTCCCATTTAATCTTTCATTATTTAGATGCATTTTATGATTTTTCTTCAGTTAAAAAAAGAGAATCTTCAGAATTGCATCACTTTGTGCCTCCTAAGACTTAAACATCCCTTGATAATGGGAGCCAATTTTCTACTTCTATATATTTAGTCTTTTCTTATTGGCTTATTTATTGCTTAACAAAGTAGGTAAATTATTATAATTAACAAGTTGATTATCACTATGGTTTTCCTTGGATGTTGATTCTCCTGTATCAAATAATGATTATGATATCTTAATTAACTTAGATTGCCACCCTTGCAATTGGGTTGGTGCCCTTTTAGTGGGTGCTTTCATTTGTCATCATTTTCGTTTGAGTACGTTTTTTAAGTTTGTAAGTAGAAATTAGATTATAGAGTGCACGTCTGATTTACGTAAAGTTGCCAGATAATGTTTATTATTGAAGGTCAATCGGAAACATATTTGTTTGATTTGTATACTTACACTTTACTTGGGCACTCCGTAAAACTGGTTCAGCGAGTGAGTAGACTGCACTTGTCTGGTCAAGTCATTCTACAACATTTGTCGGTCGATAATTGGTTGCATAAACTCGGATTGTTCATACTAGCTACTCTAAATCCGACAAACCATGTAGTAGCCTGAAGATACACTCTAGCCGACTGCACAACTCGATCATGTTCAAGTTGGAAATTATTCCTCTGATCTTGTTCTTATGGTAGGGCGAATGAAAATTTGCTGCCTTAACACCAAGGAATCACAGATTTTTTTGTTCATTGTGCCAATTCTACTATAAACTACTAAGGAATTGTATGACATTCACATTTACCTACTAAAGAAAACTGTGAACAAGGGCATCATAATTAAAGTGTAAATGTCATTCATGGATGAATTCCAAGACTTCAATTTGGGTATTTATAACCGAGTGCCAAGTTAACTTTTTAGCATAGGTAAACTGAAAATTGGGTATGATTTATGAAGCATTCATTGGAGAAAATTATGAAGCACTATGTCTTAATTTTAGAAGTCAGTGTTTTCTTTTATAACTTGGAACACTCAGCGTTAATTTTTGAAACGTACTTCATAACGACAGTCTATTGAGAACACTGATTGGAATAAATTATATTATATGTATGAATAAGGAACTGGTTTGTGTTAAATGTGATTGGAAAATACCTTTCTATAGTGCATCACTTTGTTTCTCTACTACTCGGTGTGATTTTGTGTTAAAGGTGGTTATGAACACCACTTTTATTATATTGTGTTTATTTGCAGGTACATGAGTTTAAAAATTTTTGGATTATTCATTTTACAAACGGAACTATGCCGAAATTTCTGCAGAATTTTTGTATTTGGTGAACTTTTTAATGTGTTTTTGGTTTTGTTATTTGCTTTCAAGGTTACAATATAGATATAGGTCGTTATTGTATGGAATGCGCGCGTTCATAAATAATAATGTATTTATTTTAATTTTTTTGTTTATTATTTGTTTTGAAGGAGTATATTGCAAGATCAATCACATATAGCCAAGATGAAATAGATGAAGTCCGTGAGCAATGGGCAAAGTACTTTAGATTGAACTTTTTGTTAAAGTAAATGTAATTTTAATTAACTTGTTATGTAATTTTAATGTAATTTACTAGTAGTGTACTTGTGGATCATACTTTCTAATTTTAATTAAGTGTAGTTGTGGATGTTATGTAATACAATATTTTCTAATTAATGTACATATTATTTAATCGTATATTATATATATAATAGCCTTGAATGACTTCTATAGATATATATTATATTAATAATCCCTTGATGATATAGATATATAGGGCTATATATGTTTTTTTAATTAAAAAAAAAGTTATTTGTATCTAAGGTTTAAATAGGGGGATACAAATAACTGGGTTATTTGTATCGCCTGTTTTAAACCCAAGATACAAATAAGGGTTATTTGTATCGCCTATTTCAAACAGGGGATACAAATAACCCATTATTTGTATCGCCTGTATGTAAAACGCGATACAAATAATAGGTTATTTGTATCCCCTGTTTGAAATAGGGGATACAAATAACCCTTATTTGTATCTTGGGTTTTCAAGAGATACAAATAATATGTTATTTGTAACCCACTTGTTAGTAACCCTCAATATGAGATACAAATGAGCTTAAAAACAAGATACAAATAAGGATTTTTTTACTAGTGTTCTTATACATTTTCTGATTACTTATTCAAATTGGATAAAAAAAATTGATTAAAATGATTTTAGAATCTCACGAAAACTTAGAAAAACAAACAGCCATCTGTCTCGAGACAGAAAAAGACCTCAAGGCTTGCAAAGACCAAATATCCTACCTAAATTCTTTTAGGTCCGATGTGCAAACTCGATTCTTTGAATTACTTGATAAGAATGTAATGTTAAAAGAAGCTATAGAAAAGGTTAAACAAGAGAACATCATGTTGAATATTGAATTAAATCAACTTAAGTTTCTAGAAATGGAATTGAGTTATGAGTCTAATAAGGAAATTAAATGTGTTTTTAATCAAATGAAGTTAGACCTAGAATCCGCCATAAATGAAAATGATCGACTTAGGCTTGAATTAAATTCAAGAGAAAAAGGGAAATCAAAGAGGTTCCCAAATGGATTCTTAATGTTAAAACCAAAGGAACCGAAGGTTTTGGATACAATAAACATGATAAAAAGAAGAAGGTCTATGTCGATCTCCCAAGTAGAAAGGTCTGTTCCTTTTGTGGCAAGACTGGGCACCTGAAACATCAATGTTTAAAAAGGGAACAACATAACAAAACGAACCAAATATATGTCGATAGAGTTTGGATTAAGAAATATGATTCTTGTATAATCGACATGGAACCTAAGGATGGCTGGGTTCCACCCTCTAACAACTAAGTTCGTTTTGCAGGTTCTAGTGAGGGAGAACAGCTCATGGTATCTCGACAGTGGCTGTTCCAAGCACATGACAGGAGATAGATCAAAGTTTCTCTCACTGGAAGCCTATGATGGAGGAAATGTGACCTTTGGCGACAACATGAAAGCAGAAATCATTGCAAAAGGAAAGATAGGACGGTCAAGTTCCCATGCTATAGATAATGTATTTTTGGTCGAGAATTTAAAACACAATCTTTTAAGTATCTCTCAATTTTGCGACAAAGGTAACTCTGTAAACTTTACTTCTGAAAAGTGCATCATTTCTAGGATTGACACAGGAGACATCATTCTGGAAGGAATCAGAAAAGGGAACACCTACGTGGTGGACCTGCACACTGTTCCTAAAACCAGCCTGACGTGTCTGAGCGTTATAGAAGATGACCCTCTTCTTTGGCATAAACGATTAGGTCATGCTAGTTTTTCATTGCTTAATACTTTACGATCTAAAGACCTCATAAGAGGATTACCGTCCCTTAAATTTCAAAAGAATGAAGTATGTGATCCTTGTGCCAAAGAAAAACATGCAAGGTCATCCTTCAAACCTAAAAATGTCGTGACCACCTCAAGACCACTTGAATTAATTCACATGGATCTTTGTGGACCAATAAGAATCCAAAGTCGCAGCGGTAAGCGATATGTATCTGTTATAGTTGATGATTACAGTAGATTTACATGGACATTATTCTTATCCAGCAAAGATGAGGCTTTTGATGAATTTGCTACATTTGCCACTAAAATTCAGAAATCTAGTAACAATCAACTTGTCCACATAAAATCGGATCATGGAAAAGAATTTGAAAATTCAAGGTTCATGGATTATTATAATGAGCATGATTTAAGTCACAATTTTTCCGCACCTAGAACACCACAACAAAATGGTGTGGTTGAACGTAAAAACAGAACCTTAGAGGAAATGGCTAGAACCATGTTAATAGCTAGTGGTCTACCTAGAAATTTTTGGGCCGAAGCCGTCAATACTGCATGCTATATATTAAATCAAGTATTAATTAGACCGATCACTTCTAAAACCCCCTACGAACTATTTAAAGGAATTAAACCTAATATTTCATATTTTCTAGTCTTTGGATGTCGATGTTTTGTGCATGTTAATGGAAAACGAAATATAGGTAAATTCGATGAAAGAAGTGATGAAGCAGTATTTCTTGGCTATTCATCTCACAGTAAAGCTTATAGAGTTTATAATAAGAAAACTATGTGTGTTGAAGAATTTGTTCACATTATATTTGATGAAACTAACTTTATGACAAGTGAATAAGAAACAGGTGATTTTAAAATAGGTCTTGCTAATCTGGACGATGAAGAAAATATACAAAAGGAGCAAGATCAAGAAGAACAACAACAGGTTCAGAATGCTGAACCAAATCAAGAACAGGAACCACAGGCAGAACTGGAACAGCCTGCAGTTCCTAATCAAGATATCCCTAGAGAAGCTCAAGAAGAAAGAATTGATGCTGAGCCAAATCAGAATCAAGTCAGTGAGCCTGCTTCCACATTTGTCTCCACCAGAGACTTTGTTCCAAAGCCGTGGAAACACCAAAAGTCACATCCACTAGACTTGATCCTAAGTGATATGAGCAAAGGCATACAAACTAGGTCCCAAATGAGAAACTTTTGTGCACACTTTGCTTTTCTATCAACAATGGAACCCAAGAATCATGAAGAAGCTTTAAAAGATTCAGATTGGGTGGTTGCAATGCAAGATGAATTAAATGAGTTTGAAAGAAACAAAGTATGACACTTGGAACCTAAACCCAAGAACAAAAAGATAATTGGGCTGAAATGAGTATTTAGGAACAAGCTGGACGAGCATGGCACAATAGTCAGAAACAAAGCAAGGTTGGTGGTAAAAGGATACAATCAACAGGAAGGTATTGACTAAACTGAAACTTTTGCTCCCGTAGCTAGATTAGAAGCTATTAGAATTCTTATTTCTTTTGCTGCTTTCATGAATTTTAATATATATCAAATGGACGTAAAATGTGCATTCTTAAATGGGTTTCTAGAAGAAGAAGTATTTGTGGAACAGCCACCTGGCTTTGAAAATCGAATTTCTCCGGATCACGTCTACAAGCTTGATAAAGCTCTTTATGGGCTAAAACAGACACCTACACAATGGTACGAGAGATTATCTAAGTTTTTGATTGATAACAAGTTCATACGAGGTAAAATTGATAAAACCTTATTCTTTAAGAATAAAGGTTCGAATATTTTAGTTGTTCAAATCAATGTTGATGATATTATTTTTGGTGCTACTAATGAATCGTTATGTAAGGAATTTGCTGACCTAATGAGTAATGAATTCGAAATGAGTATGATGGGAGAATTAAATTTCTTCCTTGGTTTGCAAATAAAACAAACTGCTAACGGTATTTTAATTCATCAACAAAAATACATAAAAGAACTTCTAAAGAAATATGGACTAGATAATGCTAAGACAAACCATACACCCATGGCCGCTAACATTAGATTAGACGAAGACTCTAACGGAATTAGTGTTGACCAAACGATGTATAGAGGCATGATAGGATCACTACTATACTTAACTGCTAGTAGACCCGATATATCCTTTAGTGTTGGTTTGTGTGCTAGATTTCAATCAAATCCTAAAGAATCACATCTTACGGCAGTAAAAAGAATTCTAAGATATTTAAAGGGAACAGATGACTTGTCCCTATTTTATCCGAAAAGTGATGTCTATGACTTGAAAGGGTATAGTGATGCAGATTATGCAGGTGATCTTGTAAATAGAAAAAGCACTTCAGGAATGGTACAGTTTCTTGGATCTTGTTTGGTATCATGGAGTTCCAAGAAACAGAACACATTAGCTTTATCCACTGCAGAAGCTGAATATGTGGCAGCAGCAGCCTGCTGTTCCCAAATGCTCTGGATTAAACAACAGCTAAGAGATTTCGGTATTAAACTTGAATGTGTTCCTATTTATTGTGATAATACTAGTGCCATTTGCATTTCTGAAGATCCAGTGCATCATTCTAGAGTCAAACATATTCATAGTAGACATCATTTTCTTAAGGATAATGTTGAGCATAAACATATTATTGTTAAACATGTCAATACTAGTGATCAAGTTGCAGATATCATGACTAAACCGCTTCCAAGGGAACAATTCGAAAAGATGAGGTTGGAGCTAGTTATGATCAAGCTTCACTAAAGTTTAATGCTAGTATTCCTCCTCTAAACAACGTGAAAATTGGAAGGGTTAGATCAACCACAACAATCAAGATTGAACATTCAATCATTGCGAGATTTAGGTATGCATCTATTTAAGTACGTGTCATAAACTTTATCTTGATTGCTTGCTTAAACTGAATAGACCTAGTAGCATAATTTATTTTATATTATTATATATTATCCATATATTATAAATTTATTATTCAACAAATCACAAAAATTTATTTTATTTTCCACAAATTCCAGCATTTCATTTTATTTTATTTCGGTGAGCCAACTTAATTTAAGAAATGGAAGACGGATCATCGAGGTGTTTCGGAAAACAGTCGTCTAGATCGATATATTCAACGAACTTAGCTTTAACGAATTAATGACTGCCCACTACACCTCCAAAACCGTCAACAAGGTAGTACAAACCCTTGATTACACGTCCCTTCAATCCTTTATAACCTCTACACTCCAAAGTCACATCCATCATTCATAAACCACTTTACTTGTACTACTCCTTATCAACGAAAATCCCTCTTTCAACAATCCCTAATGTAACAGGAGCGACATCCTCGATACGTAATTAACATTAATAAAAATTTTACAAAATGATGCGGAAGTCTGAAAAAGTTGATTTGCTAAACCTTAAAAAACATTAAGTTTGTGACAAACGATAAATATTACATCAGAGTTGGAAGATCAAATACATATTGTTTGTTCCAAAATACATAATAATTAAAATTAAGTATGTCAAGATCATAAAACAAAATGCAACTAAGTCCTCGATAGCATAAATAATTGGTAGCTGCGGCCTGGATCGGAACCTGAACTAATTCCTACAAAATACTGCCATCCATAACACGGATGACAGCCGGTTGAACCGGTCAGCGTTTAACGCCGAGCATAACTCCCTATCCAGCTCAAAATATGGAATAATACACTACATTTACTAAATAATAATTAGAGTACAAACTTATCATTAATTGACACCACTGTATACTTTTACCATATTCTTTTACGGTTCCATACTTTTAAGTCATTAAGATACCATTCTCAACTTTGGCAGAAGTACGTTACTGCCACTTATACAATTAGGTAATCTTAATACTTAAGCAAGTTCAGTTGGTTTATACTCATAACCGTACCATGCCTCATAGCATCAATTATAATCAAGTTTATCACTGATCAACAAGCACAACAATATGACACCTGATATATGTAAGGGTCTGGCTAGATTAGGGCCAAAGCCCTATATCTAACTGTGGTGGGGGTCGTCACCCCGCCAATGTTTATGCTCGAGCTTCTACAGGATAGGTAGCTAACCCCCTGTCTAACACCGCATTTTACGTGCCGGCCAACATGAGCGCTGGGATTTTACATGCCGGTCCATGGTTCGACATTTCCTTACTATCAGGGTCATTCAATCAATACACATAATTTCACACAAGCACATCACATTTTTATTACTACAAGTTGACTTAGCTTTAACTTTGACCAACTTAGATGTAAATTGCTTCTTTAATAATATTATACCTATGCCCTTCTAAGTTCACTACTAAAGTTTTACTCATTAAACTATATTTATAAACTTATTTTTAATAATTCATTTGTTAAATAAATTTACACTAATAACTTAATATTCTATTAATAGTCGTTAGATTAATATTTTCACAAGTAGCTTCTAAATTTTATTTCTCTTGAAATAAGTTTTAGTATTCAACATTTCTAACTTTAAAATAAATAAATATTTTAAATTTAATTCTTTTCACAGAAATAAATAATTTAATTAAAAATCGAGTAAAACTATATCCTATGGATAAATTATCAAAATTCAACAATTTTACCAAAAACAATTTTTTTCAAATTGAAAAACAAGTAAAACTTACTAAGTTTACAAAAATCAATATTCTAATTATAAAACAAATACAACTAATATTATTTTACGAAATTAATATTTCTAGTTATAAAACAACACTTTATAAATTCACAAAAATCAATACTTCTAGTTGTAAAATAAGTAAAACTTATATATTCACGTAAATCCATAATTCTTTTTATAAAACAAGTATAAACTTTATTCTTCTAATATCAAAATTTCATATGTAACTTTAAAAAGACAACTTTATTAAAAGTACTTTTACATCCTTTTTACATAAATTTGGTCAAATAGTCAACTAAAAAAAATTACTTTGTACTAACTAGCTATTTAATATCACAAAAGTTACTTTTTATTATAAAATTCTCATGTATATAAGAAAATACTTTAATATAAATAACTTACAAACATTTTATTTTTCCAAATATATCTTTTTATTCACTTTTTATTTTTATTATTATCATAGTGAATTCTAATTTTATAAAAACTAAAATCTTTTACACGTACAATAACTTAAATATTTAATATAACTTTAAGAATAAGCTTTAATATAAAAGATAAAGTATAATGACAACATCCTACGCATAACCATACTAAAAAAAATATGTTCATGAAATAACACACAACTTTATAAACTAATTTAAGGGCTTACATAAAAATATTACTTATAATATTACCATAAACATTCTTAATATAATAACATTCCTAAAGAATTCACAAACTTAGTAACACTAGTTTATAGCATAGTTAGTACTTAATATATGTCACTAGTATATAATAGTTCACTCAACTTCCTAAACATGCACATATATTATTAATTAACATACTAAAAATATTTTTAGCATAATTACACTAAATTTGATATTATTCAAATTTTCTTAAACCAACTTCCTACTTAAGCATACTCAATATATATCATAATTTGCATATTATAAAGTAAATATAATGTAAAATTTCCATATAAAAAGTAGGGTGAGGAATTATACCACACTATCACCAAGGATTAGTACTAAGTACTAATTAAAAAAAATAATAAGTTTTTTTCAAGCTCCAATGCTCCAAAAGTGATGTTCTCCCAAAATAATTTTCCAACTCCAATATGAGGATTTAAGTTAGTGTTTTAAGCTCCATTTTGTTGAGTTTCATCAACTATAAAATAAAAATATAATTAAAAAAATGAATATAAATGTTTTAGTTTATATTCATTTTTAAAAGGAAATTAGGAATTGGGTGGAAAATAATCAAAGGCTTAAGGGTGCACGGTTAGATGATAATTGGTGGGTATCTTGCTCCAATTTGCCAAGTGAAAGTTACAAGTCTATGTGTTCTATTAATACTAAGACTTGGGAGACAAATGGGTAAGGGGTTAGATTAAAAAAATTAGAAAAAAAAAAATCTTAACCCATGATTTCCTATACTACCATGGGTTATAGGGGTAAGGGATGGTTTGATTTTTGCTTGGATCATGAAATTTACTTGTATAAGTGTACAAGTATAAAATAATATGGGTAGGTTTTGACCTTATATTTTTATTATTATTATTATTATTATTATTATTATTATTATTATTATTATTATTATTAGATGATAAGATTTATTTAATTTACGTATTAAACATGCTTAAAAATTTAATTAAAGTTAAGGATAGAATTATACTAGATTAAAATATTTAGATAAAAGTGCTAAAGTCGTTAAAATAATGATTACCGAAATTAATTTATAAATAAGAATTTTAAACGTAAAGTTTTAGAAAATCTTAGGTTAATTAAATGATTTCAAATTTCTATAGTATATAAATTAATATCTAAAATTTTTGGGCTCATAAAAATAATACTTGGAAACTAAAAAATATAGTTTCATATATTTAAATTATTAATCTAAAAAATCACACATGTAAAAGGAAAATAATTAATAAAGAATTCGAATATTAAGTCGGATATTAAATCAATTTAGAATTTGATAAGATAAAATTCTGAAATTAATTCGGAAATTGTAATTAGTTGAAATACGATTTAGGAATTTAGTAAAGTCTAATGAGTTCAATAATAAGAACTAGGAATTAAATTGAAGGAATTAAGAATTAGTCGGAAATGATTAAGATTAGAAATTTTGTGTCTGTTACACCTAACCTTCATCAATTCATCTTTTCATCACCATGAAATCTCCCAAGACCTCATCAACCAAGAACACCAAAGGCAAAACACCCAAATTCATTCAACTGGAACCACTTCAAGTTATTCACCCTTCATCAGACACCCCTCAATCATTAACACCATCATCTAAACTCAAAACAACAAAACCCATGCATGTCGGTACAAAAAGGACTTTTTCTACCACAAAAGGAAGCTCATCTTCAAAACCCGCAAAGAAGGCCAAGGTAGTAGATCCTGATTGTGCTGAGGAGGTTGCTAAAGAAATGTCCGTAGGTTTTGGGTTGGACAAGTATTGGTATGATTCTACTCCCTTTCCTCAATTACATGCTATTTTAAGTAATCAGGGTTGGGAAGAATTAATGAGTAATTTTTCTTGCAATTCGATTTACCCACATCTCATGCGAGAGTTTATTCAAAATTTTTCAATTGACAATGGGGTTTGTTCAAGTACAATTAAAGATATTAAAATTGAATTTAACAGTTTAAATGCTGGGAGAATGCTTTGAAGTTCCTGTTGTAGGGTTTGATACGTATTATGTAGGTTCAAAAATTGTGTTTTCGGGTATTATGGAGAAAATAGTTCTAAAATTTCTTGGTCAAGAAGATAAAAGGCGATTCAGTCACATGTCACTGTCACCACTTCACAAATTACTTTACAGCATTGCTCGTCGATTTATTTTACCCCGTAATTCCAAACGGAGTGAAGTCAATCTTCGCGACGCCACATTAATTTATTGTATGGCTAATCATATTAAAATAAATTTTCCGTCGTTGATGGTGTCACATTTATCTGAATGTATTTGAAAAGGGCCTCATGGTAGGCTATGGAGGTTTGTTAACGTGTATTTTCAAGAAGTTTGGAGTCCCTTTGGATGGACTGGAATTCCCTATGAACGCAAACAACAAAATTAGTGAGAGGTGCCTTACAAATTTGCACCTCCAATTAAACGAAAAAGGGATTCTGGAACATGCCATTGAGGAAGTGGAAGTGAGTTCTGATGATGAGGAAGAAGAAGAGAAAACAACAAAAGAAGAATGTGAGGGAGAAAAAGAAAAAGAAGAAGAGGAAGGGAAAGAAGAAGAAAAAGGAGATCAGGACACTGTTCCTTCTACCACTCCTAATGAGGCAGAAGTGAATGAGGAAGAGGTGCAAGCACCATTTGAGGGGGAAGCTGTGAGTAAGGGGGAACAATTTGAGGGAGAAGAGAATGTGGAATTGGAAGATGAACAATCTAGTTCGGTAGATGAGGACTAGAATGTGTGAAACAGCCCAAACCGGCATAAACAGTAATATAATACTGTTTACAACGCACAGCGGAAGACTTACAGAAGTCTGGGCTGAATCCGACCTGTGGCTCAATAGCCACAACAAACCAATATCAGAGTATTTTAAAACTTTTTACATAAATACTATTACAAAACTTTATTTACAATACAAATATTAATTTACAAAATGTGTTTCAAAAAGAAGTTCTCGCCTCGCACGTATCACATAACACATGTAGACATCTCTCCACATCAGATCCAACCTGAAAATGGATCTATCCCCCGTAAGGGATAGGCCCCATCAAAGACTGTCAACAATTGAATTGTTGAGTAATCTAACAAACTATTACATTTATATATAAGTTATTAACAAATATCTCCAATATAATCGTTTGCTCATTTAGTAACTCCTTATAAAACATTAATTTATCAAACTCAAACTCTTTTAAAAGATCGTTTGGTTTTAACATAAATACGACTATAAACCTTAGGTTCATAGTGAATCAAAACACGGCTATAACTTTACAAGTTAATAGCGAAAGTCAAAATACGGCTATTACTTTACAAGTAAATAGCGAACTCAAAATACGACAAATGAAACATATGAATTCATTTGCGAAACAAACAAAACTTTATATACCAAACGTATTTATTCAAAACTCATATTAAAACAATAATATAACAACACTTTAAAACGTGGGAATATATGGACCGTCAGGAAGTAGGCTTGATCTAAATCCTGAGAATACGGGTGATCGTCATCACCGAAAATACGGTTCTTGCAAGAACGAAACGGGACCGGGGGCTCGAGACCGATCCGAATAACCATTACCTATTATCAAGCTATAGGATTTCATAATAATCCGGATATAAATATCCGTTGCCAATTCCCAAAAACGAACATGTTTCAATGTCGAACATTTCAAGATAAAACGAATCAATAAATCACTTGATTTTCTTTAAAATCAATAATCATAACTCATTTTCATAGTATAATATTTAAAAGCTCATATTAATAAAGCTATGAACATACAAAACATAATTTTGATCAAGGATTAAAAGACAAGTCAAACAAAGTTAAATTCCAAAGTTTCGAACACCAAAAATCATACGATTTTGCTTAAATATAAATAGCATTAATTTCACACCTTATAAAACATAATTTGATATTTGAAATACTTAAATTAAATTTAAAAGATAATAGTGTTTGTAGGATTACCTTTCTACGCCGTGAATAGAAATCAATAATTAAAATACCAACAAATCATCATCAACCATCGACATGTAAAAGCTTGAGTTACTATCAATGGAGTTAACCAATTTTACATTAATCATAAATCCAAATACCCAACTTTTATCATCTAATCAAATACCCAATTTGTTTCATAACTACTAATCCCGTATATCAGGACACCCAGTTGGTATATTTATAATAACTTTCTCATACGAACTCTTTTTGGGGTGATTTAAGTGCCCATTGGCAGCAAGGTGGATTACTACTTAGGACTATTATCTCGAATAATCAATACCCGCATATAAGCTTTATAATGTAAAATAATATTTTTAAAGAGATCGAGAACCCTTTTAAATAATACCCAAATTATTATACTTGGATGATTAATTTTAGAAATAATAATGAGCTAACCTTTAAGAAATAATCAAAGATGGGTTGGTCTCCCCCTTTCTAACGGCCCAAAATGGCCTTTATAGAGATCAATAAGAATATGAGGTGGCAACATGCCACATGTGACATTTCTATAACCGACACATGTCTCAAACGTGTCATAAAAATAGCACGCTGCGTGGCACCTCGTATGCGAGTCGTGTGGTGCGGCTCTTTGTCCCAAATTCAATACGACTGATATTCTTAGATAATAAAATATTATTCTGAGTCCCAATAAAATAACATACTTAAAATTTAATAACCCAAATTAACTTAATTAATTACTATTAATTAAGCCGCTAAAATGGAGGCTGTCTCAATGTGCCTCTTAAGAACATCAAAAAACCATCCGTGCTCACTCCAAGAAAGAGCAGGAGGTTCGCTTCCAAGAGTTCTTCGTGCCTACATGATGATATCACTTCTCAAACCCCTCCATCACCGAAACCAGACTCACCCATATCATTTCATATTCCATCATCACCACCATCACCTATTCCCACTTCACCACCACCAACTGGTTTTGATGATAACACCACTGTCCCTTCTCCTCCTACTACCCTTGCTCATGTCCTCTCCAAAGTCCTTGATTTGCAGTTTCAACTCTGTGCTTTTCAAAGTGAAGTTCGTGTCTCACTCACCTCTCTTGCTGAGCAGCTGTCCCTGATGGAGTCCCGTCTTGGTGCAAAGCTCGACACGGCGGAAGTGCGGACGGAGTATGTTGATGAAGAGACTGTTGCCTGATCCCTCTTTCTTCTGTTTACTGTTTTATTAGTTTTTGTTGGCCTCATCCTTTGCCGTTGTAATTTCTAAACAATTTATTTTTTTGCTTTCTTTTGTCGTACCAGCTGGGGTACCAAACACTTGTTTTATTATGCTACTAACCATCCTTTACTATCCTTAATTTATTATCCTTTATTCTCCATACCTTATGGTCTATGATGTTTATTGCGTGCATTTCTTGATTTATGTTTGGGCATTTGCTTACTTAGTTTGCTGCTTAGTTTCTTAATTTGTCTAATGCTTGCCTTAGAGTTGTGGATTGATATATACTCCTATTTTTTGATTGATGTCAAAAGGGGGAAGAAGGCAACAAACTTAAGATGACTCTTGTTACGCTTTTACTTAATCTTTGGATTAGTTGTTCTCTGCTTGTTACTAAAATACTTTACATGGTTTGTGCTTTATGTTTGGTATACTTAGGCTTAGTATATGATCATGGTTGGGTTTATTAATTTTATTAAACGTATATGGGATTAGTTGTTGTTTATCACTTATGTTTGACTTAGATTCTTACAATTTCATAGTATTGAAGTTCTTAAGTTATTGTGTTTCTTAATTTATAAGTTTCTTAATTAATATGCTTATTAATCTATATGTTTTGTTTTGTTTTAATTTTTATTATACTTATTTTGAAAACTTAAGTCATGTTTAACCACATGATTTTCGACAAGTTTTTAAAATTTAATTTATTAGAGTAATATGCTTGCTTAAGAGTTTAGTAAATTATTTGTAACGATTTAATTTACTAGATATGGTTGAACTTGTGTTAATCTCTAGCATGTTCACTTTATATGTTTTACTCTATATTTTAATTAAGTTTGTTTATAAAGTTTGCCATCATCAAAAAGGGGGAATTTGTTGGCCCATTTGGTTTTGATGAAGACTTAAACTTTTATAAACAAACAAATTTGTGTTTGAGAATGTTTTGATAGGTTATATATCCGATCATTAAAAGATCGTCGATGAAACCTTAAGAAGTTGTGAAAGGACATTGCTACTCTGTGTCAAATACTAGAAGGTATGAAATATTTCCAAGATTGGTCAAAATCGAAGAATGTTTAAACGGAGACAATGCAGTGTTCCTAGAACAACCGGTCAGAGAATTGGTCAATGGATATTAAGAAAATAATTTTTAGTTTTATTTTTCTTTTTATTTTGTTGTACGGATGAAATAAGCTAGCACAAGGAATTGATTTGGTAATTAAATTAACTAACTCTTAAAATATTTAACCCTAAAATAACTCCCTAAAAATAAGATCTAATCTATTTTTAGCTAGAAGACAAAAATACTTGGAGTAACCCCCAAGTATCTTCACCCACTACTCCACAGTTCTTGCCCACTAATCCCACATCATTAGATCATGGGTTTATGGCAAAACCTAATTTTAATGGGTATATAATCAATGTTTTATAACCGGCATAAGTGTGGAGATCAAGGAAAAATCTTGAGAAAAATATTTTGAGTGCCCACATTATAATTCGTGAGATCAAGATCAAGAAAAGGGAAATATTAAGTGTTCTTAATTGCTAATTGATTCCGAAAATATTTCCTTGTGCTATTCCTTGTTTTTTCATCCAATTTTAGAAGAATTTCTTTGTATGGTTTTTATGAGTGTGTAATTTAGACTTTGGGAAGTCTAAAGGGGAAAAGTGAGAAATTTATGTAAAAGAGAGAAGAGAGAAACGAGAAGAAGGAACAAGAGAAGGAGAAGAGAAGGACAGGCCTAGAGAAGAGAAGGAGAAAAGAAGTTTTATGTAATAAAGAATTGTAATTACATAAAAATTAATAAGAGAAGTTGAAATCCCTAGTGGGTCGTGGCTTTCTTTCTTTTAAGGCCAAGAAAGTTTTCCACGTCAAATCTTTGTGTTCTTTTTAGTTTCTTTATATTGCTTTGAGTATTTTTATTGTAAAAATTCCGCAAGAAAAACAGGGCAAAAATATTCCTAAGGGCAACACAACAATTCACCCCCCCTCTTGTTGAGTTTTACATCTCTAAGTGTTTCTACATGTGACAAATCAAAGAGACGTTTTTTAAGACCCAATAAGGACCCTAGACCTATTAGATCAGGAGGGTTTGTGTCTGGGTCTGAAAATTTTGGACTCTTAGAGTCCGGATCTGGGTCTGAATCTCTAAAAATTAAAAGAATTCGGGTGCGAGTCTGGCCGGACTCGCTCTAGACCCGCCCCATGACTAGGGATGGTAACGGGTCGAATTTGGACTGTGTCAAGGTGGACACAGATCCAGATCTGTTTTTTCCAATGGGGGTCGCGATCGGATTCAGAGCCACAGATCTAATTTTTCAGGACCCATGTCCGGATCCACGGATCCCACGGATCTAGTGTCCGGTTGGGGTCCAAAACGGGTTCAAGCTTATTTTGTGTATTTGGTTAAGTTCTACTTTGAATTTCGATATTGATAGAATTTTAAACTATAATTTATGATGTGCATTGTTGTTTGGTTATGAATCTCAAGATCAGGAAGAAGGCAGAAGCATTGTCAAACGTGTTTTCAATTATTATGAAGACATTTATGATAATAATACTTATCTTAAATATGTATAGGAGAGTAGTATCATTTCTAATATTAGGTAGAAGCATGATATTGCAATGTCAAATGTGTTTTCCATTATCAAGAACAGATTGAAGGCAAAAGCATAGCACTACACATAATAGCTATATCAGTATTATTTCTCGTAAAATACACTGGCAGACACACTACAATATTAGGCATGATATTGCATGTAGTAGATTTTTTAAAATAAAAATGGATCTATTGGATCCACGGATCCGGGCACGGGTTTTTTTGAGACCCAGACTCGGATCCGTCAATTTCACATGGACCCGGATCTGACGGGTCCAAAAAAATAGGACCCCAAATCCGTCAAAACGGATCCGGGTCCACGAATCCGGGCTGGGTCCAATATCTATTGCCATCTCTACCCATGACCATCCCTAGTGCTACTAAGAGAATATTGATTCTTTTTTATAATTAAATATCAAGTGTATTTGTAAAACGTATGGTGAATTGAAAGAGTTTTCTAAAACTAACTTCAATGTTATTATAACGATATAGGCATATGAAAAGCACACTAAAAATAATATAAAAACATACTACAAAGGTATAATTTTTCGGCTCGATATTTATTTGTTTTATTTCATATAATTGGGTCTTGGAAAGGTTTTAGTTTTTCGCATGTTAAAAGTTAACATTACTAGATATCTACATAAACTACTATCTAGGATATAATTTTGACAACATATGAATATCCAATGTGTTAGATGTACATTAGTTAACTATTTTAAGTTTCCTAGAATTTAAGAAATCAGTTATGGCCTATTTGGAAACATATATTTCATTTATAATTATAGAATAGAATTGGGCTTAATTCTTTGTTTGGATGGATTAGAATTTAAAATTTTAGATTTGGCCCAAATTCACAAGGGTTAAAACTATATGTGAAATATGAAATTGAAAATAACCACTCAATAGTTGTTATTTGCAAAGTCTAACCCGAAGATAACATTTTAAATGGTATTGTATTTCCATTTTTTAGTTTTTGCTCGCTTTTTCTCCTTGCTTTTAGTTTGTTTTTCCTTGAGCTTTCACGTTGCCCTGTTAGTTCATTTTTTAGGGGACTAACAAAGGTTTGACTAGGAGGAAGTTGATGTGCTCGTTTTCGAGCACGTTTATGATTCCATATTAGTGTTGGGTCTTGCATTTTTCAATTGTTATGATGCACATTACGCGTGATTTTACCTTATTCTTGTCTTTCAGTTGTTTTGTAATTATTTTAGGCATTTTCGAAGACATTGAGGTTAAGTTCCATGTGTTTGAGACTTTGACACACATTTTTAAGATATTCATGGAGGCCTCACTAAACTTCAAAATCAGAATTAAATAGGAACTTAGGACTCTATCATAAGACTTTTTTGGTAATTTCAAGGGTGAAAATAATTTTTTCGTTCAGTCACTCAATTAATCAATTTTGCTGTGGGGTATTGGTAGAAGTGGTTTGGTGAAGCTTAACATGGTCAAAAATAAATTATTCCTTGTTTAATGTAATATATTCACCCTCATTAGCAGATAAAAGTTTGGGGTTGGCATGACATTGAGTACAAAACATGTTATGAAATTTAGCAAAGACAGTATAGACTTAAGATTTATGCCTTAAGAAGTAAGAAAATTTGCTCAAAATAATCTCAACTATCAGCCGTTGGCCAAAAATAATCCCAACTATCAATTATTTTTTAATAATCCCAACTATTCTCATAATTTGTTGAAAACATACCCACCTCCCTTCTAACCGGCAGCAACAGGTAACTTTTCCACTTTTTTCTTTTTTTTTTTGATTAATAGATGAAGGGGAAGGGTTAATATTAAAAAGTTAAGTAAAAAAAAGAAAAAAAGTGAAAAAGTCACCTGTTCCATCCGATAACAAGGGGGTGGATATGTTCTCAACAAATTACAAGAATAGTTAGGATTACTAAAAAATAATTAAGAGTTGGGATTATTTTCGGCCAACGGATGATAACTGGGGTTATTATGAGCAAATTTTCCTAAGAAGTATAGCCAACTCATACAAGTGCAATCATATACAAATAAAACAAAATAGGAAAAACCATGGGAAGTAAACTCTTGGGAAAGGCTCCAGACATCAGAATGTATTAACGCACCTGGTTAGGTAGTATGAGTCATACTAGGAAAATAGGAGTCCTTGAATTTCCGACTCTTTAGACGGAATCAAACCACAAGAGAGCGAGGAAATTCGGGTGTTAAGTTAAAATAAAATACAAAATAAAGAAAGAAAAGGAAAAGAAAAAGGATAAGTAGGAATGATTTAATCCAAGAAGTAGGAAAACTCCCTAACAAAATTGTGCGAAAATTTTGGCATCATTTGCCCTAAAGTTGCACGCACTAAAAGAAAGCAAATTATCAATTGAAGATAATAAAAAAGAGGCATCATCAGCCTTGTAACAAAATCTCACAGTAGAATGACTCATTGTCGGCTTCTCCAAATAACCATGTAAACATAGATCGTGCTTCCCGTGTAAACATTTGGGTTTTCAAGCAGATAATCAAATATCAAAAGTCATTCAAACTAAACTAATAAAATATCAAAAATCATTAAACTAAATTATTGCAGCAGAAACCAAATTAAACAAAAGAGGTCATGTGCCTCAAACTCAAAGATAGACAACTCAAATGAAATGAAACTACTTGTAGAGTGAATAATGATAAGATTATTGCACACTTCAAGATTCTTACTCATTTCTCCTAATATGCAATGTGAAGAAGATTCATCATCTGTAAGGTTTATCTATGATATCCCCACTGCTCAAGGTAAGATCTTAGATCAGACTCACTTGTCATAACAGGGCCATCAAAGACGAGCCTTCAACAATGAAAACAAACAAAACACGTCAGTTTAAAACCATGTTATCTATATAATCAACAATCAATATTCAAATACTATTCACAAGATAAAGGAGACATTTCAATTTTCAATATGTAAGTATCAACTCTAATTACTTCTTATTTCAATGTACTTCTCAATGCATTTATCATCTTTCTTTTCTTCTTTAATTTCATTTATTCTTTTATGTGACAGGAGACCACCATATTAGGGTCTGTAAGACCCACATGGCAACACCTCCACCAAGGGCGGTGAAGACCATACTGGCGCCTAATGGCAAAGTATGATCATACCCCCATACAACGACCATATACATATGATCCATGCCTCTGGAAACTAAACCAACTGGGTACTAATCCAGTTGAGTCACAATAAACAATAAACTTAATATCTCATCAATAAGGAATTCATTCTCATTACAACTAACCAATTTCACTGCTCCATCAATAAGGGACTCATTCCTATTCATACAACTTATTAATAAGAGAATCATTCCCATTTCATCTCATACATTCTACTCTTGCGACATCAAAATTCATTCTCTATCATTTATACAAGTAACAACTTAATAATGTTTAATGGCAAATCATTCTTAACATAACTCATATAATATTATTACTCAAAGAACACATATTTAAAATGCATGTAAGGGTTAGCTACTCCTTGCAACTACCTGAAGCTGCTAGCACTATTAAATAGTCAAAACAATCACTAGTACTAGGTTTTATAACCTCTTGTGAATTGAGCATCCACCAAATCTAAAATTGATCTATAAGTCTACTAATCTCATTAAGTGCTACTCAATACTATGAAAAGTACCCTTTAAATCACCCACAAGTCTTAGCAAAATAATACATCCAAGCACTCATCAATGAATACTTTAGCTTTGCTTATAAAAGAATGTGTTATTCTAGTTCATAACTTAAAAGGCCTATTTGAACCAACTAACTACCCAAACAAATTCAACCATAAAGTATATTATAATGAGTATAATGCTGTGAATAAATTAAAGACTTGACAATCCAAATTAAAATATTGATACGATTATCTATAACAATTCTGATCAACTTCAACATCATGATTTGTAATTAATAATGTTTTTAAGCCCTTATTTGCTCAAATGAAGCACAATAACGTTTATCCTTCCAGAATCAATTCAACAAATCATTTGACAAAGTAAGAAAATATTATAACATAGAACTTTAAGGATAATAAAAGGAAGAAAAATGGCTAACAAAGCTTTCCTAGCCACGAAATCCACCAAGACACCAAAAGTATAACATAGTACTATTATTTTCACCCCTAATATAATTTCAAGGCCATCCTTATTTATTTCTCCATTACTACTCTTACTCATAACAAATTTTAGCTAATCCATTTTCTAATTATCAATATTGCCCAACAACTAATAAAAATGCATCCAACAACTTTTGCAACAATAAAGACCAAATCTGAACTTCAATAACATCACCAACAAAGTTGTCTATGTACTTTAACACGATTGAAACACATCTTTAAAACACTTTTTTAATCCTTATTATCAATCCCAGTCGAAACTCTAAATTATTCATGTTCAATTCACAATTCTAATACTTACCCATGCTAATTTTTATCAAGATTTAATAATTGTAGACTAAATTAACAATAACATTCATAGATTAAAAGTAAGTAAATTCTAATTTTCAAAGGAAAAGGAGTATCTCACAAAGATGAGGAAGAGGACAGAACAAGGGGCGTGTGAACAAGATATTATGGCGGCCGGTGGTGGCGTGGGACTGGCTGTGACTGTCGGCGGCTCTCTAGCGGCTCTTAGTGAGAGTGGAAGATTAAGGAAGAAGAATGAGAGTAAGAGGGAGGTTAAGGAAATCATAAACTTAAGGGAGAGAGGGGAAATGTGGGATTTAAATTTCTTTTTGTTAGTGAGGGAGAAAAAAAACCCTAACCATATTTTACTTGGGTATTTTATTTACAAGACCCTATAAAATTGATGTTAACTCATACTTAACTTTACCCTAAAGTAATAATCGGCCACTTAAATAAAAGATGTATAAAGTTTTTATTAAATTTCTAGATAAAGACTAATTCAATTATTCAAAAATACATGTATTAAGTTTTTCAAATTTATTTAAAATTTGATATTGGCGTCATAAATTGCAGGGTGTTATAAGGATTGTTTGTAACTTTTAGCGAAAACATAAGTTTCACAAGATAGATTCATAATGGAACTTTAAAGAGAAAGGAAACAAGCGTTTTAGATAACCCAAAAAGGATGACCAAACAATCAATAGCACATGCATAGTTGATGATCAAGGGACCCATGAGTAAGCATAGCCTGATCGTGTTGAGTCGTCTCATCCACATAGTACAAACCTCCTCTTTTAATACCATGTCCAAATGATTATCCTGGTGTGAGCATCCTGCATAATAGAACCATTAGAAGGCATGAAAATAATATAATTAAGCTCTTTGATTAACTGGCTAATAGGTAATAATTTATGAGATAGACTAAGAATGTTAATACAATTTTTAAAATAAAGAGATGGAGGAATATCAATGGTTCTAGCCTGAGCCACACTAACGCACTTCTCATTTGCAGTTTGGATATGAGTCCGAGTAGTAGGAACAGTGAAATTTTTAATGTCAGAGCGATCATATGTCATTTTGTTTGTGGTCGTACATTCAAAATTCAAATAGGACAGATGACTTTCGCAAATTAAACCAAAACTCTCTAAATTGATTTTATTTGGAAAAAAAGGTATTTGGGTTTTAGGTAAGATAAGGGTCTTTGGATAAATTAGGGTTTAGTGGTATATGCCTTCAAATATATAAATCTTTGGAAGATAATAAATTAGTTTCTACTTTCTGTAGCTTTGTGCTTTCATTATCCTCTTCTTCTTGCTTCACATGATGCCTCCTTTCATTACCTAGGTAACCAATCAAGGCTCCAGCGGTTGCCACCATTCCTTCTCGCTAGAAATCGCCATTGCTTTTTTTTTGACAAATATGAAATATTACAACAACGAAAAAAACATTGGATATTAAAGAGACCACAACCGCCAGCATAAAAAAAACCCACAGGAGGGAGAAAAAGCCATAGGAAAGGAAAACTACAATCCCACATCATTCCCAAGTCCCAACAAACACCTATGCCCTAAGAAACCACAAGCGAACAACTAAACCCCACAAAAATCGTAAAATACAAACAAAACTAAATAATATTGAAAATCCAACGCAAGAAAAGACTCGTTCAATCACACCCATGACCCTACACAATAACCAGTTCCCTATTGAACCAAACAAGCAATACAACTACAAGAACCACAACACGTCCATCCCAGCAACAACACAACAACACATAAGCAGCACTTTTAGCAAGATAGACTCCTAGCAAGAAGACCAGAATCACTAGCAAGCAACCATCACCAAGAAAGCACCCCACAAAAATATTGATAGCACCCCACAAAAAACTCCAAAACAATAACTCACCATCCTTCAACCTGCAAACACTAACCAACATAAAGCCAAACATAAGCCAACACCCACATAAACCTAAACACAAAGCACAAAAAACCATAAACACAACAAGACCACAAACAAAAAACCACCACATCCTAAAACACCATCCAAAAAAACCTAACATCTAGTACAACTAGCCACAAACAACAACAAAAACAAAATCTGTCCAAATCAAAACCCCCAAGCCCACACAAAAACACCCCAAGACAAAGCACCAACCTCAAAACACACAAAAAAATACACGATATTACAACAAAAAAATCAAGGACAAAAAGTCACAACCTACATATTATGTACCACATCATGACATGAATAACCCGACCCGCTGCATAACTTTTTCACCCAAACACTAAAATGTATCTTCATCATCAAAAACATATGCTCCCGTGACAGGTACCACCTGTTGAATTTTCACTTTATTCGCTGACACCAAAGACTTCCTATGAATAAGCCCTTCCCATCCCCCAAGCACACTCGGCAAATCCCCTTGGAGCAAATGGCCCACCAATCTTGAACACTCATCTAAGCCAATCACGTGAAAATTCAAGTGAGCAAGATATATCATTAGTCTATGTTTCCACACCACAAAATGGGCAAAGAGTTGAAGCTTCGTCAATAATCCCACGTGCGAGCAGAAAAGAAGCTTTAAGGTATGCCTTGCTGTCATTTTAGATTTTCGATGCCTTGGTAGCGGCTAGCTTGTGATGCAAATCGTGAAAAATTTTCCCTTCGTCGGCAAAAGAGAAAGGAAAAGGAGGCCAACATTGTGTTTTGCTTTGCGTATTTGTTAGATTTCAGTTTGTGTTTTTTTGTAAAGTTTGATGAACTTTCCAACGCCGGTAAGGAGATTCGTCGGAAAAAAATATGGCATTAGAGACACCTTTGTTGGTGTTTAATTGTTCAAGTTGCAACAAAGGTGTCGTTGATGTTAATTGGATCTTAATTTTCCCAAAATTTTCAATTACCTGATTGATACTTTGTGTGAAGTGATTGACTTATTGTAGCACATTGCTGGGTTGGGATTCAATTAACATGATTTCTAGTTGCTTTATAAGTCGTAAAACTATACAAGATCAATTGAAAATGAATGTTAAGAAATTATTAATGTTGATAATATAATAACAAACGATTTTTTTCGCAAAAACTCGTAAAAGTCATTTTAAAATTTAAAAATTTTATAAGAGAGATGCCTATTTTTTTCATTTGGCCTAGCCTCCATAAAACGTCAGGCCTGGCCCCGGCCCCAAAGTTTTAATTTCATAACTCTTATTGACTCTAACTCTCCTTGTTCTCCTTGCATTTTTCGCATCTAAACAATTTAGAATTTAACTTGGTCTTATATAATCATTACTCCCTCCTATTCAAAATTATTGTCCACTTTCCTTATTTAGTCAACTCCCTCTAATTGTCCACATTCTATTTTTGGCAAAGACTTTTTACCTAAATACCCCCAACTACCCCAACTTATATTATTTGAAATACTCCACCTACCACCTTTTCAATTATTATAATCACTTAAATACTCCAACTATCACCTTTACAATTAGGAAAATTTGCTCAAAATAATCCCAACTATCACCCTGTTGGCCAAAAATAATCCCAATTATTGATTATTTTTTAATAATCCTAAATATTTTCATAATTTGTTGAAAACATACCCACCCCTTGTTGCTAGCTGGAACAAGTAAGTTTTCAACTCTTTCTTTTTTCTGTTTTAAACGTTTTGAATATGATTAAAATAGATATTTGTTCTCTCTCGACAGTAGAGTTGTTCTATCCATTAATTGGGTTGATTCTACCCATATATTGAGTTTTGACGTCTCTCGTGAGACTTTGGAGTTATGAATTCTGGTGTTTAGTAGATTTGTCGATATAGATTAATGCGATAATGCAAACGACACCAAAGTTGCAATTACCATCAACTACATCGAATTCAATTTTATCTCAAGACTACAACTGATCGAAAGATCCTTCGTGTGAAAGAGAATATTTAGAATTGTCAGATCTCAATACACAACAATCGTAATTTTTGTTAATTTTTAATTATATTTGGTTAAAGTTGTTATATACTCCCTCCGTTCCATAATAGTTGTTACTGAGTGTGACATGATATAGAAAAATGTCACTATTAGTAGTAAGTATTATGAAATGGAGAAAGTACTTGCTAATTTTTATCTCTGATGAAGATGTCATATGTCATATATTTTGTCAATATACAAGGTATCCTACTATGCTTACTTTTATTTCTGATGTAGATGTCGTATGACTTTACTAGTGAATGTATTATTGAGAAAAAATATATTTATGGTAAATATACAAGGTATACTCCTACGGCCTACCATAACTATTTTGCTAATGTGTGGACGATTTAGCTGCGAGTAACATGATTTTTAAACTTCATTAGCATGAGGGCGTGAAGACAATGTTATAAGACATGTTACAATAAATCAATCCAATCGCTGAAACAAAAACAATAATGGCAAATCTATCTCAAGAAATCAGAATCAAGCAAGTGTTATGTTACCCTTTATTTTCTACTATAAAATTGTCTATCTCAGGAATCAAGAAATGATACTTTTCTATTCCACAAGGAGTGGTGCCTTTACTATATAATTTGCACCCCTAAATTTCCCATTTCATATTATCCTCAAAATAAACAAAAGAATTTCCTATTCTATCCCTAATTATATAGTCAAGTCAACCGAACCATACTGCTTCATCCCTCATAATTAATTCAGATCATGCATTTCCCTACAAAAAAAATATATAGATTTCATCAACAATTTTTTTTTTAAAAAAAGTATGTAATGTTAAATTAAAATAAATAATTTCTCAAAAAAAATATTAAAATAATAAAAAAATAAAGTGCTGTTGATTACCGCTTACATTGTCATGTATTCTATTAAATGAAGCAGAGGAATAATTTAGGAGCAGGAATTGCAAGACCGGCAAATAAAACAAGGCAAAAAGTAACTAAATTATTTAAACACCATATTTTAGGTTTCCATTTAATCTCAACACTTGAACTTTTCTTAATCTTCTTGTTATAATTCTCCATATTCATTTCCTTTGACAAATCAAAATCAGCCCCTTTCATTCTCAGTTCTTGAATTGATCTTCCCAGTGTTCTGTTATCACTTTTTTCTCTTCTTAACCTCTCTGTTACCTTCCAATACCTCCATAGCTTCACCTGAACAAGCATAACAATGGCGGCCGAAGTGGACCCCACAATGATTGATGGGATCCACCATTTCTTACACCGGAAAACACCCATTTGAGCTTCCATGGAGGTAGAAGCCGAGGAGAAGAGGAGGGTGGAAACGAAGGCGTGAAAGATGAAGAAAGAACAACAGAGTTGAAAGATTTCGCGGCGAAGTTGATCAAGTTTTGATTCATCGAGGGAAATTCTACGGGCGAAAAGATGTTCTTCTCTTTGCCATAGTTTTAAAAGGAGAAGATGACCTGGGCTTTTAGAGATTTCCATCATTGGATGTTGTTGGATTATGATTGCAGATTTGAGTTGAACATCATCTTGATTTACTGGGATTTCTACTATGTGAGATTCCTTGGATTCTGCCATTGGTTTTTGTTTGGATTGGGATTTGAGGTGTTTTTTGGATTTTCAACAAATTAGAGATTGAGGTAAGAGAGAAAGTAAGAGTTTGAGAAAGATGAAAAGTGGAAAGTCGGAGGAGAAACATTACCTGATATTTGAATGATGAGAGAATTTTAACGGATATAAATTTCTAACGGTCATATTTTTTTCCTTCATTGAGAGCTTCGATAACGGCCATGTTCCTCCCCGCTTGTGAATCAATAATTATTATGGAATCGACAATCATTTTACTTTTATTATTAAAAGAATGATAGAATTTTCAACCGTTAATCAAACTCAAACTTAGAAAAACATTGTTAAAATAATTCCCCTATAAATAATCACTAATATTGATCAAACCATATTACTACCTCTTATTCATAGATTATGACATATTTCCTTATTTGGTCAATTTAATGAAAATGTCTCATTTTTATTTTTGTCCCCCGCCCACTTTTAGTGGTCCCCCACCCTCCTTGATTTTTATATAAAACTCAAATGTCTCATTCTCTATGAATAAGAGGAGTATTAGAATATTTATAATAGTTTTACTCACTTTTGGACCAAGTTCATAAGTTAAGATAATAAAATTGCTAATTCATAATAAAAAAAGTAGTCAATTACTCATTAATAAAAAATCCATTTGATATTTAAACGTTACACTCTTCTACCCACATTATAATTGACAACAATAAATATACATATGATAAGACAAGAGTATTGATAATCCATTTTTAATATTAAAAAAAAAATTACTGACAGGTAATTAATATAATACTTTTTAGGTTGTAGATATAATACTTTTTAGGTTTTAGCATTGGACTTTAGAGTGTACCACTTTACCAGACTATTAGTGAAGTGATAGCTGTAAAGTTCCTCATTTTTACTCCATTTCCAAGATTTTTATTTAAAATAGTTAAAAGAGTAAAAGAAAAATATAGTCATCTCCTACAAACTACAATGACTCTCTGAGTTTGGGTGATACCTTCATCAACTTCAAGCTTAAATGGTGGAGTCTCAAATTCGTATTTTTCTTTAATATTTTCTTTAAAATCAACCGATGTAAGTTTTGTTATCTCTCATAAAATGTGCCAAAGTTATGAGGAGAAAAAATATGATTTCATTGAATTAATGATCAAAAACATACATTGGTTATGTTTACAAAGTCTCTATATATAGAGATTGATCAAGAACAAGAAAACAACAATAAAACTATAGTGTTTACAAGAAGTTAACTAACTCAAGTTAGTTATAAAAAACTCAAGTATGAACTAACTAACAAACTAACACCTAATGCCTAAGACACGTGCAGTGGAGGATTCCTAAAATACATTGAGATTCAGCCGCTGCAATAGTGTTCTGATGCATTCATTGAGTCCTCTGTGATCAGCTGTTGCGCTGCTGTTTGGTTTGTGTGTGTGCAGCATCCATGAAGCATTCAATCCATGGCCAACAGCTTCCTTATGGTTGTTGTAAAGATCACATATTTTATCATCTCCCCTCAAACTAGGTATTAGATAATGTAATATCTAGTTTGGATAGAAGATGTTGGAAATGTGCAAAAGGAATGATACAGGTCAAAACGTCTGGAAGTTAGTTTTTAGTAGGCATATAGGATTGTTGTAAAAGGCCCTCAAGAACCTTATCCCTTGTAAAATGACAGTCAACCTCTATGTGTTTGGTTCTGTCATGAAATACAGGGTTTTTTTTTGCAATATGTATAGCTGAAATGTTATCACAATGAAGTGTGACAGATTCAATATTATATAAGCCAAGATCTTTAAGAAGTCTTACAACCCAGGTTACTTCTGAAGCAGCATTGGCCATTGCTCTATACTCTGCTTCAGAACTAGATCTGGACACAACTTGTTTCTTAGACCTCCAACTATTGGGAGAGTTTCTTAGCAATAGAACGTACCTGATACATATCTCCTGGTGTCCTTACAAGCTCCTCTGTCTGAATCTAAATAGGCTTGTAAAGTAAGCTTAGTGTCCCCTTGTAGAATAATTCCTTGTCCACTAGTACTATGTATATAGTTTAGGGTATGTAAAAGAGCATCCCATTGAGATGACCTAGGGTTTTGCATGAATTGACTTAATGTTTGAACAGAATAAGACAAGTTAGGTCTTGTATTGGTTAAAAAGTTAAGTTTGCCAATAATACTTCTATAAAAGGTTGGATTAGTTAGCAGTACACCATCTTCAGCAGAGAGCTTGGTGTTTAAGGGTAATGGTGTAACTGCTCTTTTGAAATTTTCAATCCCTGTGCTTTGTAGTAGTCTTTGGTGTATTTCTGTTGGGTGAGTATTAGGCTGTTGTTCACTCTACTAACTTCTATCCCTAGGAAGTAGTGCAACTAACCTAGGTTTTTGATGGTGAACACATCATGCTAGGGGTGGCAAACTGATCAGGTTGGGTCGTTTTCAGGTTCGGGTCATATATTAATGGGTCACTAGACCATTGACCTGAACCTGACCCATTTATTTAAATGGGTCAAAAATTGAAACGCCGACCTGATCTGTAGCAGATCGGGTCAACCCGCTATTTACCCATTTAACCTGCTATTTCATTTGGGTCATTTTTTGGGTCATTTGACCCCCATAAGTTCAAGTCATCATAATTGACCCATTTAACCTGCTAATAATAAACTATCCATAATCCATCATTCATAAAGATGAAAGCACCATAATTAGTTTTTACAAACATCAAAAGTCTTCAAACGTCGTCGACACTCGACCGTCAAGAAATGTCTAAAATAAAGTAGTCTAAAATGAAGTAGTTTAAAATAAAGCACCATAATAAGTTTTTTACAAACATCTTGGTCTAAAAATAAACTAGCCGATGAAGATGCTTGATCGAAGCTTGGACTAGGACTTGGGCAGAAATATCTTCTTCTTCTTCAACTTTAATTTTCATCACCATTCCACATAGTTCGTCTAATTGAGACTCCATTTTTGCTTCATTAACAAACAAAAAATAATTAAGAACAAAAATAGAAGAAAGAACAAGAAGAACAAATAAGAATGAAGAACAAAAAAAAACGAATAATCTGACTTAAATTAAGAACAAATATGACTTAAATAAACAAAAATAAGAACGAAAATAAAAAACAAAACAAAAAACCAATAATCTGACTTAAATTAAGAACAAATATGACTTAAATAAACAAAAATAAGAACGAAAATAAAAAACAGAACGAAAAGCGAACAATGAAACTAGAAGAACAAAAATCGAACAATAATCTGACTTAAATATGACTTAAATAAACAAAAATAAGAATGAAAATAAAAATTACATAACAAAAAAACGAAAATAATCTGACTTAAATTAAGAACAAATATGACTTAAATAAACAAAAATAAGAACGAAAATAAAAAAACAGAACAAAAAAAGAAAATAATCTGACTTAAATTAAGAACAAATATGACTTAAATAAACAAAAATAAGAACGAAAATTAAAAAAAAAAACAGAACGAAAATCGAACAATGAAACTAGAAGAACAAAAAACGAACAATAAACAATGGAAATCGAACAAAAACGAATGAAGAACAAAAGAAGAACAATGAAACTAGAAGAGGAGAGAATTACTTCTTACCTTTGATTTTGGCATTGAGTTTGAAGAGTAAGAAGATTGGGGCGCCGCAGGTTGAAGAGAAAGAACAAAAGAAGACCAAATAATCTAGGGTTTTTACTTTTTACTGATTTAGGAGGAAGGGAAAAAAAAGACTATCTATATTAAAGTGTAAAAAACCGGCTAGGGTTTAATTTGGGCTTGGGCTGGGGTTTTTTTTTTTAATATAGGTATATTTTTTTTATAAATATTCATGGGTTAATATTGGGTAATATGGGTCGACCTGACCTGATTGACCCATTTAATAAATGGGTTAAACAGGTATTTTTCGGGTTAAAAAATTCAACCTAAACCTAACCCATTTAATAAACAGATCAGGTCGGGTTGACCCATTTAATTAATTGGGTCAAAAATCTAAACCCAGACCCGCTAATTTCGGGTCGGTTTCAGATCAGGTTAGCAGGTCGGGTCTGCTTTTGCCAGCCCTACATCATGCAGATGTGTTTTAATGAAGTTAGTTTCCGCCTCATCATCTCCTGTAATCAAGATGTCATCAACATAGACAGTCAAAATGATGATTTTATTAGAAATGTGTTTAGTAAAGAGGGAGTAGTCATTTTTAGATTGTTTATAAACTAAAGTCATAAGTTCATGGACAAGTCTAGCATGCCATTGTCTTGATGCTTGCTTTAAACCATATAAGGACTTCTTCAACAAACAAACTTTCCCTTCAGGGTTGGGAACAAGTTTATGGATACCTCTTCATGGAGATCTCCATGACGAAAAGCGTTATTAACATCTAATTGATGAATTTTCCAACCCTTGCTTGCAACAATAGCTAGTAAACACCTTATGGTGGTCATTTTGACCACTGGAGAAAAGGTCTCCTCATAATCAATTCCATATTTTTGAGTGAAGCCTTTGGCAACTAAGCTTGCTTTGAAACGTTCTAAGGATCTATCTAATTTTAGTTTTACTTTATAAACCCACCTACTTCCTATAGCCTTTTATGCTTTTGGTAGGTCAACAATTTCCCATGTTTTGTTGTCATTCAAGGCTTTGAGTTCTTTTTCCATTGCCTCAATCTAAAGTGGGTTAGTGCAGGCTTTAGCAAATTTTTTTGGTTCAGTGTATTTAAGCTATGATGTAGCTATCTGTTTATGCGTGGAGTTTAGTGCATAATATTGTATTATATTGCACCAATGAAGGTTTGCATTGCATACATAGTCTTCTAAATGAGTGGGGGTCTTGTGACTCCTAGATGATTTTCTAAGGCTAATATGTAGTTCTCACAATCAGAATGTGGCTCAAATAAGGTGTCTTTTTGATCTTTCTGTTCAGAATGTTCTGTACACTGCTCTTAGGCTTACTTTGTTCCATTTGTTGGAACAACTCATCAAAACTAGGATCTTCTTGTAATAATGCACTTTGGCTAGTTTTATTAGGCAAAAACAGTTGATCGATAAAACTAGGGCCTTGATGATGATAAGGGAAGCAATGTTCATAAAATTGAACATCTTTAGATACAAAGAAAGTTTAAGTAAAAAAATTATATATTTTGTATCCTTTTTGCTTAGTTGAGTACCCTATGAACAAATAACGGTTAGCCCTTGGGTCAAATTTAGTTCTATCTCTTTTAAGGGTAGTCGTGAAGCAAAGACACCCAAATGTTTTCATCATATTGTAAGATGGCTTCATGCCATATAATTTTTCAAAAGGGTATTGTTGGTTGAGCATTGTTAGAGGTGTTCTATTTATAAGTGTGTACACAACACACAGTCTCCCCAAAAATGAATTGGTATCTTTGATTGAAAATATAATGCTCTTGCTACTTCGAGTAAATGTCTGTGTTTCCTCTCAACAACTTCGTTTTTTTGTGTAATATCCCTGAATTTCCGACCCTCTGAACGGAACCAGAACTGCAAGAGAACGAAGGCAATTCGGGGGTGTTACAGGTGGTATCAGAGCCAGTGGTTCCTATCTTTCCTAAATGCTTCGTGTTTTTTCTAATGCTTATTTTTGTTTTTGTTTTCGAAGTTAAACTGCTTTGAGAGTATGGGTAGACATGGGTTAGGTACATTTATATATGCATGCATTTTGAGTATTATTGCTCATGAATTTACACGCTTATGCATATGATCTTTGTGATGATTGGAATGAATCTTTGTAATGAATTTGTTGTGACTTAACAAATGACATGTTATTTATTGTAACTTTAATCATGAATTATGGTTATATGAGCATATGTTGCAAGGTATGGGTGCGTAAAAGGCTACATTTTTTTATGTACATCCTAGTTAAGCTACGAGTTACCGTACTTATCTTCATGTGGTTGGTTAGATAACCTTCAACCTTATATTAGTTGATTATGTGCTTATGTTTCATTGGTTAGTAGTTTATTTAAATATTATTTAGATAAGCTTATTAGTTCAATTTTTTTAGTGAAGTTAATGACTAGTTATTTCGAAATAAGGTTGAATTTCATGTAAAACAAGAATGTATGCCTAGTTAGAATTAGTATACAAAGTGTGTTCATGGCGATGAAGCAATGGCTTAACGAATCGTGAACATCCTTCGATTGTGAAACTTTTGATTGCAGGAAAATGCCTCAATTGTCTAGTCAACGTTTGAGGAGACGCTCGAACAAAGCCTTACGAGAACTAGTCATGGAGCTAGCCGAGGAAAGGAGATCTAGGTCTACGCCAGATGTTGAGATGGCGGCCTTCATGAGCAAGAGCATCTCACAGAACAAACCCCCTGTGTTTTCCAGAGCTGGAGAACCCGCAATTTGAGAGAACTGGTTATGGGAATTTGATAAGATTTTCAACGTGGTGCAATGCTCTGAGCATCTGAGAGTGGACCAAGCCGCTTTCTACCTACAAGAAGAAGTTGATTACCGGTGGTCCAATACCAGAGGTAACTTGATGAGTGATCCTCATGAGCCGTTGCAATGGAAGGAGTTCAAAAGGGTGATTCGGGAAAAATTTTACCCACCTCATATCAGAAAGCAAAAGTTCAATGAATTTTCAAAGCTTGAAATGGGTGATTTAACGGTTGATGAATACTATAGGAAGTTCATGGAGTATGTGAAATATTGCCATGATGATGTCCCTACCGAGGAGCAGAAGATGCAGCATTTTGAGTTGGGGCTAAGCAATGACATTCAAGTGCATGTTGATAGTGACCGGTACACCACTCTGAATGCGATGTTCCAAAGAGTTTCTCAAGTGGGGAGTTTACTACATAAAGATAAAGGAAAGAAGCCTGAGACTAGCAGTGTAGGAGTCAACAGTAGGGACAAAAGTAAGGAGAACTTCCTGCAGCAACACCATTCCCAGCAGAATAAGAAACACATAGGCTTCTCAAACTTTGAAAGAAATGGAAAGCCGCACCATAGGGGGTTCAACAATAAAAAGAAGAATGGAGACAATAATAGTAAGAAAAGAGTTTACTTCTGTCGCAAGTGTCCAAACAACCACCTAGGGAAGGATTGTCATGGGAACTTGGTAGAATGTAGTTGTTGTTGTAAGTTGGGGCATCGTGGCTTCGAATGTTATGCCAAGCATGGGCGTCCGAATCAATAAAACTGGGCGACAACAGAATGTTAAACTAAAGAATTTTGGGAATTAGAGGAGTGGGAGTGACTACCGTGGTCAAAGCCTATATCAGCCGAAGAATGGGAATGGATATCGGTCTAATCCAAGCAACTATAAACCCGTAGAGTCTAATGGTCGAAATACTGGAAGTGCGGGGATTAGTGCGCTCACTACTCAATCAACACCTGGGAGATTGACCCCCATCAGCACAAGGGAAGCAGAGGATGCAAAGGATGTGGTGACATGTACGTTTCTTGTGAACTCCGTGCCAGTCAACGTGTTATTTGATACTGGAGCATCAAATTCTTTTGTATCTGCATCAGTAATCGAAAAGTTAGGATTAAAGGAACCCGAACCATCTTTGTATTCCGTAGCAGTTCCTTCAGGGGAGTTATATCAATGCACTAGATTTTATAAGAGTGTTCCTTTGACCATCAGGCGGACCCCTTTCTCTAGTGACCTATATGAGTTAAAGATGTGCGACTTAGACATTATTCTTGGGATGGACTGGTTGGGCGGTTTAAAGCAATTTTTGAATGTGAGAGGCAAGAAGTTAGACTTGTGGGATCCAAGGGGAAGAAAGTTAAGTATTGCAAGGCTACTTCGGATATACGAACGAAGATGGTATCGTCCCTGAAGCTGAAAATCCTATCTAGGAAGGGATTGCCAAGTTACCTATGCCATGTACGTAAGATAAAAGACGGGATTTTGACTCCCGAATCAGTGCTAGTTGTAAACGAGTTTTTCGACGTTTTTCCAGAGGAGATACTAGGAATGCCACCTGTTAGAGCTGTTGAGTTCACCAAGACCTAGTACCAGGGGCGGGACCTATATCAAAAGCACCATATAAGTTGGCACCAGCTGAAATGGAGGAACTTAATTAGCAAGTTGAAGAGTTATTAAAGAAGGGATATATTCGACCGAGTGTTTCGCCTTGGGGAGCACCTGTCTTGTTTGTTCGTAAGAAGGATGAGAGTATGAGGTTATGCATTGATTATCGGGAATTGAACAAGATAACTGTGAAGAACAAATTCCCTCTTTCGAGAATTGATGATTTGTTTAACCAACTTAAAGGGGCAGGGTTATTTTCCAAAATTGACTTGAGGTCTGGTTGTCATCAGCTGAGGATTGCGGAGCGTAATATTCCAAAAACAACTTTTAGGACTCGATATGGGAACTTCGAGTTCACAGTGATGCCTTTTGGGTTGACAAATGCACCTGCAGCTTTTATGTGCATGATGAATCAGGTGTTTAGTTCGTGCCTCGATAATTTTGTGCTGGTCTTTATTGACAATATCTTGGTGTATTTGAAGGATAAGGAAGAACACAATCAACACTTGAGGAAGGTATTGCAGATACTTCGGGAGAATCAATTGTATGCTAAGTTTTCTAAGTGTGAAATCTGGCTTGAAAAAGTGTCATTCTTGCGTCATTTTATTTCCAAAGAGGGAATTTCCTTCGATCTAGCTAAGATTGAGGCCGTGAGAGATTGGCATGCACCAAAGAATGTGACCAAAGTAAGGAGCTTTTTAGGTTTAGCTGGTTACTATAGGAGATTTGTGAAGGATTTCTCAAAGATCGCTCGCCCCATGACCAATCTGATGAAGAAAGACAAGAAGTATGAGTGGACAAAGGATTGTGAAGTAGCTTTCCAAACGTTGAAGGAGAGATTGACTACCGCACCATTATTAACCCTTCCGGACAGCACATCTGAATACGTCGTGTATAGTGGTGCATCGAAAAATGGGTTAGGGTGTGTGTTGATGCAGGATAGAAAGGTTATTGCTTATGCATCCAGACAACTGAAACCACATTAAGTCAATTACCCGACTCATGACCTAGAACTAGCAGCCATGGTCTTTGCTCTGAAAATTTGGAGACATTACTTGTATGGAGTGAAGTGCAAGATTTACACTGATCATCAGAGCTTGCGCTACTTGTATACGCAACAAAATTTGAACATGAGATAGCGAAGATGGCTAGAGTTGATTAATGACTATGATGTGGAGTTTGATTACCATGAGGGTAGGGCAAACGTGGTAGCCGATGCTCTCAGTAGGAAGACCAATCATTCCGTAGCTTCCTTGACTATTCCTAAAGAGTTGCAAAAATACCTAGAAAGATTGAATCTCGAGATTGTCTAGCATGGGGAGCTTAAGTCCAGATTAGCAACCTTATCCATCCGACCCTCAATTTTTGAAGAAATTTTAACAATCAAGTGAGTGACTCCTTATTAGAGAAAACGAGGGAGCAGGTTAAAGAAGGTAAAGCTGAAGGATTTTTCACAATATTCGAGGATGGTAGCATTCGATACAAGGGTCGATGGTGTGTACCTTCTTCTTGTACAGAGCTCAAGGATAAAATATTAACATAGGCTTATAGTTCGATGTATTCCATCCACCCGGGAGGAGATAAAATGTATCAAGATCTGAAGTAAACATTCTGGTGGTCTAGGATGAAAAGAGATATTGTTGATTTTGTTTCAAGTTGTTTGACATGTCAAAAAGTCAAAAGTGAACATAAGAGACTTGCAGGTTTACTCTAATCCTTAGGTATTCCTGTATGGAAATGGGATGACATATCCATGGACTTTGCTTTGGGTTTACCAAGGACTAGGTCGGGAAATGATACGTTATGGGTTATCGTTATAGACTCACCAAGAGTGTTAGGTTCATTCCGATGACTAATCAATTCAATGGAGTATGGATCAGTTGGCTCGAGCTTACCTTAAGAATGTTGTGCGATACCATGGTGTCTGTGATACTAGGTATGTTTCAAAATTTTGGGAAGCTTTTCAGGCAGCTCTGGATACAGAACTTCTAAGAAGCAAATCTTTTCTCCTAGCCACCGATGGACAGACCGAGCGCACTAATGGGACTCTTGAAGATATGTTGCGAGTTGTAGCCTTAGATAGGCAAGGATCTTGGGATAAGTGCCTAAATATGGTGGAATTTTCATACAACAATATTTACCAGGCAAGCATCCAGATGGCACCTTTCGAAGCTTTATATGGTCGCCATTGTCGAAAACCAGTATGTTAGGATGATTTTAGTGAAGCTGTCACTATAGTCCCTCATCACCTCCTTCTCTTGGACAATAGCCGGAGCACGCCACCTCCTCCCTCTTGGCCGCCAGTTCGAGCCCCAAACAGCAGCCATATCTGCATTTTTTTCGGTGCTCCCAATAGCCCCTCATCACCTCCTTCTCCCTCTTCTCTCATTTCCCCATTGTAAGCCATGTTCTTTCCTCTTTGTGAGCAATCTTTTACCCAAATTAAGTTTGTATGTTGTGATATTTAATCTCTTATTATTTAGATAGTTCAATTTGTTAAATTTGAACATGATATCTTGATTTTTGTTATGAGTTTGATTATTATGGAGAATTGAAAATAGACATTTAAGGTCTATACTCTATATTACAATGAATTTAAAGGTAGTATTTTGGGTAAATTCATGAATCTTAGTTTAGATTAAGTTATATCTTGTTAGAATTTAAAGTGGGTAAACATTAGAAAGTGTGAATTAAACTTGAATAAATTAGGGTTGGATGAATTCAAAAGGAGTATGTACTACTTTTGTGGCTCGGATGGTGTTTATTAATTGAAAATCTTGTATAAGCTTGTGTATGTGACTTTGTGGATGAATGGTGGCTAGTTATTGTTTATGTGACATTAATCATGGTGGCTTGACTAGTATTGTTGATACCTATTGTTGTTGAGTAATTGATAGTAATAACTACTAAGAAAGATTAAGGTTGCGTTTGTCATTAATCAAAGTATTGCTGTGGTTATTGTTGTTTGATGGGGTTATTAATTTTGAGATTGATTACGACCATGGTCAATGACCGTGGTGAGTTGGTTGTACATAATTTAGCTTGGTTGTTATATCGGTATGTTTACTTGTGTTGCTAAGCTGTGTGACTTTGACCCAAATTATAAGAATTGTTATTTGTTTGTCAAGCTACAAATTTAATTTATTCTTAATCGTTTTACTCTGAAATCTTCGGAAGGTAACAAATCATTACTAGTATGAGTAATATGATTGATACTAAGTGTAACATCATATATTATGTGTTCTTAAACCTTCCCTTGGATAGTTTGAGTATATCGCGCAAGCGTATGATTGCGTCCTACTCACTTTAAACACATCTTGATATAGAATTGACTGTAATCTAATGTTGTGGTTGGATTAAATTTAGTGACGTAGTTCAGGTGCGAGCATGGATTGAATTTATTGCGTAAGTACGTTAGACTACGTATTGGCATGAGTCGAAACTTTTTTGGCTAATAGTGTAGTTGTATGGAGTCAGTGCTTCTTAAATGATGTTAGGTAAGCTTATTAGTCTTACTTTTAACGTGTATAGGTGCCCGGTTCATAAAGGGGCGTAAGAACCTCCTTCGAAGTGACTTTTGCGATTCGTTATCTTGCAGTTGCAGGTAAGTACACGCAGTAGCTATTTCTTGCATGCATCTTAAATATATTTTTCTTTGCGTGATAATATTATATGAGCAATGCTGAATATGAATTGCTATTAAATATTATTAAGTTGGTGTTACAAGTGAGAATTACATGTAGAGATGGTAGAGAATGAGTTCTGATATTGCGAGAATAGAATGTTGGATTATATGAGATGGAATGGGAATGAGTCCCTTATTGATGATATATTAAGTTAGATATTTAATGTGATTCCACTGGATTGGTACCCCAGTTGGTTTAGTTCCTGGAGGCATGGATCATCTATATATGGTCGCTGTACGGGGGTATGATCATACTTTGCCATTCGGCGCTGGCATGGTCGTCACTGTCCTTGGCTGAGGTGTTATCATGTGGGTCTTGCAAACCCCAATATGGTGGTCTCTAGTCACATAGGAGTATATATGAAATCAATGAAGAGATAGAAAATGGTGAAGGCATTGAGAAGTACGTAGAAGTGAGAAATAGTTGGAGTAGATACTTATACATTGGAGTGCCATTTCTCCCTTGTTTTGTTGAATTGACTGTTAGTTACATATATGACTTGTTGTTAGTTACTGACGTGTACTGTTGTTTCCTACTATGACATGTTGGTCAATGACTTTACGTTGAGCAACAAGGGTATCATAGATAGATCTTGCAGGTTTTGGAGTTTCCTTGCATTGCATATAGGGGGAATTGAGTGAGAATCTTGACGCGTGCCATATTTTAACTTTTTTGACGCCACATGTGGTTTTTGAACTGAAATTGTGTGTTTTTGGTTTGAGGCGCGTTCCCTCCTTTTGATGTAATTCGTTCCGCTGCAAAGATTTGTTTCGTTTTATATTTCGTTATAGTATCTTGAATGGCTTGTATAGTTGGTTATGTTTTTTTTGGAAAACCTAAGTGTTTACATGGGAACCACGATCCATGCTTAGCATGTCGACTGAAGATTTGGCGATGACCTTTCTGCCGTGATTTTTGCTACGAGGCTATTGATGCCTCTTCTTCATGATGGTTTATTGTTTGTTTAAATCTTTTGGTGCGCTAAAATTCAAGGCAGATGCTGCCGAAATTTTTGTAGGAGTTTGTTTGGAAGTTTTTCTATAACCTCTTTAATCAAACTCTATCTTTCCTTTTATTTATTTATTTTAATTTATTTTAAGTGTAACACCCGAATTTCCTTCGTTCTCTTGCGATTCTGGTTCTGTTCAGAGGGTCAGAAATTTAGGGGTGTTACATGTTGAGGGGTTTCAACATAGCTTGTTTGATTTGCAATACCGTTTTCAAGGTAAAAGGCAAGTGTCTCTCCTTCTGTTAACTCCCTTGCATTTTCACTTTGGATGGCTTTTATTCTTTTGTTAACTTGAGTATAGACCATCTCATAAAAGTGCTAAAATGCAAGAGGAAGTCAGATTTATGTTTGATGAAACTAACCCATCTAAATCTTGTTAAGTCATCTACTATGGTAATGAACATAGTACACTTAAGTCTTGAGGGGTGTTAAAAAGGCCCCAATACATCAATATGCAATAGCTTAGATGATTCATTACTTTTTATTGAACTCCTAGGATACACATTTCTAGTTCGTTTGGCTAAATGACAAGTAGTACATATAATATCTTCTCTTGCTTCTTTATTAACAGACTTTTGAAAAAGAGAGTATAATTGTTTGAAAGGCAAATGCCCCAATCTTAAATGCCATAGTTTGGCCATGTGATATTTGTCCAGTTCTTCTTGAACTTTTGTTGGTGTTGACTACTTTTGCTCTTCTTGAGCACAGAGAGTTTTGTAAGAAGGCTGATTTTCAGAATCATTAGGGTAATATGCAAGGAGCATATTCCTTTAAACATAATACAAGCCATTAGAGACTTTACCAAGAGGTAAAGGCTTCCTCATCAAATTTGCCTGCATAAAACATCCATCACTAGTAAAGTATATTCTACACTTCATATCCAAAACTAATTTGTGGACAAACAGAAGATTGGAATTAAAATCAGGTACAAACAGCGCATCATTAAGTGTGATTCCTACACTAAGCTTAAAAGTCCCTTTATAAGTAAATTTTACCCTTTTACCATCTGGAACTGTTTAAAAATGATTTTTTCCAATCAAAGATTGGTAATTTGAAAACAAATTTATGTCAAAACAAATTTGATTAGACGCCCCACTATCTATGATCAAAGTGTCAAGATTATGGTAGGCTAAACAGAATTTACCTGCAAAGTGAGCAGAAGTGGATGGAGCAGCTTTATCTATATCACTTGTAGCACTTCTTTGTCTATCCAAGAGAGCAAGAAGTTGCGAGAAATGTTCAGGGGTGAACTTTGCATCTATAAGGCCCCGATTCTTGCTTTCTTGATCACTATAGACATATTGACCCTAGCAGCTGTGTTTTTCCTTTTTCTAGGTGTTGGATTTGAAGTTTGGGGGATACCCATGTACCTTCCAACACCTATCAAGGGTATGCCCATGCACTTTACAATTTACACAACAGAGGTTTGTATTTAGCCTCTTATTACTGGTTTTAGGCTTGCTATCTTGGTATTTTCTTTTGTCTACTTTGCAAGCAATGCTCTCTTATCCAACAATATTCTGCCCTCTCTTATTAGTTTCTTGATGTGTTTGTTGTTGTAACAACACACCATATGCCTCTGAAACAATAGGCACTTCTTTTGACATCAAGATATTGCTTCTTGCTTGTTGGTATTTATTATCCAATTTCATAAGGAATTGAATGAGTCTTCTCTTTTGTTGACTCTTCAAGATTTTGGAAGAAATATCACACTCACAATTCATGCAAGAGCAAATAGGTAAAGGATCAAGGGCATTGACCTCATCCCACAATGCTTTTATTTTGGTGTAAAAATCTTCAATAGAAGCACTACTACATTGATTAATTTTGCTGATATGCTCCTCAACAGAAAACAATTGTGCACTTGATGATTGACCAAATCTATGTTCCAATTCATCCCAAATTTCCTTAGATGTCTTGAAATAAAGAACACTCCCTAAAACCTTCTCATCTATTGCATTGAGAAGCCATTTAATCACTACATCGTTTACCCTATCCCATGCTTTGCCAAGAGACACACTATTAAGAGGACGTTTAACAGTCCCATCGATAAAATCAAGTTTATTTTTACTTGAAAGGCAAATGGTCACTGCTCTTTTCCACCCTTTGAAGCCTACACCAGTGAAGACGTTTGTAACAATATTTAATGTTGTGTCTGTGGGATGAAGAAAATAAGGGCTTGCTTGATTCATGGTTGGGTTAACAGGTTTCTCATGTTTTTCCTTAGTTGCCATATCTAAGAACTGAAAAGGAGAAGCAATAGGTTTTAGAAACCAAGACCAAGGACTGTGGATCAATTGGGCACAAAGAAAGAACTGGATTCTTGATGGAGAAAGCCATGATCGAAGAGTCAAAGCAATTGCTCTGATACCATGCGATAAAATGTGCAAAATTTAGGAGGAGAAAAAAATATGATTTCATTGAATTAATGATCGAAAACATACATTGGTTATGTTTACAAAGTCTCTATACATAGAGACTGATCAAGAACAAGAAAGCAATAATCTAACTATAGTGTTTACAAGAGGTTAACTAACTCAAGTTAGTTATAACAAACTCAAGTATAAAGTAACTAACAAACTAACACCTAATGCCTAAGACACATGCAGTGGAGGATTCCTATAATCTATTGAGATCGAGCTGCAGCAATAGTGTTCTGATGCATTGATTGAGTACTCAGTGATTAGCTATTGTGCTGCTGCTTGGTTTGTGTGTGCAACATCCATGAAACATCAATCCATGACCAGCAGCTTCCTTCTGGTTCCTGTAAAGATCACATACTTTATCATGATCTTTTTCTTGATTTTTTTTGAGTTTTACCTTCTTCTTTGGTATCTGTGATATCTCGTCGGCAAAAACTTGAATCATGGCCGATATACGCCCAATTTCGGTTATAAAACGGTCAAAAAGGGTGATTTATGTGGTGGTGCGCCGTTTTTCCAAAGCACGTTACAATTCGCGTGATATCGGAACGGTAGATTGGAAAACTGTGTCAACTCGGCCGAGTTTTGACACCATGGTTACAACTCTAAATATAGATTTGGGTTTGAGTTTTGAGAGTCGTCTTTACAAAAGACGGTCTCTCAAGAGATCACTTGGTTTATAATTTATTTTTCAATATTCTTTAAAATATTACTTAATCTTTTTTGATTTGTTCTTCCTATTTATTTTTTTTGAAGATTTCAATGTAAACTCAAACCTTAAGTAATTTTAATTTTGAGTTTTTAAAAATTCTAAAAAGTTGATATTTAAAAATTATACATTGAGACGAATCTATCAAGATCCTATATGAATTTTAAAAAATTCTAGAGAAGTTGATTTTTTTGGACTTTAACCATCAATTTAATCTTTAACTAAAATAATTCCTTCCCTTAACATTCAAACAGTTTTCAAGAATTGTAATATTCTTTCATGAATTTATGTGAAATTAGGGAAATTAGGGTTTTCTTCATTTTTTTGTCATTGTTCTTTTTTTGTTTTTTTTTGAAAAGTAGTATTAATTGTTTTGTGTTTTTGGATTAAGACATATAAAGAATTGTAGTTTGTTTGTTGGATTTTTGAATTGGAAAATATCCTACAAATTATGTTGCAAATTTATTTGTGGAATTTACCTCTTTATGTTATATTATTTTAGATATTTTTTGATCTTATGTTGTCATTATAATTGCCTCTTTTGATGAATATTGATGTGAGATTGTATGTTGATCACATTGTAAGATTTAGGGATGAATGCATAATTCTTAGGGTTTTTGTTGTTAATGGTCACTCAAACTAGCAAAACAACATTAAAGAAGATGAATATAGAAGATGAGGCAAAGATCCATGAGGTGCGTAGTTCACACAGTCATGGTGCGCAGGATGCGGAGCACTTGATGTTTTGGTACTCGGGGTGCGGAGAATACCGCGGGGCGTAGAGTGTGTTCTGTTATCAAGTCGCGGCTTGCGAAATTGTATGCGGCTCGCGAATTGACGATTATTTTTCACGCGGTGTAGTTTCCTTTTTTCTTTGATAAATTATTTGTGGATACTTGGAGCCCAAGTTTTCTTTTAACTTGGTTTTATTATAACTACCCCCTTCTTATTAGTGTTAGGGTTCATTATTCACAAATTAACATATATTACAAGAGAGCCCCATTATTATTTGTGAGTGTTATTAAGATTCATCTTGTAAATTTTTTGCGATTAAAGTAGAATTATTTATTCTCAGCAGGGCCTGCCCTGAGGGTAGGCCAAAGGGGCCACCGCCCAGGGCCCAAGTTAAAAATTCAGAAATACAATGTAAAAGAGGGCCCATTAGACAAGATAACATATAATAAAGAGGCCCAATTTAATTTTAATAACTAGAAAGTCTAAAAGTTAAACAATTAAATTAACTGAATGTATTCCAATTACTGCTTTTGTCCCCATTAATTCCCGAATTCAACTCCCCCATTAATTCCCAAGTGCTCTGCCAATTCCCAAAATGTTGGTGGGAGTGCATTTATATTCCAATTGGCTTGTCTTCCCAATATTTATGCATGGCATTGTTATGGTAGAGTTTTCAAATCTAAACTTTACTTCGTCAAATCCAGTTCAAATCCCGTTTATCTTGAATTCATATGTTCATTCCTTTCATTTTCCAATTTTCTGTTCATTTTGAATTTCGATTTTAATCTCAACTTGACTACATCAATTCCATGTTGGCTGATGATGCATCTTACTGTATCTTACTTCATCTTGCATATCAATATTATGTTGATTTCAATTTCTTGATTTCGATTTTTGATTTCTTAATGTCTTGCATTTCATCTTGATTCTTGAATTTCATGTTATTCTTGATTTCATATTTTCTATTTTTGATATTGAAATCTGAATCAATTTCAGACTCAAAACTTGCATGTCGATTACTTGTCTAAAGCTTGGTTTTTTTAAAAAAAAAAATAAGTTTTTGATATTTATTTTTTTAATTACTTAATGTAGATTTCATCTTGGTGTGGGATATAGCTTGATCTCAGAAGAAACCTTAGATGTTATTGATGGTGTACTAAAAGAAAACAAATAGAAGTTGAAGTATATGGAGTAATTCCTAGTTGTCAAAAAAATGTTAAGACAAAACATCCACCTCTGTGAGTCAAAACTATACAAGATTAATTGGAAATGATTATTTAGAAAACATTAATATGATAATATTATATATGATTATGCGAAATGTGCGTTGAATAAATTTTAAAAATTTTTTTAGAGGAGGCCTATTTTTTCATTTGGCCTAGGGCCCATAAAATGTCAGGACCGGGCCTGATTCTCAGTGCTGGTGGACGTAGCAATCAAATTGATAGCGAACCACATTAAAATTGGCATCAAGAGCTCAGGTTTTAGTCATTGGAGAGGTTTTTGATTGAAACAATGGTTGGAGATTCTACAATAAGAATTGAGAAATTTACCGGGAAAAATAGCTTTAGGCTATGGCAAATAAAGATGACGGCTATGTTGAAACAACAACAAATCTAACGTCCGTTGGGTTCAAAGAGTACTAACGTGGGGTTGCAAGACAGGCTAATTGACGGGTAATTAGCAGTAATGGAGGAAAAGGCTCATTCTACCATTTTGCTAAGTCTGGATATATCATCATGGAGGTCACTAATTAGGCTACAGTGGCAGAATTATGGTTAAAATTAGAGTCATTGTATATGACTAAGTCACTGACCAACAAGTTATTACTCAAGTAGCGATTGTTCAGCCTCCGAATGAAGTCAGGTACTCCCTTACGAGAACATGTTGAAAAACTTAACTCTATTTTGCTTGATTTACGTGATTTAGAGATTGAGATAGATGATGAGGATGCTGCATTGATTTTACTTATGTCTCTACCATCTAGTAATGAGAAATTTGTTGAGCCTTTTGTTGTTGGTAAGGACTCACTGACCTTAGAAGAAGTGAAGGCAGCAATTCATATTAGGGAACTTCGTCAGAAAGCTATAAGCGATAACAGGGAGAGTGGCAGTGGCTAGTGGGTTGTTTTTTAAGTTCGGGAAATCTAAAAAGAAGAAGGGGGTTAACAAGGGCAACAATACTAGGTCGAGTGCTGGAAACGACAACGAGGGATCTAGTAAGACTTCGTGGAAGACCTGTTATTACTATAAAGAATCGGGTCACTTTAGGGAAAATTTTGTGAGGAAAGGAAAGTCCCAAGCTGCTATAGTTGAAGAAAAATCGAAGGAGAACTATAATTCAGATGAAGACTTGGCATTAGTAAGTTCTGTTAAGTCTTAGGATCATTCTGATTATTGGGTTCTGGATTCAGGGTGTTTGTTCCATATGAGTCCGCATCGAGATTGATTTGACACGTATGAGTCTTGCAATGCGGGTAAGGTTATTGTAGGTAACAATGCACCATGTAAGATTATGGGTATTGGGTCCATGAAATTGAGGACTAGTGATGGGCGAAAGCTGACATTGACTAGGGTGCGACATGTCTCTGCGTTGGGGATAAATCTGATTTCATTGGGTACCTTGGATGATTTGGGGTACAATGAAGTGTTTTCGAATGGGGAGTTGTCCATTTATCGAGGTTTTGAGTTGGTACTTAGGGGTACCAAGAGGGACACCCTTTATGTCTTTAAGGGTGTTACACTATGTAGTTCTGCGGTTTGCGCATCGGTGTCTCACTAGGAGATGAGCAAGATTTGACACATGAGGCTTGGTCATATGGGGGAGAAGGGGATACAACTATTGTCTAAGAGGGGTCTACTATTCGGGATCAAGGTTGCCAACCATGAATTTTATGAGTATTGTGTGTTTGGGAAGAAACACATGTCAAAGTTCATCAAGGGTGCTTATATTACTAATGATGTGCTCGATTATATCCATTTAGAGTGCTGGGGTTTATCTAGGGTTGAAGGTATGGGAGGTTTTCGCCATTTTGTGTCATTTGTTGATGACAAGTTCCGATACACATGGCTTAGGTTGCTTAAGTCAAAGGATGAGGTCTTCAAAGCTTTTAAACAATTGAAAGATTTGATGGAGAATCGACAAGGTATGAAGATTAAGAAGCTATAAATAGATAATAGGCTGGAGTTTTACAAAGAGGAATTTAATTAGTTTTGTGCAGAGGAGGGTATTGGTTGGCACCATACTGTCCGGATGACACCCACAACAAAACGATGTTGTAGAGCGGGTTAATCAAACACTACTTGAGAGAGTTCGATGCATGCTCTCTAATGCAAGGCTTGAGATCAGGTATTCGAGTAAAGTTGTGATGACTGATGACAACTTGTTATATCATCAATAGGGGTCATCATTCGAGAATTGACTTCAAAATTCCGTTTGAGATCTGGAGTGGTAAGTTACCTAATTTTCTCTAATTTGAAGATCTTTGGTTGTGTTGCTTACTTTCATGTTAGTAACGGTAAGATAGACCACGAGCCAAGGTAGGGTGTTTTATTAGGTACGGTGATGGTGTGAAGGGTTTTGGATCTATTCACCTTCGGAGGGTCGGGTCATTCTTAATAGGGATGCTACTTTCGATGAGAGCACCCTGTATTCCAAGAAGATCTCGGAGTCTTCTGATTTAGAGAAGGAAGGAGAGAACTGAACCAAATATGCAAGGCACACATGGTTCAAGTATAGGAGAAGAAGATATGGAGCAAGACGATGATGATACACAGCCTAGAGATCAACATATGCAACAAATACTCCAAGAATTAATAGCAAATAGTCAAAATGACCAGCCACGATTTTCCATCAAGCAGGCCACCTTACACTCATTCTCTACAGTGCACCGAAGCCTTTTGGAAGGCACTAAGGATAGGAATGGAATCTTCCTACTTGAATCTCACTATCAAGAACCAAAACTCCTGCTAATAATCACAAGAGAGCCACTAGAAATGGAGTGGAAGATTGCTTGGCCAACAGAAAACCTGACAAAAATGGTCCGTGCACACTTTGACAAATCCGTTGACCAGGGGACCTTGCAGAGCTTGTGCAGATCAGGTCCAAGCTCCTTAAAGGACACGAAAGCCAAATTTGGAATCTCCATACTGGAAACTCACGTGCACAACCAAAGCCTTCCTCCCAAAACCTTTAGAAGACCATTAGAAAAGCGGTTGAAGGTGGTATAGTCGCCAATTTTGCTGTCAGAATTTTTCAGCACCTATTTTGTTGTTTTTTCGTGATTTAAAACGTGCACGTGTTTTGCACATGCCCGTTTTTGACCGTTATTTTCTTGTTAGCCTTATGTTCTTTAATTGTGAGAAGTATTTGATGTATCCATAGTCCTATAAATAGGTAAATAAAGCCCTTTAATGGGAAGTTCAGAATTTTGAAATAAAAAAATCATTGGAAAAATTACCCAAAATAATACGACCTTTCACTTATTTTCCAAGAATAATACAAACTTTCAATTAACCACCAATAATACGAACTTTGACATGCATTTTCCGCTGGCATACATGACCTATTTATAACCGGTAGTACAGGTCTTTTTTGATCGTTGCTCAGCAAGTTTCAACTGGTAGTACGAACTTTCAATTAACCACCAATAATACGAGATGAAACCTGCTGAGCAACGGTCAAAAAAATAACTGTACTACTAGTTATAAACTGGTCATGTATGCCAGCGGAAAATGCATGTCAAAGTTCGTATTATTGGTGGTTAATTGAAAGTTCGTATTATTCTTGGGAAATCAGTGAAAGGTCGTATTATTCTGGGTAATTTTTCCAAAATCATTTTCATTGTTTTCTTTCAACTTAGGTTGTTTGACAACGTGAGTGTTAGTCACACACTCCAAACCTTGGGTTGTTAGTCACACAACCCCAAGGCCTATCCTGCACACCACAAGGTAGTCATTCCTTGGGTGGCAACCATCATTTCATAAGGATACGCATAGCGACACAAGGTGGCCAGGCAAACAGAAAATCAAGAATTATTTTCTTGAAACTGATTTTCGTGGCTGTTTGAAGGCAACAAGTGGACGTCCTTTTTGTGAAATTCTTCTTCATCCATTGAAGGCAAATGAAAGAGTGCCATACCCTCTTTAATTTGGTGCAAATTGGTACCAGAGCTTCGTTCGTGGAAGGGCAAGAGGACACGCACAAAACTACAATCAAGAACAAGTTAACAATTCTGAAATTCTGGATTTGCGATTTTGGGTGAGATCTTTCTAATTTTTTTTTCTTTTGATTACAATATAGTAATCATGTGAATCTTAATTGATGCATTTGTCAAAGAAAGAACGAATGACATTGATAATCCACATGATCATTGATTCGTTTTTTTTATTGCAAACAAGAAGTAGGATTCTGATTTTTTTTTAAAAAAAACGCATGTATCAGCATTTGTTCTGAATTTTTTTTTACATATGCCATAAACTAATTTCTTATTGTGCAAATTGATTTGTGCAAATTAGTGTGCACATTAACAATTGAATTTGATAAAAAAAAAGCGACTTTTAAGAAAAAAATTGATGCTGTTAGAATTAGATTATTACTGTCAGAAATTTGTGTGCACATACGTGCATGCTGCTGTATTGTGTTCTTTTCCCTCTGCTTTCTTTGTGTGCACTTTGAAGTCTTTAAAAATTCCTTCTTGTTGTTGTTAATTTTTGATAATCCATAGGTTTATTAAGCCATTCTGTGCAGGACAAGTGATTCTGATTTTTTTGTTCAAAGAAAGCCAATTACAGCACATTCTGAATTTTTCCAAATGGTATCTTTTGTTGTTCTTTGTGTGACATTTCTTTGAGCACCTTTGTTTTGATTCAAGTCTGATTTTAGATTTTTGTTTGTTTAAATTTTGTGTCTTGTTGCTTTTTGTTAAAAGTTGTTATCATGGATGCTAGAATGAATGACATAGAGAATTCATTAAGACAAATCACTTAGGCTCTAGCTAAAGCAGGATTAATGCCTACTGAGAGACCTAATACACAACCTAACAATCCCATACCAAGAAACCATGAAGACAGGACTATAAGAATAGATATTAATGACTTTGATGGTTTGACACTTGACCCTGAGGTATATATTGAGTGGGAGGCAAGCTTAGATAGGTATTTTGAGTTTAAAGACACACCTCCTGAAAGACAATACCAATTAGAAAAAATTAAGCTCACTAAGATGGCAGCTATATGGTTAGAGGGGTTGCAAAAACAAAGAAGAAGGGAGGATAGGTCTAAAATTAGCACCTGGGATAAATTGAAAAAACACTTAAGGAAGAAGTATGTCCCTGCAAATTATAGGCAGCAACTTTATCTTCAATGGAATAGCCTTACTCAAGGAAATAAAACAGTAGCTGAATATGTACAAGAATGGGAGAGGTTGTCTTTACTTTGTGAGGTCCCTGAGACAGAGGAAGTGAGGAGAGCTAAGTTCTTAGGGGGGTTAAAAGAGGAGATAGCCGAGAAAATGTTAAACACTCCTAATTTGACCTTTACTGAGATGTGTAGTTTAGCCATGAACTATGAGAGGTTTGCCAATAGAAGAAAAATGAATCAATCTAATACAAGCTTTAATAGAGACCTTAGGAATCAATCCCCAAAGACACCTAACGGACCTAGTAATATTCCTAGGGAAGACCCAGATAGTAGGAATAAAGGAAAGCCAAAGGAAGATTTACCCTTGAAAGACATAGTGTGCTTTAAGTTTCATGGACGTGGACATTATAAGAGTGCTTACCCTAATGCTAGAGCATTTACTGTACAGGAATGGAGAGACATTAATAAGGATCATAGCGTTAGAACCATATTGGTAGCACAGAATGGTGGAGAAGAGGAAACATGGCCTACTTTGGATGAAGGAGCATTAGAGGGAACCTATAAGGTGACTGACTCAGGAAAATTAAAGAGATATGAGGATAGTGAGGAAGAATCCGAGTCTGAAGAGGAAGAAAGGGAGAGAATTTTACCTGAGGAGGAACAGTACAATCTTATTATTAGGAGAAACTTTCACACAACCCCCAAGGAAAAATGCACTTATCAAAGAGAGAATATATTCCAAACTAGATGTAAGATTAAGGATAAGACATGCACACTAATCATAGATGGAGGGAGTCAGTCTAATTGTGTTAGCTTAGACCTTGTGAATGAACTGAAACTTAACACCAGACCACATCCACACCCATATAAGCTTAAATGGATAGTTGATAAAGCAAGTGGAGCCGTGAACAAACAGTGTTTAGTAAGCTTCACAATTGGGTCATATAAAGATAAGGTGATGTGTGATGTGTTGGATATGAGTGTTTGTCACCTACTGCTTGGTAGACCATGGCAGTATGATAGGAAGGCTACACATGATGGTTTTTCTAACACATACACTGTGAGACATGAAGGAAAGATCAAAGACTTAATTCCTTTACCACCACACAAGACCACACCTCTTCCTAATAGTCACACTTTACAACTTTTGAACAAGAAAGCTTGCCTAAGGACCAAAAATACTGTTCACAAAGGAGAATGCATACCCTTATCTCTTACTACTACACCTTGGGAACATCATAGCATGAATCTTGTTAGGGCTAATAATGGATTATCCAACATGACACATTTGATTACCGACAAAAGGGTAGATGATGCTCAAAATATAGCTAAGTGGTACTTTGCAGAGATTATGAGATTGCATAAGTTCCCTAGAAACAACAAATTTCTTAGTTACCTTTGGGAAACCTTATGGAGACTATTAGGCACAAAGTTTTTGTTTAGTACATTTCACCACCCACCAACTTATGGGCACACAGAGGGTACTAACAAGACCTTGGACTCAATCTTAAGCACCTTAGTGAACAAACAAGTAAGGGATTGGGATTTCAAGCGGTGTCAAGTAGAGTTTACTCATGATAGAAGTTCCAGCTATAACACTAAGCATCTAATTTTTGAATGTGCCGATGAAAAAGACTCATTATTACTTGTTTCTCTGATTTCTACTCATGAACATGCCAGGAAAATCATAGTTGTTGTGGAGCAAGCCAAGGAAATGATAAAGCTGTACAACTTAATCACAACGAACATTCATAAAACTAATGGGAACTACGAGTTCAATGCCGATAAAGACATACCTACAGAATTGAGGATAATTCTCTCTCAAGAAGGGGGAGTTGAACCAAATATGCAAGGCACACATGGTTCAAGTATAGGAGAAGAAGATATGGAGCAAGATGATGATGATACACAGCCTAGAGATCAACATATGCAACAAATATTCCAAGAATTAATAGCAAATAGTCAAAATGACCAGCCACGATTTTCCATCGAGCAGGCCACCTTACACTCATTCTCTACAGCGCACCGAAGCCTTTTGGAAGGCACTAAGGATAGGAATGGAATCTTCCTACTTAAATCTCACTATCAACAACCAAAACTCCTGCTAATAGTCACAACAGAGCCACTAGAAATGGAGTGGAAGATCGCTTGGCTAACAGAAAACCTGACAAAAATGGTCCGTGCACACTTTGACAAATCCGTTGACCAGGGGACCTTGCAGAGCTTGTGCAAATCAGGTCCAAGCTCCTTAAAGGACACGAAAGCCAAATTTGGAATCTCCATACTGGAAACTCACGTGCACAACCAAAGCCTTCCTCCCAAAACCTTTAGAAGACCATTAGAAAAGCGGTTAAAGGTGGTACAGTCGCCAATTTTGCTGTCAGAATTTTTCAGCACCTATTTTGCTGTTTTTTCGTGACTTAAAACATGCACATGTTTTTGCACATGCCCGTTTTTTACCGTTATTTTCTTGTTAGCCTTATGTTCTTTAATTGTGTGAAGTATTTGATGTATCCATAGGCCTATAAATAGGTAAATAAAGCCCTTGTAATGGGAAGTTCAGAATTTTGAAATAAAAAAGTCATTTTCATTGTTTTCTTTCAACTTAGGTTGTTTGACAACGTGAGTGTTAGTCACACACTCCAAACCTTGGGTTGTTAGTCACACAACCCCAAGGCCTATCCTGCACACCACAAGGTAGTCATTCCTTGGGTGGCAACCATCATTTCATAAGGATACGCATAGCGACACAAGGTGGCCAGGCAAACAGAAAATCAAGAAATATTTTCTTGAAACTGATTTTCGTGGCTGTTTGAAGGCAACAAGTGGACGTCCTTTTTGTGGAATTCTTCTTCATCCATTGAAGGCAAATGAAAGAGTGCCATACCCTCTTTAATTTGGTGCAAGAACATACTACAAACAGATGGGGTACTTGAGGTACATCAGTCATCCATTGCTGACTTACCTCGAGTGCAATTTATTGATGATGATGTTGAGGTTCTAGTGCCGGGTACTCCTAAACCTAAGGTTGTTCCATCTTCTCCTAACTCTGGGGAGAAGGTAGAGCAATCTAATTAGGGGTCATCTAGTCAATCTGACACTATTCTTGAGCGACCTAAACGAGTTATCAAGAAACCTGTTAGGTTGATTGAAGAGATGGAAGAAAGGAATTGCTTTGTTGAGAATTTAATAGGTTATGCATTGAGTGTAGCTGATGATGTAGAGTTATATGAACCTGCCATGTATAAACAAGCAATCAGTTGTAGTGAGTTAGTGCAATGGCTTGCTCCAATGGGTGAAGAGATGCAGTCTCATTACAAGAACATAGTGTGGGAATTTGTGAATGTATCGAAGGGGAGGAAGCTTGTAGGGTGCAAGTGGATTTTTAAGAAGAAAGAAGGGTCGTCTGAATCTGAGAAAGTTCTTTTTAAGGCTAAGCTAGTTGTAAAGGGGTTTAATCAGGTAGAAGGGGTTGATTTATTGGAGATATTCTCACCAGTGGTTCAACATACTTCTATTCGTGTGCTATTGTCAATTGTAGCACACTATGACCTTTAGCTGGAGCAACTTGATGTTAAGATGGCGTTCCTTCATGGTGATGAGGAGGAGATTCTGATGAAGCAACCTAAAGGATTTTAGGTTCTAGGGAAAGAGCACTATGCATGCAGATTGCTGATGTCCTTGTATGGACTTAAGCAAAGCCCTCGCTAGTGGTACAAGAGGTTTGATTCTTTTACGGTTTCGCATGGATTTTATAAGAATTCTTATGATTGTTGTTTTTATCATAGTAAGCTGGATGATGGTTCCATGATTTATCTGTTTTGTTATGTTGATGACATGCTTGGTGCCACAAAGAATAAATCTAATGTTGTTAAACTTAAGGAGTTGCTTAGCTTAGAATTTCACATGAAAGATTTAGGTCCAGCTAAGAAGATTTTGGGTATGTATATCTTTAGGGATCAGGCTAGGGGTAAGCTTTTCTTGACTCAGAAAAGTTACATCGAAAAGATTTTATCTCGTTTTGGGATGGAGAAATCAAAGCCTATAAGTACATCAACGTTCGTGAGCTACAAATTGTCTTTATCTATGTCACCTCAAACTGAGGAGGAGTTGGCATATATGTCTAGGGTCCCTTATGCCAACGTAGTTGGTTGTTTGATGTATGCTACAGTCTCTACTAGGTCGGATACTACGCACGTTGTTAGTGTTGTAAGTAGGTTCGTGGCTCGACGTAGGAGAGCGTTGGCAGGGGGTGAAAAGGATTTTTCGCTACTTGCGAGGGACAACTGATATTGGTCTTGTGAATGGGATTGGTAAGGAGTGTTTGGTAACTAAATATAATTATTCTAATTGTGCCGCTAATGTGGATACCAGGAGGTTGGTGACCGGGTATGTGTTTACTTTGGGTGGTTTTGTGGTTAGTTGGAAGTCTACATTGTAGTCTTCAATTAAGTTATTTAGTATCAAAGCTGAGTACATGGCTCTTACTTCTGCAGTTAAGGAGTCTATATGGCTCAAAGGTCTTGTGAGTGAACTGGGTATTTCACAGGATTTTGCTATGATGTATTGTGATAGTCTAAGTGCCATTTTCTTAGCTAAAGATCAAGTGCACCAAGATCGGATCAAGCACATTGATGTCAAGTATCATTTCTTATGTACTCACAAGAGGGTAAAGGTAAAAAAGATCGAGACTGCTGAAAACCCAGCTAATTTCTTTACTAATTTTGTTCCATTTAGTAAAGAAATTAGCTTAGACTTGCTTAGACTTGCTAAATATTGATTAACTATATGATGTAGTAGGCCCTTAAGGGCAGTGTTGGGGAGCTCTTGTTGCAGGTATGTTGGCCTTAAGGTGGAGCTTGCCCGGGACTTGTGATGTAGGTGGAGCATTATGAGTTGTTATACTTGGTGACGAGTATGTGATTGGTTTTGTTTGAAGACTTGTCGGGATGGGTCTTGATTGAAGACTTATCGGGATGTACGACATATGCATGAGCTTTGCATCGGGTTTTTGGCTTGAGACATGTTCACTATGTCTTGATGAGCTCGTTTGCTGAATACGAGCTTTTGTCAAGGTGGAGATTGTTGTTAATGGTGACTCAAACTAGCAAAACACCATTGACGCAGATGAATATAGAAGATGGGTCAAAGATGCACGGGGCGCCGAGGAGCTCGCGGAGCGCGAAGCACTTGCTGTTTGGGTACGCAGGGCGCGGAAAATACCGCGGGGGCGGAGTGTGTTTTGTTTTCAAGTCGCAGCTCGCAAATTGACGATTATTTTTCAAGCGGTGCAGTTTCGCTTTTCTTGGACTTGTTAATTGTGGATACTTAGAGCCTAAGTTTCCTTTTAAGTTGGTTTTATTATAAATACCCCCTCTTATTAGTGCTAGGGTTCATTATTCACAAATTGAGAGATCACAAGAGAGACATTATTATTTGTGAGCAACGTTGTTAGAATCGCGACTTGGATCATAGGATCGTACGATCCTACGATCCAAATCGGTCTCAGTGCATAGAGTCGGTCATAGGATCGAAAATGGGTGGAATCGGTGTAGGATCGTACAGGATCGAGTAGGATCGTATAGGATCTCGATTTATTTACGATCCCACCGATCCTTTATGCTTAGATGAACAGTAGTGGCGTAAGAATTAGCATCGGGAAAATTAGTTTCCGACGGACTGTAAAGGATAAAAACGGTTCGAGGAGGAAAATTCTTGACTTTAAATTTACAAAAACATGGAGAAGAAGTAGGATGAATTATTGTTATTACTGGTTTTGATTGTACTGGAACTTTTAATACAAGGATGCCGACGGTTAGTTGAACAAATGGACATGGGTCGTCCATGGTTTTTTTCAGTTTCTCTCTTCAAAACGACTTCGTATTAAAGGAAATTTGCAGTTTCTACACAGTGAAACGTGATTACTACAAAGTTTAAGCAAAATGTCTATAAAATCATGATTAATTATTTTGGAGAATTTGAAGAAGGAATTATTTATGGGTTTATGGTTTTGAAAATGAGAAAAATGAAATAAAAAATTAGATGTCCTTGAAAAGTTGAGGCGGGTAGAGAGAGAAAGAGAGGAATGAGTTGTTTACAAGAGTTGATGTAGTACAGCTAGTTATAGGTTGTCATTAAACCAAGTCTATTGCTATTGGTATTGGAGTCTAGTATTTGTGATAATGAATTTCTTATACTTTTTGTTACCTACTTAATCTAATCTTTAAATTAAATTAAATACCATCTGTTGGCCCATTTGGTTTTGATGATAACATAAACTTTAATAAACAAACATATTTTGTCTTTGAGATTGTTTTGATAGGTCAAATATTCGATCTTTATAAGGGTCGTTGATGGACTTTTAAGCGTTGAAAAGGGATTACTTAGTAACTGTTCCAAGATCAAGTCAGAGTTCGAAGATTGGTCAATCGGAGACAGTGCAGTGTTCCCAGAATCAGCGGTCAGAGGAGAAGTCAACAAAAATAATTAGGAAAATAATTTTTATTTTTATTTTTATTTTTTTGATTTGTTGTACAGATGAATTAAGTCTAGAATGCACAAGGAAATTAATTAATAAATTAATTTAACTAACTCCTAAAAAGTCTCCTTAAAATTAGGATCTTAAAATAAGTTTTCTTAAATTGTCTTAGCTATTTTTAGCTAAAAGACAAGAAAACTTGGAGTAACTACCAAGCTTTCCTACCACTCTCACGCGTAAACTAACCCTCAACTCCCACTATCTTTGATCATGGGATTATGGGTAGTTTAGATCTAAAAATCTATATAAATGATTTTTCTAACAACCGACACATTTGGTGATCATTTGAGAGAGATTTATTTTTCCGAAAATATTGTGCCCAAAAATATTTCGTGAGGTTTACAAAACAAAGGAGAGGAAATCTTGATTGATTTTAATTGCCAATTAATTTCAAGATTTAATCTTTGTGCTATTCTTGATATGATTCATCCATTTTAGATAAATCTTGTAAAGGGTTTATTTGAGTGATTTTGTTATTTAGACTTGGGTAAGTCTAAAGAGAGGAGGAGAAGAGTAGAGAGAAGAGAAACGGTAAGAGGTTACCGTGAGTAGAGAAAACGGTAAGGAGTTACCGAGAGAAGAAAAAGAGAGAAAGAGTAGGAGAAGTTATTTTATGTAATAGAGGAGTGATTTACATAAAATAATAGAGAAGAGAAATCCCTAGTGGGTCGTGGTTTTTTTTCCCACGTTAAATCTTGGTGTTCCTTTTATAGTTTTCCTTTATATTGTCTTGAGTATTTTGTTATTCAAAATTCCGCAAGAAAAAGGGCTAAAAATACTCAAAGGGCGAAAGTAACAATTCACCCCCCCTCTTGTTACAGTTCATTGTCTCTAAGTTTGGAAAAACAGGATGGAGATCTTCATCAAAGCCGAAAATTATCAAGTTTGGAGAGTCATCGAAATTGGAGATTTTGAGGTAACAACTACCAACTCCAATAACGAGACTGTTCCCAAACCTATCACAGAATATGAGAAAGAAAATTTTCAAAAGATGGAAATGAACGCTCTTGCTATTAAATTGCTTCATTGTGGGCTTGGTCCAAACGAACATAATCGCATTATGGGATGCAGAACCGCCAAACAAATTTGGGATCTGCTGGAAGTTACCCACGAAGGAACGAGTGAAGTTAAGCGTTCCAAGATTGATTTGCTCATGTCTAAATACGAAAGATTTGTGATGGAACCTAAAGAAAGCATTCAAGAAATGTTTACAAGGTTCACGAATATCACGAATGAGCTTGTCTCCCTTGGAAGGCTAATTCCCTCAGATGAACAAGTGCGAAAAATCCTAAGAAGCCTACCTCAAGATGATCGTTGGAGAGCGAAGGTCACAGCCATTCAAGAATCTAAAGATTTCACAAAGTTTAATCTGGAAAAGTTGGCTGGATCCCTTATGACTCATGAATTACATTTGGGAACAGCTGACAGTTCTAGGAACAAGGGTCTGGCTCTGACAGCAAACGATCAAGAAGAATCAGAAACTGACGAGGAAGAGGCAGCCTTGCTGGTACGTAGTTTCAGGAAGTTCTTCAGGAACAACAAGTATAAAAATCAGAGAAACAACAAAGAAAGAGGAACTTCAAATTCAAAAACATATGAATGCTACAAATGTGGAAGTACCGAGCATTTAATCAAGGATTGCCCATTATGGAAAAATGAGAAAGGCAAAGGGAAAGCAAGAGAAACAGGAAGACAACCTACAAAAGGAAACTTCAACAAAGCTGATTTACGCAAAGCCATGATAGCTGCATGGGGAGAATCCGAAAGCGAGACCGAAACCGAAGCTCCCGTTGAAGAAGAAGAAGTAGCCAATCTTTGTCTCATGGCGACGCATGATGAAAAGGCTAAAGGAAAAGAGGTACTGTCTACTGATCCATTTTCTGATTATTTATTTAAATTGGATAAACATAGATTAATTAAAATGATTTTAGAATCTCACGAAAATTTAGAAAAACAAACAACCATCTGTCTCAAAACTGAAAAAGACCTTAAAGCGTGTAAAGACCAAATATCCTACCTTAATTCTTTTAGGTCCGATGTGCAAACTCGATTCTTTGAATTGCTTGATAATAATGTGATGTTAAAAGAAGCTATAGAAAAGGTAAAAGAAGAAAACATCATGTTAAATATTGAATTGAATCAACTTAAGCAATTAGAGATGGAAGTAAATTACGAGTCTAATAAAGAAATTAAATGTGTCATTTTACAAATGAAATTAGACCTAGAATCCGCCTTAAAAGAAAATGATCGACTTAAGCTTGAATTAAATTCAAGAGAAAAAGGGAAAATCAAAGAAGTTCCCAAATGGATTCTTAATGCTAGAACCAAAGGAACCGAAGGTCTAGGATATGACAAACATGATAAAAAGAAAAAGGTCTACGTTGATCTCCCAAGTAACAAAGTCTGTTCCTTTTGTGGCAAAATCGGGCACCTGAAACATCAATGTTCAAAAAGGGAACAGCATAACAAAACGAACCAAATTTATGTCGATAGAGTTTGGATTCAGAAATATGATTCTTGTATAATCGACATGGAACCCAAGGATGGCTGGGTTCCACCCTCTAACCACTAAATTCGTTTTGCAGGTTCTAGTGAGGGGGAACAACTCATGGTATCTCGACAGTGGCTGTTCTAAGCACATGACAGGCGATAGATCAAAATTTCTCTCACTAGAAGCCTATGATGGAGGAACGGTGACCTTTGGCGACAACATGAAAGGTAAATCATTGCAAAAGGCAAGATAGGAAGGTCAAGTTCCCATACTATAGATAATGTATTTTTGGTCGAGAATTTAAAGCACAATCTTTTAAGTATTTCTCAATTTTGCGACAAAGGTAACTCTGTAAACTTTACTTCTGATAAGTGCATCATTTCTAGGAACGACACAGGAGACATCATTCTGGAAGGGATCAGAAAAGGGAACACCTACGTGGTGGACCTGCACACTGTTCCTAAAACCAGCCTAACATGTATAAGCGTTATAGAAGATGACCCTCTTCTTTGGCATAAACGATTAGGTCATGCTAGTTTTTCATTGCTTAATAATTTACGATCTAAAGACCTAGTGAGAGGATTACTGTCCCTAAAATTTCAAAAGAATGAAGTATGTGATCCTTGTGCTAAAGGAAAACATGCAAGGTCATCCTTTAAACCTAAAAATGTCGTGACCACCTCAAGACCACTTGAATTAATTCATATGGATCTTTGTGGACCTATGACAATCCAAAGTCGCAGCGGTAAGCGTTATGTTTTTGTTATAGTTGATGATTACAGTAGATTTACATGGACTTTATTTTTATCTAGCAAGGATGAAGCCTTTGATGAATTTGTTGCATTCGCTACTAAAATTCAGAAATCTAGTAACAATCAACTAGTCCACATAAGATCGGATCATGGTAAAGAATTTGAAAATTCAAAGTTTATGGATTATTGTAATGAGCATGGTTTAAGTCACAATTTCTCCGCACCTAGAACACCACAACAAAATGGTGTGGTTGAACGTAAAAAATAGAACCTTAGAGGAAATGGCTAGAACTATGTTGATTGCTAGTGGTTTACCTAGAAATTTTTGGGCCGAAGCCGTTAATACTGCATGTTATATATTAAATCGCGTATTAATTAGACCTATCACTTCTAAAACCCCCTATGAATTATTTAAAGGAATTAAACCTAATATTTCATATTTTCGAGTCTTTGGATGTCGATGTTTTGTGCATGTTAATGGAAAAAGAAATATAAGTAAATTCGATGAAATAAGTGATGAAGTGGTATTTCTTGGCTATTCATATCATAGTAAAGCATATAGAGTTTATAATAAGAAAACCATGTGTGTTGAGGAATTTGTTCACATAATATTTGATGAAACTAACTTTATGACAAGTGAACAAGAAACAGGTGATTTTAAGATAGGTCTTGCTGATTTAGACGATGAAGAACTTATACAAAAGGAACAAGATCAAGAAGAACAACAACAGGTTCAGAATGCTGAACCAAATCAAGAACAGGAGCCACAGGCAGAACAGGAACAGCCTGCAGTTCCTAATCCAGATATCCCAAGAGAAAATCAAGAAGAAAGAAATGATGGTGAACCAAATCAGAATCAAGTCAGTGAGCCTGCTTCCACGTCTGTCTCCACCAGAGACTTTGTTCCAAGACCGTGGAAACACCAAAAATCACATCCACTTGACTTGATCATAAGCGACATGAACAAAGGAATACAAACGAGGTCACAAATGAGAAACTTTTGTGCACACTTTGCTTTTCTTTCAACAATGGAACCCAAGAATCATGAAGAAGCTTTACAAGATTCGGATTGGGTGGTAGCTATGCAAGACGAATTGAATGAGTTTGAAAGAAATAAAGTATGGCACTTGGAACCTAAACCGAAGAACAAGAAGATAATTGGACTGAAATGGGTATTTAGGAACAAGCTGGATGAACATGGAACAATCGTAAGAAACAAAGCAAGGTTAGTGGTAAAAGGATACAATCAACAAGAAGGTATTGACTATACTGAAACTTTTGCTCCCGTAGCTAGATTAGAAGCTATTAGAATTCTTATTTCATTTGCTGCTTTCATGAATTTTAAATTATATCAAATGGACGTAAAATGTGCATTCTTAAATGGGTTTCTAGAAGAAGAAGTGTTTGTGGAACAACCACCTGGCTTTGAAAACCCAATTTCTCCGGATCACGTCTACAAGCTTGATAAAGCTCTTTATGGGCTAAAACAAGCACCTAGACAATGGTACGAGAGATTATCTAAGTTTTTGATTGATAACAAGTTCATACGTGGTAAAATTGATAAAACCTTATTCTTTAAGAATAAAGGTTCGAATATTTTAGTTGTTCAAATATATGTTGATGATATTATCTTTGGTGCTACTAATGAATCGTTATGTAAAGAATTTGCGGACCTAATGAGTAATGAATTCGAAATGAGCATGATGGGAGAATTAAATTTCTTCCTTGGTTTGCAAATTAAACAAACTGCTAACGGTATTTATATTCATCAACAAAAATATATAAAAGAACTTCTAAAGAAATATGGACTAGATAATGCTAAGACAAACCATACACCCATGGCCACTAACATAAGATTAGACGAAGACTCTAATGGAATTAATGGTTACCAAACAATGTATAGAGGCATGATAGGATCTCTACTATACTTAACAGCTAGTAGACCCGATATATCTTTTAGTGTTGGTTTGTGTGCTAGATTTCAATCAAATCCTAAAGAATCACATCATACGGCAGTTAAAAGGATTCTAAGATATTTAAAGGGAACAGATGACTTATCCCTATTTTATCCGAAAAGTGATGTCTATGACTTGAAAGGGTATAGTGATGCAGATTATGCAGGTGATCTTGTGAATAGGAAGAGCACTTCAGGAATGGTACAGTTTCTTGGATCTTGTTTGGTATCATGGAGTTCCAAGAAACAGAACAGAGTAGCTTTATCCACTGCAGAAGCTGAATACGTAGCAGCAGCAGCCTGTTGTTCCCAAATGCTTTGGATTAAACAACAGCTAAGAGATTTTGGTATTAAACTTGAATGTGTTCCTATTTATTGTGATAATACTAGTGCTATTTGCATTTCAATAGATCCAGTGCATCATTCTAGAGTTAAACATATTCATATTAGACACCATTTTCTTAAGGATAACGTAGAGCATAAAAATATTATTGTAAAACATGTCAATACTAGTGATCAAGTTGCAGATATTATGACCAAACCGCTTCCAAGAGAACAATTTGAAAAGATGAGGTTGGAGCTAGGTATGATCAAGCTTCACTAAAGTTTAATGCTAGTATTACTCTTCAAAACATCTTGAAAAATCGGAAGGGTTCAATCAACCACAACAACCAAGATTGATTATTCAATCATTGCGAGATTTGGGTATGCTTCTATTTAAATTTATGTCTTAAACTTAATCTTGATTGCTTGCATGTTTGAACTGATTAGACCAAGTAGCATACTTATTATATATTATTATTTTATATTATTACCCACATATTATAAATTATTTTCGAAAAATCACAAAAATATTTTATTTTTTCCACAAATTCCAGCATTTTATTTTTTAATTTATTTCGGTGAGCCAACATTATTTTATAAAATGGAAGACGGATCATCGAGGTGTTTCGGAAGGTAGTTATCTAAATCGACATATTCAACGAACTAAGCTTAATTAATAACCACCCTTACACCTCCTAAAACCTCCATAAAGGAAGTAGTACAAACCCCTCACTAACCGTCCCTTCACACCTTTATAACCCTTACACTCATTTGTCCCATCCATCACTCACATCCACCTTACTTGTACTACTCTTGCAAAACCGTCAACCCATTAAAAGCACATTTCTTTCTCAAATCCCTAATTTCTCTCATTTTCATCATGAAAACCCCAAAATCATCATCTTCAAGCAAGAAAATGCCGAAATCCACTCAACCCAAGCCATTACAAGTAATCTACCCTGACATTCCACCTTCATCATCACAAGAACCATCCAAGACCAACACGCCAAAACAATCCATCCATGCCGGTGAAAAGAGAACCCGTGAAACCCCTAAAGGTGCTTCTTCATCCAAACCACCTAAAAGGAGCAAGCGCATAGATCCTGATAGTGCGGAAGAGGTAGCCAAGGAGATGTCAGTCGGGTTTGGACTTGACAAATATTGGTATGATTCTACTTTCTTTCCCCAATTTCATGCTATTTTAGAGAATCAGGGTTGGGAAAAGCTAATGTACGATCATTCATGCAACCATATTTACCCAAATTTGATGCGTGAGTTTATCAAAAACTTTTCCATAGAAAACGGTGTCTGCTCCAGTACAGTTAAAGAAATTAAAATTGAATTTAGTAGTTTGATGATTGGCGAGTGGTTTGAAGTTCCTACAGTTGGTTTTGACACTTACTATGTTGGGTCTAAAATTGTTTTTTCGGGTATCACTGAGAAGACCGTCCTAAAATTTCTTGGTCAGGAAGACAAGAAAAGATTTAGTCACATGTCGTTGTCTCCTTTACACAAATTGCTTTACAACATCGCTCGTAGATTCATTTTGCCTCGCAACTCTAAGCGGAGTGAAGTAAATTTACGCGATGCTACGTTGATTTATTGCATGGCTAACCATATTAAAATAAATTTTCCGTCATTGATGGTGTCTCACTTGTCTGAGTGTGTTGAGAAGGGTCTCATGATTGGTTACGGAGGGTTGTTAGCTTGTATTTTTAAGAAATTTGGTGTACCGCTTGAGGGTCTTCGTTTCCCCATGTCCGCAAACAATCAAATAGGCGCTAAATGCCTTAAAAATTTACATTTAAATGTTAATGAAAAAGGAATTTTAGAGGACCTCATAGATGTTGAGGAGGTTGTGTCTGATGAAGAAGAAGTTGAGATTGAAGAGGAGGTTGAGGAAGAAGAAAAGAAAGAAAAGAAAAAGGAGGATCTGGTGCTGTTCCCTCTGCCAGTACTAAGGAGGCAGAGGTGAATGAGGATAAGAAGGAAGCTCCTTCTGAGGGGGAAGCTTCACAGGAGGAACTTGAGGAGGTTGACTCCAGTGATAGTTCAAGTGATGAGGAGGTTTCTAAGCCCATTAAGGAGGATTCTAAAATCGCTCCAAGGAAGAGTAGGAGGCTTGCTTCAAAGGCTAAGGTTGGTAAGGATGAAGTTACGTCCAGTCACCCTACCAAACAAACTGTTGGTGCCCCATCTTCACCTAAACCAGTGTCACCCATACCATCACCACCACCATCACCAATAGCCACTACTCCACCACCATTTACATCACCACCATCACCCACTGGTTTTGATAGAGACTCCTCCCCCTTTCCTCCAACTCCCATTGATCTTATCCTTGGTAAATTTGATTCCTTGCAGTCTCAACTCATTGCGTTTCAGAGTGAAGTTCGTGCCTCTTTATCTACCATTGCTGAGCAACTCACCAACATGGAAACACGTCTTGGTGCGAAGCTTGACACAGTGGAGGTGCAAACTGAATTTGTTGATGAGGAGCCTGCTGCCTGATCCCTCCTGTTTCTGTTTACATTTAAAAATTTAATGTTTGGTTGGCCCATTTTACTTGTAATCCTTAAACAATATTTTCTTTTGCTTTTTATGTACCAAGCTGGGGTACAAAACAGTTTATGTTTCATTTATGCTACTAACTAACCCACAACTTTTTAATCGTTATATCATCTTTATTTTCTATTCCCATGGTCTATAATGTTTGAATGTGTGCTTTCTTGGTTTATGTTTGGCATTTATTTTCTTAGTTTGCTGCTTACTATCTTAATTTGTCTAATGCTTGCCTTAGAGCTGTGGATTGATTCACACCCCTACTTTTTGATTGAGGCCAAAAGGGGGAAGAGTAGCAAACAAACTTAAATGAATGCTTGTGAATGCTTATGTTTTTGCTTAAATCTTGATAATTGATTCATTCTTTGTCTTGTGTTCTAAAATGATCATTGATTCTCTGTTTTGATCTAATAACTAAAACCTACGACTTAAGGTTAACTTTAGTTATTTTAGTCTGTTCTATATACTTAAGGGGGAAGAGTAGCAATTTGTTGACTTATTGTTTTGATATTCTTACACTTCATATGAAATGAATTACTTGTCTTATGAAATGATCATCATGGGAGTACTTATGGATAATTTGATTAAATGTTGTTTGATATAATTTATTAAATATCACTCTTGTTTATCTTTGATTCTCAAAACTCATGATATTTTGAGTTACTTAGATTGTTGTATTTCTTATTTTATGTTTTTAGGGTTCTTAGTTAATTTTCTTATAGTTATATTTATTTTTGTTTTGTCTTATTTTAAAAACTTAAGTCATGTTTAACCACATGATTTTCGAAAAAAAAGTTTTAAAATTTAATTTATTAGAGTAATATGATTACATGAGAGTTTAGTAAATTATTTGTAACGATTTAATTTACTAGATTTAGTTGAATGTGTGTTAATCTCAAGCATGTTCATTATATTTGTTTTACTCTATTTTTATTAAGTTTGTTTATAAAGTTTGTCATCATCAAAAAGGGGGAATTTGTTGGCCCATTTGGTTTTGATGATAACATAAACTTTAATAAACAAACATATTTTGTCTTTGAGATTGTTTTGATAGGTCAAATATCCGATCTTTATAAGGGTCGTTGATGGACCATTAAGCGTTGAGAAGGGATTACTTAGTAACTGTTCCAAGATCAAGTCAGAGTTCGAAGATTGGTCAATCGGAGACAGTGCAGTGTTCCCAGAATCAGCGGTCAGAGGAGAAGTCAACAAAAATAATTAGGAAAATAATTTTTATTTTTATTTTTCTTTTTTTGATTTGTTGTACAGATGAATTAAGTCTAGAATGCACAAGGAAATTAATTAAGAAATTAATTTAACTAACTACTAAAAAGTCTCCTTAAAATTAGGATCTTAAAATAAGTTTTCTTAAATTGTCTTAGCTATTTTTAGCTAAAAGACAAGAAAACTTGGAGTAACTACCAAGCTTTACTACCACTCTCACGCGTAAACTAACCCTCAACTCCCACTATCTTTGATCATGGGATTATGGGTAGTTTAGATCTAAAAATCTATATAAATGATTTTTCTAACAACCGGCACATTTGGTGATCATTTGAGAGAGATTTATTTTTCCGAAAATATTGTGCCTAAAAATATTTCGTGAGGTTTACAAAATAAAGGAGAGGAAATCTTGATTGATTTTAATTGCCAATTAATTTCAAGATTTAATCCTTGTGCTATTCTTGATATGATTCATCCATTTTAGATAAATCTTGTAAAGGGTTTATTTGAGTGATTTTGTTATTTAGACTTGGGTAAGTCTAAAGAGAGGAGGAGAAGAGTAGAGAGAAGAGAAACGGTAAGAGGTTACCGTGAGTAGAGAAAACGGTAAGGAGTTACCGAGAGAAGAAAAAGAGAGAAAGAGTAGGAGAAGTTATTTTATGTATATAGAGGAGTGATTTACATAAAATAATAGAGAAGAGAAATCCCTAGTGGGTCGTGGTTTTTTTTCCCACGTTAAATCTTGGTGTTCCTCTTATAGTTTTCTTTTATATTGTCTTGAGTATTTTGTTATTCAAAATTCCGCAAGAAAAAGGGCTAAAAATACTCAAAGGGCGAAAGTAACAATTCATCCCCCCTCTTGTTACAGTTCATTGTCTCTAAGTGTTTCTACACCATCGATAATCCTACATTATATAAAGGGTAGAGAGAGAAAGAGAGGAATGAGTTATATAAAGATGTGTTTTTAGTGCTATTTTATGTTGAAAATCATTAAACAGTAAACATGGTCATGATACAACTTGTTATTTCTACAAATTTGTAGAATCGACCAATCCTACGACTCGATCCAACGATCCGATCCCACCTGATGATTTCGATCCTGCGTAGAATCCCGATCCTGACAACCTTGTTTGTGAGTGTTATTGAGATTCATCTTGTAAGTTCTTTGCGATAATTGTGAAATTATTTTTTCTCGGTGCTAGTGGACGTATCACATTGATAGTGAACCACTTTAAATCTTTCGTGTCATTTTCTTATTGTTTGTTTGAATTTCTTTATTGTTTCATTATTGTTCATCGACCTTACTTCTGCTGTCGCACAACAATTTCGTTATCAAATTGGAAATTTTAGTGCATTATTTCTACGATTTAGGGTTTTTCAGTGGATTAATTAATTAATTAGGGTTTTGATGTTCTTCTTTGGTGTTTTGAAAGTTTGATTTCGTTACCTTCACCAGTAAGCATCCAAAGGATTAATATTTGCTGGTTGTCTTAATAATATAATAACTCACTCCCCTTTACGGTTAATCGCCACCCTCTAACGGCTAGCCCTTATAAGGACGATATCGAAAGATGAAAATGTTTTCCTAAGAGCAGTCATCAATGGACATATAGGTAGCGAGGCATACAACTATAGTTTGTTCATTGAGGTTTTGGTTTCGGTGTAAGGAATAAGAGTGGAGAGAATTAGCTTGAGTTTGCATTAGCCAAAGAATTGGCCATAGTAGACTCAAACTTTAGAAAGAAAGATGAACATTTGATTACATATAAGAGTGGTGGACATGCAACTCAAGTCAACTACAGTTTGGTACACAAGGGAGACATGACATTGTGTTTGGATTGTAAGGTGGTACTAGGTACAAAGATGCCCACCCAAGTTAGTCTGATGATGAGGAAGAAAATTGTCAAGAAGAAGACAGAGTTCAAGGGAAGGATTATGTAGGGTAAACTCAAAGGGGCTGTGGTCACAACCTTGTCAAGAAAGATAAAATCATTGGGATACCCAATTTAGTCTGATGATGCAAATCAAATGTGGGTGACTATGACTGAAACCATTTGAGAAATAACAAGAATGACCTTAGGGGTGTCGTCGGGAAAGCCAAATGTGTATAAAGAGTCGTGGTGCTCGAACGATGAGGTATAGGAAAAGATAAAGGAAAAATAGAAGAGATTTAAAAAATTTATGGCACAGAGGAGGAGGATAGGGTACTCAAGAGAGGGCTATAAAGAAGCAAAGTGGGTGGCAAAAAGCGGTAGTAGAGGCAAAAAGCAATGCTTGTGAGGACTTTTATCAGTAACTTAATGCTAAAGAAGCGCAAAAGGATATTTTTAAGTTGGTAAAAGCTAGGTCCAGGCAACAACAAGACTTAGATTTAGTGAAATAAATCAAAGATGAGAACAAATGTGTGTTCCCGTGACAAGAGAAAAATCAAAATAAGATGGCGTTAGTATTTCGCTTAACTACTCAATGAGATTAGGGGGCCAAATGAGTAAATATACATACTTTCGATGTTCAAAGACACATGGCTATCATAGAGGCAGTGGGAAAAGCTCTCAAAAAGATCAAGAGAGCAAAGGCAGTTGGACTTGATAGCATATCGATTAAGGTAAAAGGGTTAGGAGTAGAAGACATTCGTTGGCTTACTAACCTCTTTAATGTTATCTTGAGAAAACATAAGATGCTAAAAGAATAGAGGCAGAGCACACTATAAGAATAAAAGTGATGCACAACTGCACAAGTATGTGAGAACTATAGAAGAATAAAAATTTTAAGCCACACAATGAAATTGTGGCAAAGAGTGATGGAGAGGAAAATTAGAAAAGAGATGGTGTCATAGAGAACAAATTCGGCTTCATGACAGGAAGGTCAACTACTGAGGCTATCCATGTTTTAAGAAGACTGATGGAAAAATATAGGAAGCGAAGAAGAATTTACTTCTGGTGCTCATCAACTTAGGGAGACAATATACCACGAGCCATCATCTAGAATAGTGTTTAGGCTAGAGGTATTTCACAAAGGTACTTTGAGGCTATATGAGGTATGTATGTCAGAGTATCGGCTAATATTCAAACACTGGTGGGGATAACAAACTTTTCTAGTTAAAGTAGGCCTACATAATCTAATATAGATTTAAGGCAAGAGGTATTTGCTAATGATATCATATTAGTAGTAGAAACTAAGGAGGAGGATAATAATAAATCGAAAGAATTGAGGGCAGGATTAGAACGAAGAGGGTTATGAATTAGTCGTACAAAGATTGAATATTTGCGGTGCGACTTTAGAGGGACATTACCGACAGGGGAGCCAAATGTGACTATTGGTGATGAAGTTGCTGCAAGTACGACCAAGTTTAAGTATTTGAGATTGATTATTCAAAGTAATGAGGAGATTGTAGGAGATGTCATTCATAGAATAAAAGCAGGTTGACTGAAGTAGCGAGTGACCATCGGTTTTACTATATGATAGGAAGTTTCCATGTAGGTTAAAAAGTAAATTCTACCGAGTTGAAATTAGGATGACTTTGCTATATGAGGCAAAGTGTTGGCCTATAAAGAAGACTTTCGAATATAAGATAGAAATTACAGAAATGTATATGTTGATGTGGATGTTTGGTAACACAAGGATGGATAGAATCAGGAACTAGGACTTAAGAGAGAAACTAGGGGTTGCTCCTATTTCTGAAAAACTACGTGAAAATAGATTGAGATGGTTTAGGCACGTGTAGAGAAAGACTTTTGACGCCCTTGGAAAGAATAAAAAACATCACATTGGAGGGTAAGAGAAGTCGAAGAAGCCATAGGAAAACATTGGAACAACAAATAAAAAGTGACTTGCATGACCTACATCTCTCTGAGGACTTGACAAATGACTAGGGATAAAGGTAGTTGGAGGCGTCTTATCCATATCTTAGACAACTGATACTCTTGCGCTTACCAATTCATGTTCTTATTTTTGGCTTTGCCTTTTTAGAAATTGTTATTTTTTTCGTTCACTTGGTTTTTCCTATTAATTCATACGTATTTTTTTATGTTTTTGACTATTGAGGATTTTTCTGAGGAAATTTCTGTGGATCTTTCTCAAGACAAGAAACTCTTTGGTCGTACTCTCTTTTATAAGTATGACTTGCTGTCTTCTTCCCTCAGTAGATCCCAATCATAGTTTTTATGAGTGAGATACATTGAGTAAGATGATGATGATGACGCTGTAACCAATTACGAAAAGATACCTAACCTCAGGTTTGAAAAAGACACTCGAAAATTAAACTTTTCCTAAGTTTAGTTTTTTTTATTTAAAAAAACACTTAATCATTTGAAAATCTTCATAAATTCTTAAATGAGACAGTCTCATATTGAGACCATATCTCATAGACAAATTTCAAATTTTTATACAGCACGTGGAAAGATTGAATGAAATAAACTTTTTTTTTGTAAAAAATTCCCAAAAATAAGTTTAAGGATATTTTTAATTCCCAATAGAAGCATATTTGTGTCTAAGCTTAAGGCTTGGTTTTTTCGCTATTACCAACAACAAACAAGAGAAAAAAAGTTAATCAGGACTTGACTGCAAAAAAAGGGAGGCAACATCATAACGTTTGAAAGGTCAAAAAAATCACATGTTTATTTACTGTTGATGGTTAACAAATTTTTTTGTCCCTTCAAATAATACATTGTCCTTTTTTTTTTTTGTTATTTAAACTTTTTTTGTACAAATATCTTATCTCAGTTTGACATCCTAAGACTTATTAATGGATATCAAAATGTCTCGAAACTTAATTTGAAATTTACTTTTAGGGTTTTTTTATAAATTACAGCCTTAAAGTTTTCTCGTTTTATGAATTACAGTCGCAAAGTTTTTTTTTTATGAATTACAGCCACGAACTTTTGATTTTTCCTCAATCACGGCCAAGTGACCGGTTGACACCGTTGACTAGCTTATATGACCTTTGACTTTCTTTTTTCTTGATTTTTCCTTTTTTTTTTGAGTTTTCTTTTTTCTTTGGAAAATTTGCCAAGAATAATCCCAACTATCACCCGTTGGCCAGAAATAATCCCAACTATTGATTATTTTTTAATAATCCTAACTATTGATAAAGTTTGCTGAAAACAGTCCCATTTGGTTTTCAACCGGCTGTAGCAAGTTAAGTTAAGTAATTTTACCTAATTTGATGAAGGAAACTTAAAGAAAAAGTTTAAAAAAATACTTAACTAAACTTACTACAGCCGGTTAAAACGCAAATGGGACTGTTTTCAACAAACTTTATCAATAGTTAGGATTATTTAAAAATAATTAATAGTTGGGATTATTTCTGGCCAACGGATGATAGTTGGGATTATTCTTGGCAAATTTTCCTTTTTCTTTTTCCTTTTTTTGATTTTAATTCTTCATCCTCTTCACATCTTCATCCTCTCCCTCCTTCTTCTCCTTCATCTCCATTCTCTTCCTCCTCCATTAAATTTCAAAGTCACCGTTAATCTTCAAAGATCCATTTTTTTCCAAAGTCCAAACCTTAGATTTCTTTCCCCTTTACAAGAACCCTAATTTAATTCCTCCATCCTCTTCATCATCTTCATTCTCTTCCTCCTTCTTTTTCATCATCTCCATCCCATTTCAATTAAAATTTCTGGGTTTATTTTTTAATTGACCCAAATATTCCCCTTAAATTAACCCAAATAAGAAATCTTCAATATCTTCATCCCGTTTCACATACTTTCTTGATTGATCAAGTAATTCATCGGAACAGTAATTACCGTGATAATGATTTCGGAATTAGCTCATTGTTATATACTTCAATTTGTCATCCTTTTGACTGCACTGTATTCAGGCAGGGTGTGCAGGCTAAGAAACTTATTATCTTCAAGACGAATAGAGTCCTCCTGTAATTGTAACTCGAAGGGCTCTAATTAAAAACATGTACAAAACGAGGTCCAAGAACGAGGTCCAAGTATCAAACTTAGGCCAGCCAAAATTATATAGCCTTTTATTGAGGTCCTAATTAGCCCTGGTAAAATGACATCTAATCTAACTTATCATAAATAACAAGTATCAAACTTAATAAACTGTAACTAACTGAAGCCTATGTTTCGTAATTATTGATTATTTTGCAAAATGGAAATAACAACTTAATACTCCCTCCTATTCACAAAGATTGTCCCATTTCCTTTTTTGGTCAAGTCACAAAGATTGTCCCATTTCCTTTTTTGGCATGTAATTTTTACCCTTTTATCCTTATAAATTCTTCTATTTACAATTTTTACCTACATTATCCCTTACTAATTCCCCCCCATAAAATTAATCTAACTTAATTAATCTACCTAAAAATTAACCCATATCCTATTAAAATCTACCCACCCCATTTAAACCCTATCTCCCTCAAACCTAGCCGACATTTTCAAGCTTCCTCTTCAGACCTCTCTCATCTTCAAGCTTCCTCTTCAGACCTCTCTCATCTTCTTTAACCTTCCTCTTTAACCTTCCTCTTCAGACCTCTCTCATCTTCAAGCTTCAAGCCTTCAACTCCTTCTTCTCCTTCTTCAAGCCTTCAAGCCTTCAAGAACCTTCTTCTCCCTCCTTCTCTCTGATCTGGGTTCAAGCCTTGAAGATCTGGATTCAAAAAAAAGGAAAATCGTACCCTAATTTTTGAAGATCTGGGTTTGTTCGTTGTGGGTTCATTTTGAAGATCTGGAAAAATAATGTTTGTTCGTTTTTTTTGGGTTTGATTTTTCTGATTTGTGTAAAAATGGTGTAATTACAGATGATTTTTGTAGATTATTTTTCTGGGTTTGTTCGTTTTTTTTTTTGTTTGATTTTTGTAGATGATTTTTGTAGATGATTTTGAAGATCTGGAAAATAATGTTTGATTGGTGTAATCTGATGAATGATGAATGTTTGATGTTGAATGTTTGATTTAAACCAAACATTCATCAGATTTCTGGAAAAATGGTGTTTGATTTTTGGTTTGATTTTTGGGTTCATTTTGTTTGTTTTTTGATGTTGAATGTTTGATTTTGAATGTTAAGTTTAATCAGATTTCTGGAAAAATAATTTCTGGAAAAATGGATAGATTTCTGGAAAAATAATTTCTGGAAAAAGTTATAGATTTCTGGAAAAATAATTTCTGGAAAAATGGTGTTTGATTTCTGGAAAATTTGATTTTTTGGTTGAATAATTAATTTCTGGAAAATTTGAATAATTAATTAAAGAGAAAGTCCCATTTGGTTGAAAAATTGGTTGAATAATTAATTTTTAACCTCTACAATTAAAAACCACTAATAACACTCTCTCTCCTACCCCAAAAGTCCCATTTGACTTTTCTTAAAATCCGTGAAAAGTCAAATGGGACATTCTTTTCGAATAGGAGGGAGTAATAGCTAACATAAACGAGGTCCAAGAACGGTTCATCGCTTCTTTCCAAACTATAATTTTGAACATGTGGGTTGTACAATGGAGACTATTGGATAGTGTAACCAAACTAGGCTATGAAGATGTTGAAGATTTCTGATTTGGGTTAATTTAAGGGGAATATTTGGATCAATTAAAAAAAATAAACCCAAAAATTTTAATTGAAATGGGATGGAGATGATGAGGAAGAAGGAGGGAGAGGATGAAGATGATGGAGGAATTAAATTAGGGTTCTTGTAAAGGGGAAAGAAATTTAAGGTTTGGACTTTGAAAAAAAAAATTGGGTCTTTGAAGATTAATGGTGACTTTGAAATTTAATGGAGGAGGAAGAGAATGAAGATGATGGAGAAGAAGGAGGGAGATGATGAAGATGTGAAGAGGATGAAGGATTAAAATCAAAAAAAGGAAAAAGAAAAAAGAAAACTCAAAAAAAAAAGGAAAAATCAAGAAAAAAGAAAGTCAGTGGTCAATATAAGCTGGTCAACGGTGTCAACCGGTCACTTGGCCGTAATTGAGGAAAAATCAAAAGTTTGTGGCTGTAATTCATAAAAAAAATCTTTGCGGCTGTAATTCATAAAACGAGAAAACTTTGAGGCTGTAATTCATAAAAAACCCTTACTTTTAAAACACAAATTCTTACATGAGACCGTCTTTTGTAAAGACGGCTATTAAAAGTTTAATCCAATTCTAATTATATATTGTTATAATTCTAAATATAAATTTGAGCTGAACTTTTGAGATCTCAAAAGAGCACTTGTCTTTTAAAATAAAGTTTGTTTTTTTTTTCAAATGTTTTCAGCCCGTGTGCATAGAAGCGCAAAATTGACTAATTCTGGAGATTGCCAAACATTGGTGTATTGCGACTTGCCAAGCAGAACAAGAAGCGTCGCAACGACAAAGAGAACAGGAAAACAGGTGACGAAACCGTGAAATGGCGATTGCAACTTCATCTTCTTCCTTGCTAAAGACTCTTCTAGATCCAAAGAAGAATTTCTTAGCTGCTATGCACAAGACCTCCATGGACAAACGTCTTCGCAAATATGGTTTCTCTCTCTTCTCTTTTTTAATTCGACATTTTTGTTTGATTCAAATTGTATGTTTTTTATTTGATTCGATGTTATATGATTAATTTCAACTTTAGGTCTTAGATTCGACGATTTATATGATCCAATGGAAGATCTTGATATCAAGGAAGCCCTAAATCGGCTTCCTCGTGAGATTGTTGATGCTCGTAATCAGCGTCTAAAGCGCGCTATTGATCTTTCTATGAAGCATGAGTACCTTCCTGATGATCTGCAGGTGCCTTTCTCTTTTCAGTTGTTTGAGAATTTGCCTTTTTTTTGCTGGGAGTGCTTTCCATTTAGGGTTTATTCTATTATATTATTGAGGGTATAGTTATGTGTTAGATGATTTTTTTTGGTATATTTTTATCTGCTTTGTGTGTTTTTTTTTTGAATCTGTGAATTTTTTAGTTTGGAGTTGAAGTAGATGGGAGAAAAAAAGACTGCGGACAGCTTGTATTGTAATTTTTGGTAAAATTCTTTCTTAGCATTCAATATGCCTACCGTTGAAATTAGAGATGTCAGCTAATTGTAAGTTAAACAACATTAGGGTAGCCGTCCGTAGCAGTTAGGGGTGTTCAAGATTACCTGATCTGTTTGACCTGAACCGATGACCCAATTCCTTTCTCCGGGTACCTACTGACTCATAAGGCTGTACTGTCTGTATTATTTAGTAAAAACCTTAACCCCTCATTACTCATTTGACACATTTTCCACTTCCTTCCCTCAATCCTCATTACGCCATGTACTAAACAATGAGCCTAGATAATTAGGCTTCAACAATAACCACAAGTATAGAAAATCAAATCCCAATAATTCAACATCATGCAAGATAAAATTCATAATATTTCCAGAAAAATGGAAGAATACCAATATCCAATTATGAAGGAGATTACAACAATAATAATTCAAATGAGTCAATCCATTAATCAGCAAGAAATCCAACACCAAGCTTCAAGTTCATCCGCTGCTAATGAAATCAATCCAAGTCTGCTACTAATTGTTTGAGTATGAGTATGAGTATGAGTATGAGTATGAGTATGAGTATGAGTATGAGTATGGGTATAAGTATGAGTACTCCTTAATTTCTAGTTGAGACAGTTATTGTTCCAAACTAGAACTTGTAAAATCTAGAACCAGTACCTAACACAAACACCTTATTTTTCATTGAAAATGGATTTCTTGAGATCTCTCTATATGCAAATGATCACTATGGAAGAGATCAAAGGTCTTCAATTGTAAAGACTAAATCCGATAAGCTTTTTTTGTTATGCTTTCTTTTTTGGGTCTGAGAAGTTTTTTTTTTAGACATAAGACTTGGGCTTTTGGTTTTCAACAAAATATTTTTCTTAAAATAAATGTCAATTGTTTTTCTTTTATATCCATAGGAAAATAAAAGCATTTTGAAATTCTAAATTGACAACTGATAGGGGACTCAGTCTCTCGACCCAAATGATTTAGGTACCCGGATGATTTATGCCGGGACATGGGCGCTCAAATCACTACCCAACTAACTGAGTACATAGTTATGAACACCCTTAAAAGCAGTAGCCGTGTAACTTGCCACCAAAAGTATTATTGTTGGGTAAAATAAAATAAGCTATTTGAATGATTTGTTAAATTAAATACTTAAATTTTTTAATTGATTAAGTTTGTAATTCTTTGATTTAATTTATTGATTGAATGTCAATAGTAATATGGCACAATAAATTGATTATAAGTCAGAAAAAAATTACATAGAAATAGCAATGATTAAAATCCAAATTTAGGCATCAGAATACTGAATGATCATGCAAAATAGTGAAATACATAACACGTAGAGATATATTTTTTTTACATCCCTAATATAAGAACTGAAAAGAAGCAATTGAATCAAATAACAAAATATTGAATTTCTAATCAAAATGAAAGGTGCCCACAAACCATAAAAAAAAAGAGATGCGGAACTTTGGTCGTATGGGATATGGAGAATGAGTTGCTGCCCTCCTTGAGTACAATGGAGTGGTCTTGGGGTCGTATGGGAGGCATATGGAGAATGGGTTGCAGAACTTGTGGGTAAGTATGCAAGATGTTTGATAGAAGTTTTGGAATGGGTATGTTTGGTTTATCCACTGGGGCACTCAATCCATTACACTCAATCAAAACTCCATGTCCTTCAGACTGTAAAGTTTTCACTTACCCTTTCAATGATATTTTAAAGTATTTAAGAAGCAGGTCCACCACTAAAGTGACTTCCATATATTAATCATGGTTTGGGATTTCCAGTTCACTATCACATTTCCCAATCTCTCTAGCCATTGAATCCCAACATTATTTCCAAACTTCCTAATTCTAGGGCAAAGAAATTGTCATCCTTGTACAGTCAAAATAATATCCCATCCCCAAAAACTTCGGACCTAGTTTCTAAGGTGACCCCAAATGTTTTACTGTTCAAATTTCCAGTCTTATTCGTTGAGCTATGGTAGCAGGGCCATCTTTGACGTTTTGGGGGTCCTAGGCAAAGTAGTATAATGGCGCCCTCGAAGGGCAATAGTAGATGTAAAAAAAATGGATTCATTAAAGCATAAAATATTTTAGTAAGTTCCCTCTTCAATTTCAGTTGATAGGTAAAAAAAAAAGCTTAAAAGATCATAAAAAAATTGAATTTTACGGGCTTTTCGAGATGCAAAATCATTAATAAGAGTATCAAAATTATTAGTGGGATATTTATCTATAACCTATTACAATTATACTTTTAAAAATCAAATACCCAAAAATTCAAAAACATTCCATTAAAAATCTAAACTTTTAAAAACCAATTCTTCATCTTTTTGTACTTGTTGCTATAAAATAAATAGAATAGTACTACAAATAAAATTTACAAACTAGTTTACTATTAAAATCAATATATTCAAATAAGAAATTAATATATTAAAATTCAATGATACAAATCAATACACTATTTCATTCCTTGAAGCAAAAACATCCAAAATCAATACTACTAAATTCTAATTCCCATTTCCCATAATCCCATTCAACAATGAAATACCATACGTTCTCAAGTGTGGTCTTTAAAACCCCGTTAACACCAAACGAATTAAAGAATGAAATTCAATGATTTTTCACCAAAATTAAAGAACTTAACAGTTAACACCAAAATCAAATTCCAGATTTGATTTCGAAAAAAAATTTAGACCTATAACAGTTGGCACCAAAATAAAATTTCAGATTTATTTAGACTGAAAAAATCTTACCTGTTGTTAACGACATTAATGGGGTCTGAGGAGGATTATCTTGAATGCTTGGTTAAGGTTGCACTGGTTCAGGTATTTATACATTTTGAATTGCATCTATTTAACTTCTTGCGCTTGTGATACACCATTGTATCTTTTATTTGATCAACTTGTGTGACATTTACACTGATATAATGTTTAAAATATTGATTTGCAAGAAATTCTGAAAATAGCATCGTAGAATTTGAAACAAAATATAGCAGGTAGCTTTTATCAATAAGAAAAAGGAAGAAAATTATATTTAGAAGGGTGTAAACTAAATCTCAAAAAGCCCACAAAAAAATTGAAAATAAGATTCAAAAGGCATCGTGATTGAAGGTCAAAGGTCCACAAGTTGTAAAAATATAAAAAATCGGAAATTCTAAAGTCATTAGGGGTGAAAGTTCGGTCTGCGGTTTGGACTTTCATCGAAACCAAATCGAACCATATTTTATTCGGTCTCCATATTTTCAGACCAAACCGAACCAAATTAATTTCTAGACCGAACCAAATCGAACCATTTTTTTATTTGTAGACCAAACCAAACCACCCAGACCGCATTTCCTTGGCCGAATTTTTCTTTTTGGGTCGAATAACAATTTAAACTACAAATACAATAATTAAGACAATAGCAAATTATACAAGATTATTAATAATAAACATAATGTCTTACAAAGTCATTCAAAAGAACAAATCTTGCAAAATACTAAACAAGTGTGGGAGTATGACAGCGGTACGTAGTACATGTATTATCAAGGGTTAGGGTTTTCAATTTTTTAGGTTTAGAATGTATTGGGCTTGGGCTAATACTTAGTGGGCTATATGTAATTTCTTAAATATTTCGGTTTGCGGTCAAGAAATTCGGTTTGCGGTTTTTGAAAATTCCAAACCTAATCCAAACCTTAATATTTCGGTTTTTGAATTCTCAAACCTAATCCAAACCAAATTTAAAAATCACCGAACCATATTTGTTATTCGGTTTGGTCTAGTTCGATTTGCGGTTTTAATCCGAATAAGTTTCACCCCTAAAAGTCATGTGAGAATGTGAGAAGGTTATCTTTGTGCCCCTTAGCTGCATATGCCGAATAACCCACGTTCAAGAAGGCCTCTTCTTTTTCGGAACGATTGCAATTTGAATTACAACTATGCCAGTCAATGCCAGTGGACTTGCCTTACTCCCGTTGCCAAAATCCAATCGTCTTGTGCTCCATCGGTGTCTGTTATGCCCCAATGTCAGATCCAATGGTTTCAATCTTAAGCCCTAAAATGAACAGAGAGTAGAATTTGGGTTCAGTGGTAAAAACTGGAAAGCGATCTGGTCGTGTTTCATTCAACAATTCAGGACTCATGTTCCATATTTCATTCAACAATTCAGGACTCATGTTCCATATTTTGGTATGGGCATATGTCTCTGTATTTTGGGGTACAAAGTTTTGCACATTGAGCCAGGGCCAAAAGTTGGGTTCGAGATAAAAGGTGCAATGTTTACTATGTTAATGTGTTCTTATATATGAACGAAGTAATTACAACTAGATATTCCCTAATTATACTAGGGTAGGGATGGTCATGGGGCGGGTCTGAAGCGGGTCTGGAGCGGGTCCAACTAGACCCGGACCCGGACCCTTTTAATTTTTTGAGATCCAGACCCGGATCCGGACACTAAGGGTCCAAAATTTTCAGACCCAGACCCGGACCCTCCGAATCTGATGGTTCTGGGGTCCTTAATGGGTCCTTATTGGGTCTAACATAAATCTCTTTGATTTGTCAAATTTAAAACATTTGTAACTCATTGTATTTTTCGTATTTTTGTAAGAGTTATTATCGTATTTTACAAATATTTAATACTAATTTAACATCTAAACTCGCATAACGTCACCAATATACGCTTAATTTTTTTTATAAACACTAGTTCGAGTCCATGAAATAAGGGTAATTAGGTTAACACTTAGCAAGTAGCATATACATTTATCATATATATTATGATTATATGAAAAGAAAATAAGTGTTGAGGCCTTGAGGGCATAATTAATACGTAGGAGACAAATAAAAATAGACAATTTAATATATATAAGGGTCCAAGGGGCGGTTCCAGGGTCCGGATATTGGACCCGGACCCGGACCCGGACCCGCCAAATATTTTTTTAGATCCAGATCCGACCCGGATCCAATGGGTCTCAAAAAATAAGACCCAGAACCTTAAAAAAGGGGCGGGTCTGGAGCGGGTCCAATAGGGTCTTGGACCCGTGACCATCCCTATACTAGGGTATGCATGCTCATGGAAACACCTAGTCATCTAGTGATCCTGACTTTAGGTTATTTTGTTGATAGCTGCTTAATTTCTTTTTATAATGCACTCTTCATCTGTGTTAATATTGTCTTTCTCGAGGTTTTGCAATTTATTAGCACATATGAGCTTATATAACATGCGCTTCTGTGCAGGCTATGCAAACACCCTTCAGGAGCTATATTCAAGACATGTTGGCACTTGTAAGTATTCCTTTTAACTTTTTTACGTGATGGCCATTAAGTTCTGTTTTTGCTTCCCTTTATTCAGTCACGAATCGTGAATCATGATACAATGATTATGTCTCGAACCTAGTGAGGTGGTGTCTGGAGATTAAGCTTCCTAGTTGATATCAATATTGATATCAGTATTGTTTGAACAATATCCTGGTTAATTGGTTATCTCACTTGACTTTAGCTCACAATTATAATGGTAAAGATTTAGAATACTGAAAATGGAATACCTTACTGATTTGTTTGATTGATGACTTGGATGAGCCTGAGGTGGTGTGGCTAGAATAGGTGTTCTGGTGTCAAGCAAGCGAATTGCAATAATTTCATCTGTCGTTGTGATTGGGATTAGTTACTGATTAGTATATTACAAAGGTCTTGCATTTGGACCATTTTTTACCCCTTGCAGGACAGAAATGTCAGGAAGAATTTGCATCTATTTTCGATTATCTATGTAACGGTTTTGAAAACTGATGTTGGTACTGGCAGGTGAAGCGTGAGAGAGAAGAACGTGAAGCTTTAGGCGCATTACCTTTGTACCAACGATCAATTCCTTAAGCTCCACTGTGAACTGTGTTTCATATGGAACTTTTGAGGCTTATTTGCCAACCCTTAAGAAGGGTAGTTACCGTAGCATCGAGAGGCTTTTACTTATTTCTCTCCTTTGTGCTCATTTGCTGTTTTTACTGATAAGTTACTGTTGCTAAGGCATTGTTTTGGACTAAATGATGCTGAATTTGCTAAATAATAAATTATTTGAATGATGTTATTTGAACTTCGTTAATTCTTTGTATCAAGCGCAATTGCAAATGAAATGGATGTAATCATATCTCAGTATTAATTGGATATGAAGAGCATTTTTAAGTTAAATTATCTCAAAATTTGGAAATGGTAAGTGGCTTCATATGATTTTCAAAATAGTTCTTCGATGACATTGTAATTTACACAAACAAATATTACGCGAAGGCTAGTAAAAAAGGAGTTTGTGATCTTTTAAACATAGTAAAATCTTTCATATTATTGTGTTTGTGTAAATCCAATTTGTACACATTTTTTGTTAGAGTCATTATGCTTTTTACACAAGTATTCTAGAACTTTGGTGTTGGATTAAGTTTTAATGTAGATTGAATTGGCATAATAGTTTGTGACTTATATTTATGATTCTATATTTATATATATTCTCATTAACACTGTCATTGATAAAACAATTACTTTTTTTCTTAGAATTTCAAATTATTACTACCTAATCAGATAGATATTGATAAATCAAATAACTTTTGTATATATATATATATAAATAAAAAATATAGTGAGAGAAGTTAGAGAGAGAGGCTCTCCTAGGGTTTGGTTTTCCTCCCCTTGTGAGAGCCTCATCGGGTGTTTCTAGGTCGGCGCCGAACGTATTCTTCGATTCTAAATGCTGTTTTTAGGGTCCTTTGCTGTTTTTTCTGGTTTGTTTTATTTTTTGCTTATCTGGTAGCTTCGCTATAGTTTTGTTCTTAGCTGTTTTGGTTTTTGGGCTCTGTTTACTTTTCGGTGGGTATGCTTTTGTTTCTCTTCGTGGATAGTTCTCCCGATGGCCGGGTTTTCTTTTTGGAGGTTGTTGTCTTTTCGGGCCGTCTTTTCTCAGGATTCTCTTCCTCGGTCGTATTCTGGGTCTTTGTTGAGATTTTAGCGTGTATTTCTTGAAGTATGTGGTGTTTGGGGTCGTGTTTCGTCTTTTCATCTTCCTTGCTAGCTGTTATCGCTTTTTGGTTGCTAAGTGCTGGGTTTTCTTTGCTGGGTGGCGGTGACGGCATTGGGCAGCTGGTGTACGGTGTTGACGGGAATCATTTTTTCGGTGTTTAATCGAGGGCGTTTTTCAGCTCCCTTTTTGTTTCGAGTTATAGGGGGTGGGCAACTCTATAGGTGGATGCTTCGTCTTCGGGTCTTGTTCAAAGTTCTGGAGGTTTTTCTGATTTGGACATGGGTGTTTCGTTGTGGATGTTTGCATTTAGTCTGAAGATGGTGGTCTTTCTGGCGCTTGGGAGAGATATATGACAGAGGAGCTTCCTTTGGGTTGGTTTACGCAGTATTCCGTTCTGGGTGGTCTATTTCTGTGGTGGTGGGGTTGTTTCGTTGGGTCTTGATCTTTCAGAGCTGGTGTTTGGCTCTTGGGTGTTTTTTATCCATATGGAGTAGTGGTGTTTTACTGGTGTTTTCTGGGACCGTCGGCGTATTGTTTCTTTGGGCTTGAGGTGTTTTGATGTTTTCATTTGTACATGGTGATCTGTTGAGCCTCTCCAAAATTCTGGTCGGTTCTCTGTTTTAAAGCCCATGCGTGTTTCTGGCTTATTTTCATGCCGCCCCTTCCTTTGAAATCGAGGGTGGCGTGTGGAGTTTTCGTGTTTGTCTTCTGGTGTTACTTTGGTGGAGTTTGGTTTTGCGACTCGCTGTGTTGGGTCTTGAGGTTGGTCGGTTTCTTTTTTTGGAGCTCGAGATGTATGGAACACGAAGGGGTTTTTGCTTTTTGCTTTTTGCTGGTGTCGTTTCAGGTTTTCCAGAATGTGGGGTCTTTGTGTTTGCTTGGGATTTCTCTAGGTTTTAAATCTTGACCTTTTTCTTGTTAGTTCAGCTGCTTTTATGAAGCTTTGGAGTAGGGATTCGTGGATTTTGCTTCTGTGGGTCGGCGCTTTTTACGGTTTGTTAGAGGAGGAAGCGAAGATATTGGTGTGATGCCGATTGGTTGGTCAAGGATTTGAGGGCTGCTGGTTCTTTTGGTGGCGTTTTTTTGAGGGGGAGTTTCGTGGTGTTGAAGCCGGTTTTTGTGGTGTTGTATACAAATTGGGTAAGCTTGTTTTCGAGCTGGGCGTCATAATGGGTTGACGTGTGTTCTGTCTGGGCTGCGTGGTGCTATAGCCGTCTGTGAAGGGATCTGTGTTATTTCGTGGGCCATGTCAATTGGGCTATGTGTCTTGTTTTGTTGGTGTTTTGATTTGCTTGGTGTATGGTCTGGGTCTTCTCTGGCGGTCTACATATGGTGTTTCCTCAGGCGGGTAATCGGAATATTGTAGAGGCTGCTGGTTCGTGGCGTTTTGTAGCAGTTTTATCTTTGGTGTTTAGTATAGCTTCTCTTGGTGTGTATGGTGCTAGGACCAACGTGTATTGGTGTTTTTGTAAAACAAAAAACGTGGTCGCATAGTCCACCCCTATGCTGTTATTGGGTGGCCTGTGTCTTGGTCCCCCTCTTCCAATGGCTTTTTTCCCTACAGGGGTTTTTTTTATGCCGGCGGGTTAGGAGTCCCAAGTTACAGTGTGATGTTTCCTCCTTTTCTTTTATTATTAATTAATATATTCCAAATTTTCAAAAAAAAAGGGAAATTCCACGTGGTAACCCTGAGGTTTTGGGTTTTCCACGTGGTAACCAAAATTTTTAAAAAATCCACGCGGTAACCTTGAGGTTTACGTAAATGTTCCATCATGACCTTTTTTGCACATAAAACGTTAGCAAACGTTAATTTTGAAGCTTTATGGCTGTTGTATGCATAATTATGCGACTCACGATTCGAAATATCATCAGATTGAACCTTTTTCCCCAAAATATAACCCTCAAATCTACCATTTTTCATCCAAATCATATTTTTTTCCCCGAATCCAAATATGATAGAGTTTGGGTTTATATTTTGGGGAAAATGGTTGAGACTAATGGCATTTAAAATGGTGAGTCGCATATATAGGCGTACAACAACTTTAAAGCTTCGAAATTAATATTTTTTAACGTTTTGCTAACATTTTATGTGCAAAAAGGTCATGATGGAACAATTTGATAAACCTTAGGGTTACCATGTGGATTTTTTAAAACTTTTGGTTACCACGTGGAAAACCCAAAACCTTAGGGTTACCACGTGGAATATCCAAAAAAAAAAAATTAGGGCAAAAATAAAAAAAAGTAAGAGAGATTCTACGTGGTAGCATCGAACTTTCATGAAAAATCAAAAGTAGCACTTTTACAAGTTTTTTCCAGATGGTAGCTTTCATTTTATGCCTTTATCTAACTGTCGTAGTAGTTTCTGTTAAATTCTTGTCAATTTGTATTTAATTTACCATTTTGACGTTTTTACCCTTATTAAATGTTGGTTCTTGTCGTTATAATTTGCCATCAACATTTGAGAGTGTTGATGAACTAAACATTAAAATGGTAAATTAAACATTTCAGAGCATAAAAATGGTTTAGGTCAAATTATAAAGATACCAACAAACACTTAATAAGGGTGAAAAATGTCAAAATGGTAAAGTAAACGGAAAATGATATGAGAGTTAGATAAAGCATAAAGTGGATGCTACCATGTGTAAATATCTTACAAAAGTGCTACTATTTGCGTTTCATGAAAATTCGGTGCTATCATGTGGAATTTGCCAAAAAGTAATTTATTAAAAACTATATAGTAAAATAAAGGTAATAAGAATCTGCATGACAATATTAGAAGTATTTGTATAATTTATCTATAACTATGATTAAGTAAAATGTTGCCGATTATCATTACTATTTAAAATTGATTTTGTCACAACGTCAATAAAAATTTTTTCTCCAACATTCAATGATGATGTCATTATTTATGGTCATTGTTTATAAGACTTTTTTTTTTCTTTGACTTTATTACTCACATCACTTAATGTATTAGAAAATGCTAATATTTTTTTTCAATTATTTATAAAATATTTTTCATTTTATTTATTAAATTAGTTTTATTTAGTGTATTGGATATTTTGAAATGGTTAAAAAAAATAATATACTTTATTATGATTTTTTTTGTTGTTTACAATGCTTAAAATATGATTCAAGTTGTGACTATTTTTATGTTAGTCAATTATATTTTTCATGACAAAAACTATTTTTTCGCTTAAACTTTTATAAAATAATTATACTTATTTTTGTGTTAAATTTGATTTTGAAATGTGTTATTAATATAATTTATCTCGAAAATTTAATAAAACCGTATATCGCACGGATACTATCTAGTTTACTATAAGGTCAAAGAAAAACTTGTAAATAAATAAAATAACAATACGTGCGTTGCAAGTAGGGGGATTCAATGGGCCGGGCCGGGCTTAAGTAAATATGGGCCAGGCCGAATAAGGGCATTTTAAAATTAATATGGGCTTAAAATGGGTCGGGCTTTGAAAGCCCGATCCGGCCCAATCCAGCCAATTTTTACTACTAAAAATATTTTTAATCCCCATTTTTCAATTTATAACAATTAAATTATCATTTATAATAAAAAAAATTAATAAAATATTAATAATTTCAATGACATTGTCATTTATAATATTTAAATTATACATTAATTGTGTTATTTTCAAAGGCCCGTTTTCGGCCCTTATTGAGCCCTTTTATAGTCCGCTTCATTTTACATAAAGTAAAGCCTATTTCCGGCCTGACCCATTTTCGACCCGGCCCTTACAAAGCCCTTCTAAAAACGGGCCGGATAAGGGCTCAAAATGGGGGCCCGACCCATTGAACACCCCTAGTTGCAAGTATTAAACAATGGAGGAAGGATATAATAACTCCTATATAAATCAAGTATTAAATTTGCACACAAAATATAAAGTTCCGACTTCCAAATCTGATATGGAACCTTTTTTCATAAAATACAAGTGGACATAAAAATTAATCTAACCATATTCATCAGAATGGTTTCCTATGTGATGCTACTCATATTCACATGACTCCTGAGTCCTGTCCTGCACATACGAATACCTTCCTCCTCTTATATACAGAAGTCCATTTGGATCAAATAAACATCGTTCATAAATCAAGGGACAATCTTCAATAAATATAGGACAAAGCCAACTATTTGCTACCATTGTAGAAACCTTTGTGGGTGGGAAATCTACACCTAAGGATTCAAGCTTTGGACAATTTATGATTGAGATTGAACGCAGGTTCGGGAAACTAGAACATGACACGACTCTCAAATTCTCGAAACCTTCTATGGTTAATCGAGACAACGAAGAGGGAAGACAAAGATCATCTCCATGTTCTGAAATCGACTCCACTGAATCAGTTGAGATGCCTGTTCTTACGATTTTAAGCTCGTAAAGAGAACTAAGCATGTCAAGTCCCCAGTCTTGGATTCGCTGTTCTATTTTCACATCTTTGATATGCAGGATCCGAAGACAAACAAGGCCATTGATTATACTCGATATGTTCTTCAAGGATTTGATGCCATCGATTTTCAAAAATCTCAAACTCGACCCACAAAAGTTTTCCAAACAGACAAGTTCTTCACAGTTGCCTAGTTCTACATCAGTCAAATTGTTGCACTCCCCAAATCCTGCAAGATTTTTAACCTTTGGACAGTTCACTAAACTTATCCCCTTCATCATGCTCCATTTAGAATTCTTTTCTTTAGTTTCATTTACAACTGTAAGATACTTAAGCCCTTGTACCCGAAAAGCTTCGATATTATTAAATTGAGAAACATCTCGAAGACATATTCTTTGAGAACAACTAATGATCGGAGCTGTACTCGACAACTCTTTGCATCCATCTATGAATAAATCCTCAAGAAAAAAGGAATTTGCGAGTATTACTCGCAGCTCATTGCAGTTTTCAATAGCGAGTTTCTTCAAGGATGGCAAGTAAGAATGAAAGTATTCACATTTTAAACAGTTGGTCAGGCTTAACGTAGTCATGTTCATAAAAGAGGGATCTCCGACCCAAGTAGGGAATGCTAATGCTCTGTACCCTTGAAGAGATACTTGTTGGATGGAGGAAGGAGGTTTCAACAGTTGAAGTACGTCTCTTTCGTTGCTGTGATTGGCCTTATTACTAGGAGAAGTGCCCCAAGTGAAGAACAATACATCAAGGCCTGATTTTTCATACAACCGTGCTTCCTGTGCATCTTTATACGCAACATTTTCTAGGCTGGAGATACTTATCGAACCACGAAGATTATTCAAATTCCTTAACTCATTTATCCTCTTCCCGGTTTCTGATGCGCAGAAGAATTTGTTTAGTGTCTGCAGTTTCGTTAACTTCCCGATTCCAAGAGGCATTTCCAACAAAGAAGTTGTCCTTCTAATGTCCAGATGACGCAGTTTAGTTAGCCGCTCCATATTTGTCACAACCTTTTTAAGCGACTTACAGTGTCCCAGAAGCAATGTTTGGAGGTTGCAAAGATTGCTAATTGATTCTGGTAACTGCACAAGTCCAGGATTAAAAGAGAGGTTGAGAAGTCTCAAGTGTTTCAAATTCCCAATACTATTTGGTAAATCCGTAATCCCCATATTCGCAATAGATAGCAAGTGCAAGTATCGCATTTTCTGGAAAATAGAATCAGGTACAAGCGTTGGATAACCAGTATTTGTGCTACCGAAAAAAGAAAAGGTTCGCAACTGGCTGACTTTATCGAGATTACTCCATGATTGTACTTCTAATGCTTGTGGAGTAAAAGAGAAGTAACGACATCTCGAAGAAAATTCATTGATTCCCATTGTACAACAAACATTACTTGCAACCCCTTGAGCCAAGTCATGAACAAGATCATGCATAATGAAAAACCCTTCATGTGACGGACTCGGTTCAAATAACGATCTTGATACCAAATCAAGAAAATGGTTACGACCCTTTTCTTCCATGCTCTCCTCCTCGTCATCTATTACAAATCCTTCAGCCATCCACATTAAGACTATCTCCTTCTCTTCGAATTGAAAATCTTTTGGGAAAATAGAACAATAAGCAAAGATGTGTTTTAAACGATGTGGGAGGTGATGATAACTCAACCTTAGAACAGGCAAGACACCTCCCTTTTCACTCCAAACATTACTCTTTAATATCTTCGGCCATTGACTCTTATCTTCTTTCCTTAGGAGACCTCCAAGCGCTTTTGCGGCTAAAGGCAAGCCTTTGCATAACGCCACCACTTCCTTCTTCATCTCACTTACGCTCCAATCTACAACCAAATGCTTTTTGAATAAAACCCAACAATCATCATCCGATAAACCCCTTAAATATATGATCGGGCTTAACTGAATCGGTGCTTTAAGCATGTTTTTAGCTACTCTGTCTATTCTTGTGGTGATTATGACTCTGCTTCCCTTATCAGCATATTGAAAAGGGGTCTGAAGTAGGTCCCAAGGATCATATTCCTCATTCCATATGTCATCAAGAACAATCAAAAATCTCTTGTTTCTAACCAAATTCTTCAATTTTTCATGAGCTTCATTCAATTGATTGAAGTTATGTGCTTTGTGAGTAGCTGAATTAAGGATTGATGTTGTTATTTGTTTGACATCAAACACATCAGACACACAAACCCATGCTTTTATTTGGAAATGAGCGTTAACCTTCTCGTTGTTGTAGACAGTTTGAGCCAGCGTAGTCTTTCCGATCCATCCATTTCCAACAATAGGAACTACAATGTAACTCTCATAACTTGGTTCATCACTTAGGAGTCGTCGCATTATCTCTTGTTTCTCATCACACCTTCCATAAATGACTGGTTCATGTACTAAAGAAGATGTTTCTGGTCTCTGTGGGCGAGGTTGTTCAGTTAACTGCATAAGCTGCGAGAGACCCAAAGAGCTAGCATCAGACACAAGGTCTTGTAAGCGTTTGCTAATCTGCTTAATGCTCGTTTTATACTTGGCACTGTCCTGGTGTGAAGCTCCAGAAGCACTTGTAAACATATTTGGTACCTGACACAAGAAATTAGTTTTGTGAGATAAGTAGCGTAGCCATTTTTTTCTCTAATAAAATATACTATCTATTGTTAGAATATACGTTATATTCTAGTATTTTCTAGGATATTCTATATTAGGCATGAGTATATTTAGGCGTGATCTTTGTATAGGCTGTTTTATTCTTTCCGTTTATACTTCTTGTATTGTGTATATAATCATGGTGATGGAGGTGTGAATAATATAACAGAAAATTGCTGGAAACACTAAACTCTTCATTTTTTGATCTTCTTTACTTGAAATCATGGTATCAGAGCAGCAACGATTCTGAGTCGTTTTTGCTGTTTTCATCATATACCGACCTTACCTTTAAACTTACCTTGAAAAAGACAGAAATGGAGAAATCCGAAACTATCATTTTCACCGAAATCACAAACACAAATTCCAGAAAACCAACAAACACAAACCACATAATTCCAGAAATGGAACCGGATCAAAACTATAACGAAGGAACTAGGCTGATGCAAATGGTAGTTGATGGACGAGATCGGCTCAGTCATATCATCGCCAAATCGTCACCCAAAAATAACACAATGTACAACCAATGGATCCAAACTAAGTCGTTTTTTGATTCCTGGTTTTTGGAGAATGATAATCGAGTGAATCAAGAAATCGATTTCTTAATAAGCAACAAGAATTCGACAGGGAAGGATGAAAAACCGGTCAGATCTGACCAAAATCAGACCAGCAGAAACAGTAAGAGGTCTTCCATGGAGGAAGGAAGATTTCAAGGGGCAGCTCTTAATGGTGTTGCTAGTGGTGCAGAGAAAGAAGGAGAGAGAGAACTCTCTAGAAACGGCGCACAACAAGCAAAAGAAGAAGGAGGATTTTTAGGGTACCCTAAAAATCTAAATGGGCCGTGGGATTTAAAGGAAGGAAAAGTGGGTCACATAGTGGGTCACGTGCCTTCTTCAAATGGGCACTTGTCTTCATCTCATGGTTCAGCTTTATCCATTTTTCGTGGTGGATGGATTTTTGATTGTGGGGCTACGGATACTATGTCGTACGACCCTAATGACTTTGATATACGGTCTAAATCCTTGAAAAAAATTATTCGGACCGCAAATGGAGAAGAGATTAAAGTAGGAGGAGCGGGCACTATCTCATTCAATAAAAATCTCACTTTAAATAATTGTTTATACGTTCCCGAGTTGTCACATATAAATTATTGTCTGTGAGTCAGCTCACAAGGGATCTTAATTGTACGGTGCTCATTAAATCTGGTTATTGTGTGGTGCAGGATGCTCGGACAGGACAAATTATTGGGCGTGGGATTGAACAAGGTGGCTTGTACTACCTGGAAGAGGAGACTCAACAAGGCAAAGCATCGCTTGTTCACAGGTTAGAGGATAAACAACTATGGACTTGGCACCGTAGGCTTGGACACCCATCTATAGGGTACTTAGAAAAGTTATTTCCGACCTTGGTTAAAAATAAGCTGAATTTCAAATGTGAAACCTGTATCATGGCCAAAAGTCACAAACATTCCTATCATAGTAGTTCGAGTAAAACTGATGTTCCGTTTAGTTTGATTCATTCTGATGTGTGGGGTCCTGCTCCCGTAGTTGGCTTGCATGGTTATTTATATTATGTTGTGTTTATTGATGATTGCACTCGTGTGAGCTGGATATATTTCTTGAAACATAAGTCTGAGGTGTATAAGATGTTTGTTAACTTTTTCCACATGATCCGTACCCAGTTTCAAGCTCAACCCCGCATTCTTAGGTCTGATAATGGTCGGAAATTTGTTAACTCTGACATGCATCAATTCTTTACTGACCATGGCTTAATTCACCAAACTACTTGTCCTGACACACCTCAACAGAATGGGGTCGCAGAAAGAAAGAACCGAACCCTCCTTGAAATAACCCGTGCTATTATGCTTGAATCCCATGTCCCGACTTGTAACACCCCGGCCCAACGGACCGCCAGTGACTACTCATGGAGACTGTAGACTAGCCCCACAGACCAACACAAGTCTTTCCAGCGCACTTTGGCCTCACTCGTGCGCACCCGGAAAACTTCCCAGGAGGTCACCCATCCTAAGATTGCTCCCCACCAAGCACGCTTAACTGTGGAGTTCTTAGCAGATGGGCTCCCATGAAAAGAAGATGCACCTTGTTGATATGAGTAGTCTATCAATCCCTTTTCAAGCTAAATCTGGGTATCACACGACTTATCTTTGGCCCGAAGCTGTTGCTACCGCAAACTATCTCACAAACCGTCTACCCACAAAAAGCCTGACCTACCACACACCTCTTGACACCTTAAAAACCTTTCATACCTTACCTTCATCACATTCCCTTCCACCCAGGATATTTGGCTGTGTTGTGTTTGTCCATCAACCCAAACGAGTGCGGAGTAAATTTGAATCTAGAGCAGAAAAATGCATCTTTGTGGGGTATGGGAGAGATCAGAAGGGCTATCGGTGTTATGACCCCCTCACTAAGCGAGTTTATACTACTATGGATTGTGACTTTGTTGAGGATTCCTATTACTACTCCCATCCTCGATGTCAGGGGGAGAGATCTGATGACGATCTCGGATGGCTCATAAGTTCTAGTTTATACTTAGACCAAAACGAACAAGTAAATGATGCCGCTTAGTCACCTATTCAAGCTGTACAGTCCTCTTCAATTCCATTACCAGTTCTGTCTGATCATCAGGTGAGTTCTCTTGATAGTAATGTTGGTACTGGTATTGTTGATAATAGCTTTGATGTTGTTGATACTACTATACCTGATGTTGTTGATGATGCACCTATACTTGAGATTGCTGATACAGGACATAGTACAGAGACTGAGGCTAGTAGGGAGATTCCTTATGTTTTACCTCCACGTACTACACGAGGTGTTCCTCCAAGGAGGTATGATCCAGAATATGAGGCTTTGAGATCCAGGTACCCAGTTGAATCAGGAGATAGGGCGAACTTATCACATAGTGCTTTGGCCTTCAAAGCAGCTTTATATAGTACTAAGCTTTCTGCTAATGTAAAGGAGGCTCTTGAAACTGATCATTGGCAACGGGCAATGGAAGAAGAAATTATTGCTCTAAAGAAGAATGGTACTTGGGAAAAATGTCGTCTTCCGAGTTCAAAAAGAGTTGTTGGCTGCAAGTGGGTCTTCACAGTTAAGTATAAAGCTGATGGGTTGATTGAACGATATAAGGCTAGGTTGGTTGCAAAAGGGTACACCCAGACTTACGGGATCGACTACTCTGAGACTTTTTCACCAGTAGCTAAACTGGATACCATACGAGTTCTATTCAATATAGCTGCTAATCTGGACTGGCCTCTTCTTCAATTCGATGTGAAGAATGCGTTCCTTCATGGGGAACTACAGGAGGAAGTTTATATGGAGGCACCACCGGGTTTTACTTCAGAATTCTCAAAAGGGGAAGGATGCAGGTTAAGAAAAGCTCTTTATGGGCTAAAGCAGTCTCCGAGAGCTTGGTTTGGGAGATTCACGTCTGCTATGAGGCGTTTTGGGTATCAGCAGAGCCATTCTGACCATACTTTGTTTCTGAAGAGAAGAGGAGGTAAGATAACCTGTCTGATTATTTATGTTGATGATATGATTATTACTGGAGATGATAAGGCAGAGATCGAGAATTTGAAACGAAAGCTGTTCTAGGAATTTGAGATGAAAGATCTAGGTTGACTTAAATACTTTCTGGGTATTGAGGTTCTGAGGTCAAACAGAGGTATATTCATATCACAGAAGAACTATGTCCTTGATCTGTTAGCTGAGACTGGGATGATAGATTGTAAACCTATTGAGACACCGATTGTGGTAAACCATGGGTTACAGATGCTCCAGGATGGAGAATTGGCTGACCGCGAACAATATCAGAGATTGGTGGGGAAGCTGATATACTTAGCACATACACGACCTGACATCGCGTATGCAGATGGAGTTGTTAGTCGATTCATGCATAAACCGCAGACTCAGCACATGGAAGCAGTTGTTCGTATCTTGACATATCTTAAGGGAAATCCAGGTAGAGGAATCCTTTATCAGAAAAATGGTCACCTCAATTCATGCATAAACCGCAGACTCAGCACAGATGCAGATTGGGCAGGTGACAGGGATGACAGGAAATCGACATCAGGTTACTTCACTCTTGTGGGAGGAAACTTGGTAACTTGGAGAAGCAAGAAACAGAAAGTGGTGGCATTATCCAGTGCAGAAGCTGAGTTCAGAGGTGTGGCAAAAGGAATTCAAGAAGTTCTTTGGCTGAGAAAAATGTTAACTGATTTAGGCTTTGCCCCAAAAGAGAGCTGTGAATTATATTGTGATAACCGAGCTGCGATAAACATTTCTGAGAATTCAGTTCAACATGACAGAACAAAGCATGTGGAAGTGGATAGACATTTCATAAAGGAGAAGCTCGAAGGAGAAATAATCAAGCTACCTCATGTAAAGTCCGAAGATCAACTTGCAGATATCCTCACGAAAGCAGTAGGGTCACAGTGGTTCGAAGAAGTTCTAAGCAAGTTGGGTATCGGATATCCGATGACTCAACTTGAGGGGGAGTGTTAGAATATACGTTATATTCTAGTATTTTCTAGGATATTCTATATTAGGCATGAGTATATTTAGGCGTGATCTTTGTATAGGCTGTTTTATTCTTTCCGTTTATACTTCTTGTATTGTGTATATAATCATGGTGATGGAGGTGTGAATGATATAACAGAAAATTGCTGGAAACACTAAACTCTTCATTTTTTGATCTTCTTTACTTGAAATCATCTATAATAGCTGTGAACAAGGTTATTAGGACCGGATTTCACCTAAGATCGTTGAGAGTTAGGATCGAAATCGGTAGAACCGGATCGTAGATTGTGTGATCCCACGAATATCCATTAATGTGCTTTGGATTACTTATCATCAATTATACTTTTAATAATCATTTTAAATTGCAAATCAAGAAAACTTGAATTTTATAAAGGTATTGATATAATTATTTTAAGTGTATATTTATACGTAAGTGATATTTGTATTGTATAAAAATATTTAGCGATTGAAACTATTTGTGTAGGATCGAACTATTGGATCGTAGGATTGTAGAATTATGTTATGAACCTACCACCTAAATTCTTTAGCTAAGTAGATACGTCCGATTCATTCTACCGCACTAAGAAGCTACCTACAATCCAGATCGGTTGCCTATTTTTGATCATAAGGTCGTAGAATTGTAAATCATAATCGGGATTCTAATAACTATGCCTGTGAAACATGTATGAGTCTGACATGTGAAAGGAATTTAATTCTTGGAATTTGAGTAAATGCTATAGTAAAATGTTGACAATTACGTTATTTGAGGGCTTGAGGCGTATGTATTGGCTCGGTTTGGTGTTAAGTGTAGAATATGTGTTAAAGGTTGACATGGCTCAAAGGAAAATTGCTCAGACAACCACACATGTTTGAGAGTATTCCAAAAAAGTTAAGAGATGAAGCTGGTTTGAGCAATATGCTATGACTTGATATTTGGGTTTACGAAAGGGCAAAACAGTAATTGTCACATTAGGGAAGTCTTGGGGAAAAAGTTACTAGTTCATTATAAATAAGGGGATTAGAGACCCATAATCATCAAGAAACTAGTAAACACATTTTGGATGAATTTTATACTCAATGGGGAGATCTCAAGCGTCTCGAATGGCTTGAATTTATCTTTCGTTATCTTGTAATTGTTCTTTTATCATCAATTTCATAGTTCAATTACTCAGTTCATAACACAATACTAGCAATTAAGTGCTACATTAAGAGAGGAGTTCGGGACGTGGTTACTTTTGACGATGAAATGAAACAAATAAACAACCTTAACCGCAAGAAAACAGATAAAGCGAAGCTGATCTACGGTAAAAAGGAAGGAGGAAAGTGAAGAGAAATAGAACAAACCTTGTAGAAAGGGGAACAAGTACAACCAACATGAGAATCATCATCAATCAACTCAATGGAACAATCATCAAAGATATCCTCCAGATCGTAGACCAAATCTTGGAGTTGTTGCAGCCATAATTTAACAGCACTGCTGTGGAATTGTGTTCTCTCAGCATCTCTTACAACTGCTTCTATTAATTTTAGCTTTCTCTGCCAATCTTCCAATATCATTTTGCTTCTTTTTCTATTCTTCTGCATATTAAGGTACATTTTTATCCCACCAGAAGCCATCTTACTAAACACAACTTCAACAAATGCCGATACAAATATCTCTGCCATTTCTTTTCAGTTACAACTTAGAAAGATAATGGTTTGAACAAATGGAAAATCGCTATACTTTAAACGGACAGCAAAGATGAATGGGTCTCCAGGAAATGTCATTAGTCCACTTAGATAAGTAGAAGTCTTCAAATTTGCCTTATTTTCTTCTTCACACCACAAAACAAGTCAAAGGGTGTGCGTCATGAATAGCAAGTGTTCCGACAAATTTCACTTGCCATTTTTTTGGGGTATTGTTGTGTGTACATCAATATCAAGCCAAATTGTACGCATTGTTTCGAGTCGAGCGGAAAAAATTCCTAACCAATATCAATAATCGTGATTTGTAAATCACAAATAATGCACAAAAAATAATAATAAAATAAACAAAATCATCATCATCATACCCAGTGTATCCCGCTCATAGGGACCTATGACTAGGGTCTAGGGAGGGAAGGAAGACGACAACCCATACCCATTAAGGAAGATGCGGTCAAAGAGTCCCCTACTCAAAACTGATCCTTAAAAAAGGGGTTTTTTTCCTTCTTTTTTCTGTCTTTACTCGTCGACCTACACCATAAGTTTGACCTATAACAATACTAAACAGATAAATATACATAAAAAGTAAACATATTGAGCATACAAAACTAAGCATATAAATAAAGGAAAAGTAAGAACTAATTATAAAGAGTCAAAGAGCGATATAAACTAAACAAAATCAATTAAGATAAATTAAAATAACAAAACTTTCGTCATATCAAATCCTACCACATAAGGGTGTGATTTGTTAATGTTGTCATTTAGAGCGCATAATGGTTCTCGTAAATAATAAATTAATTAAATCAAATAAATTAATTAAATAAATAATTAATTGAAAATATCCCAAGATTGCAAAAAGTTTCTATTTTGTGGTATAAGCACAGTTCGCGGCTCGCGACATTACTCGCAGCACGCAAGTTGGCTTGGTCGCAGCCCGCAACTTTTCGTTGGTTTTTGCAATGTTTGTTTTATTCGGTTTTGTTAGTTATGCAATATATTGGGATGTATTGATTTGTATTCGACATTGATTCATGAATAGATTTTGCGGTTCATGAAGTGACATATTACTTCATGAATGATGAATGATTGTATGCTTTTCTATAAATATAGAAGGCATGTGTTAGTTATTTCTTGTATGAGATTTACATGAGACATACATGTAATTTCTGAATTTCTTATCCTCTCTCGCACTTTACATAGAGATTTTGCAATCCTCAATTGTAAATTTCCGTTTCTTCTTCCACTTAAGTTTTCTCATGTCATTCTACATTCCTTGTGCTAGGAATTTAGTGTAATTCGTTGAATCTCAAAACATATTTCCGATTTATATATTTTCAAGCATCGCTGTAGGGAGGAAGTGATGTTTTAAGAAAGAGCATCTCACCTAGAATTAATATCAAATTTACATACAAAATCTTCTTGAACGATGTTCGATATATGGTGATTCCCAATGATAAAGTTCACATTTGGTGTATGTTAAGCAAATGTTTGAACTTGTCATATGTTTAGTAACCTACTAAATTTATGTAACTTTATTTTATAAGTTTAATTAATTACTAATTTAAAGTCACAAAATACAATAATATAAAACATCATATTTCTAAAGTAAGTATGGCAAGTCTCAATGTTTTAACCACAAAGTTTTGTCAAAAGTTGACAAATTTGTTGGGAAAGTTCTAAAATTTGCCTGTATGAAAATTACAGCATGATCGGGTGATGGATATTCGTAGAGATTTTTGAAAGGGTGTATTGATTTAATAAAAGAATGCATTGTTTTGATAAAGGGACACGTTGGTTCATAAAGGATGTGTTATTTCCGAGAGGGTTGCATTGTTTCTTGTTTTGATCAATTTATGTAAGAAAATGGACAAAGTTACATGGTAGAGATGATATTCCTCAACTATGTAAATGTTGATAAAATCTACAAGTCAAGTAAGATCTTTACTATTATTTATATTTAGTAAAATTTATTAAGTTCTCAATGTTAATTTTATATGTTTATTAATTGTATGATAATAGAAAAGTATAATATATTATTTATTTAGGTAAGTTTTTTTTATCATAGATTTAGCTAAAATAAGTGATAATGGTTATGTGATCATGTTTATTATTTGGTGTAAATGATGATACTCCATTTTATTTATCAAAGAAAATTGATGGTTGAAAGTACGAGTAACTCTACCATAGTTTAAGATGATTAAAATTATCATCAAAGATGGATAAAGTTTGCCAACTTTTGTATTTACAAGTATTGTTTTTTGTAGATGATAATTTTCTTTGTGATGTTTTTGACACGTTTATCTTATATTATTTTATAGAAAGATAATAAGTGTTTTTATCAAGTTGATTATAAATACATTAGTAGTTTATTAATGGTAATATGTTAAATATTTGGTTCTTTCCATGTTTATTGGTATTTTTGGACCAAATTCAATAATGATTTTGTTATTGATATGTATTTCACCAATTGGGTGAATTATTTTAAAAGTTGCATGATTCATGTTTAGTTAAAAATAAAGTTAATTAAAATATAAAGTATGTCATTGTGTTCTTAAAAAAATTTATATTGCACCATTTTGTTTCATGTGTGGAATTATATCTATGAAAATGTGCATGACTCAAATAAGTTTTTATGATATATAATTTGTTAGTTTATTAATGTTGTTTAATTTGAACATATAAATTTTATATTGCAATATTATTTTGTTATATGTTTATTTTACCGATGGTTATATTAATGTATTAATATTGAAAAGGGTACAAAGTTTATGACATGGATAAATGTAAAGGTTTATCATCAAGGATTCATTTAAAGTAAATTTTAATGTAAAGGTGATGTTGAGCAAGAATTTGAAATCTAATAATGTTATTAAATAACACACAAACTTGCGTAAGGCGGTCTTAGAATAAGACGAGTGTTGGGCCGGCCCAATTACAGGCGTGTGTACTACATGCGCGCGCCTTGCCTCCAGATTTCCATTTTTTGGTTTTTTCATTTTCTGGGCAATTTTCAATTTGAATCTTAAAGTATTAATTTATACTTGACCCTATCAATTACAGTAAAAATTTTAACTTGAACTTATATTTGATCAATTGTGGCGTTAAACTGAACAATTTCTACCTATATATGATTTTGTTCACAATTTAAAAATTAAGTTAATAAAATATTATTATTTTATCATTTTATGGGTGAATTTTAACCAACAAATAAATGGTCAATAACACAATCAATAATATCAGTTTACAGATTAAAAACATGAATATCAAAAACTACAAAAATAGTAAAAAAATTCAATACAAAAAATACAATGTAACTGCAAGTGTTAAAGTTAACAATATCAACTATTACCAAACAAGCATCAATTATGACCTTATCTTGTTTTTGTTGTGATATTAACTATATCAATTATAAACAAAATAAATGAAATACATAACAACATACAATTTATTATCGATAACCCAATAAAAAATTTAATATAAAATATTGCATGTTTGCATTGCCATACGTAGGGATGGTCATGGGGCGGGTCTGGAGTGGGTCCAACCAGACCCGGACCCGGACCCTTTTAATTTTTTGAGATCCAGACCCGGATCCGGACCCTAAGGGTCCAAAATTTTCAGACCCGGACCCAGACCCTCCGAATCTGATGGGTCTAGGGTCCTTAATGGGTCCTTAGTGAGTCTAAAAACAGTCTCTTTGATTTGTCTAATTTGAAACACTTGTAAGTCATTATATTTTTCATATATTTGTAAGAGAGTTATTATCATATTTTTTAAATATTTAATATTAATTTAACATCTAAACTCGCATAGCGTCACCCATATACGCTTAAATTCTATTATAAACACTAGGTCGTTCCATGAAATAAGGGTAATTGGATTAGTTATTTATATATATTATGATTATGAAAAGAATATAAGTGTTGGGGGAAAGAATTCAAACGTAGAAGACAAATAAAAATGGACAATTTATTATTTATAAGGGTCCAAGGGGCGGGTCCAGGGTCCGGATATTGGACCCGGACCCGGACCCGCCAATTATATTTTAGATCCAGATCCGACCCAAATCCCATGGGTCTCAAAAAACAAGACCCAGACCCTTAAAAAAGGGGCGTGTCTGGGGCGGGTCCAACAGGGTCCTAGACTTGTGACCATCCCTAGCCATATGTGAGGTTAGGGATGGCAACGGGTCGGATCTGGACCGGGTCCAAGTGGACCCGGATCCAGATCCGTTTTCAAGAACAAGACCCGGACCCGGACCCGGATCCGTGGGTCTAGATATTCAAGATCCATACCTGGATCCATGGATACCGCGGATCCAGTATCGGATCCGGGTCCAAAACGAGTCTAATTGATTTTTTGCAATTTTAGAATGAGATAAACGATAGCTATGTTCATTGACTAATGATAATAATATACAAACCTATTTTTTATAACATTTTTGAAATCATGCTTAGTATAGCTAGTGTTTAAAAATAGCTTATCGATATTCTAACAAAAAATAGCAGTTTGCAACTAATCGTAACGATCATTTGGACTTACTTTGATCAACAATAAGATAAAAATAGGCAAAACATTTAAAATTAGATAAGCACAAAATTAAGTGGATAATAATACCAATTACTTACTTTCAAAGTAAGGGAGCAGTAATATTTGGGGCTGGGCTTTATCATTTTAATAGCCCAGTAAGGCAGTAACATTTGATGTATATAAAGATAAAACGGGTCCTTTGGATCCACGGGTCCGAGTCTGGGTATTATTTTGAGACCTGGATCCATACCCGTAAAATAATAACGGATCCGGACCCGACCCGGATCCGACGGGTCTAATTTTTAGGACCCAGACCCGCAAAAAGGATACTTATCCACGGATCCGGGTCGGGTCCAATACCCATTGCCATCCCTACGTGAGGTTAAATCCTTAGATAAAGAACTAATCAAGTTTGACCTAATCAAAGCTTTTTTTTAAATTCATTTTTTTCATCAAGTTATTTCTTCATTAAATTTGCCAATATCAAAAAAAATTTAAAACTTTCAATACCTCGTTAACAAAAACAGATCATCTTGTATGAGAGTGTCTCACCGTGAGACTAGTTCATACTACCTCCGTCCGGATGAATTAGTAGTATAGAGAAAATGGGTGAGAATTAAGAAAGTGGTAATAAACGAGAAGAGAGAATGAATTGTGTGGATGAAATTAAAAGATAATTGAAATGTATGGAAGATTTGAAGAAAGTGGTGGGCCATAGTCAAAAAATAGAAATGTTGCAGTTTAAGTGGGACGGACAAAAATAAAAAATGCTGAAAATTATGAGGGACGGGTTGAGTATAAAAGTAAAAAAGCAATGAACATTAAATTTCCACTTGTAAAAAAAATATTTTTCTAAAATAGTTTGGACCGATTCAATTAAATAACACAAAAAGATGAGAAAATAAAAAAATACATTCAAGACCATCAAAATAGGAATAACACAAAAATAACCAAAACACTCACGGAAAATATCATCCACCCTTTTATAAAAAGAGGAATCAAAGTACACAAAATTTCTCTTTCTGGATCTCAATCTAGCTCTATCATTCATTCACCAAAAACAAAAAGAATCCTAATTAAAAATGTTCTTTCTAAAGGATGTAAATCTTGTAAAAGAAAGAAATGTTGAAGAAACAAACAAACTCAAAGGAGAGATAGGAGAAATAAACAATGATTTAGAAGGTATGAAAAAAAGAGACATATTAATTTAAAATTAAAATACAATAAGTACATAATTATTAGGTGTGAAAATAATTATGAAGATATGGCTAAATAAATCATCATCATCTTGTAAAGGGCATGAAGAAAAAAATGATAAAGATGAAATATCCTCCATTGATGAAAGCACATATAGTTTCTCAAGAGGTCTTCTTCCTTCCCTTGGTGCTCGTAGCAATCGTCGTATGGTTACTCGCCCATATATTATCTCCCCTTTAAGCTCTCGCTATAGGTATTTTTTTGTTTTTATTATTTTATTCCTTGATTTTTGGTTTCCATATAATTTTCGTTATGAGTTTTCCTTAATTGGTAAATTTCATTTAGGGTTCATTTCACTCGTATGATTTATTTCACGTCGATGGGTTAAAAATGGTATGCATAACGTATAAGTTATTAAAACCCTCTATTCATTGTCATATATGAATGATTTTGGAATAATATATTTTAGGTTTAATTAGAATTGACTGAATCCCGTGTTTTCTCGATTATATTGGCAATAACCACGACCCAAATAAATATTTTTATATTTGTATATTAATTTAACATTATGCATTATGATATTCATAAGGCTCTTTTGGATGTTATTTAAATGAAGGAGAGTACGTAATCAAGAATAGAAAAATTGGAATAATTTTTCAATGAAATGTTTTAGAGACAACTTTTTTGGGTATGTATTTGTTTATCTATATTACTCTCAAACGAATTTAGTTATCACATTTCCTTATTTGGCAATTATACCAATAGTCACATTTTCTTTTTTGTCCTTCTTTTTATCGAAATACCCCTTCGTTACAAAAGTAAAGACCAAAATACCCTCACTTTTACTACTTATACTCCACCTACCACATTTACAATTAATATAATCAATTAAAATACCCCAACTACCACCTTTTTAATGGATCCTAAAACACCCTTAATAACTGTGCCAAACAAATAGGACAACTAAATTGATTTGGAGGGAGCATTATATTTTTGTTTTGTCTAGTAGGAAATAACCCTAACCCGTTTGTTTATCTTATTTTTTAGTCTGGATTCCATTATTTTGAGATTTCGGAACAAGTTATATAATACTTTTATTTTTTTTACTCCATTACATATATACTATGATAACTATTAAAGAGAGTAATTGTTTTTTCTGACTTTTTTTACTCCTTTAAATTACTTAAAAGTTGCATTGAATTGAGATTAACCTAAATTATGATCGGTGCCATTTTAAATATTTTCTCTTTGAGTTTTGATAATTATTGTATCAAGTACTATACTCTTTTATTATAGTACTCGCTCTAAAGTCTAAACTTTCATACATTTTAAAAAGTTAACATAGTATCACCGCCACCCTAACTGATTACTCAAATATTTGTACTTGACGGGTTTCGCATTGGGATGACTTATATATCACATCAATGAATTAAAAATTGTGGGTATGCTTTATATAAGTTTAAGTTAAAACTCCCTTATATTCATCTTATAAGTGTCTGATTTCCTTATTGGATCAAGTCATCTTAAATGTTAACTTTACCAACTTTATCCTTATTAAACTTAACATTTTCACACTTTTATATTTATTAACCCACTTAACCCTTAGAAGATGTTTGACACAAGAAAATGAGACTTGTGAGACTGAGCCACTATATAATATAATAAAAATGTATGTAGTATCTAATAAATGTTTAATTTATGTGCGCATGCAGAACATGGGAGGGTTTTCTGATCATATTGGTGGTGTATAATGCATGGGTGTCACCATTCGAATTTGGATTTCTTGAACGTCCATTCAAAGTATTAGCTCTTATTGATAACGTTGTTAATGGTTTTTTCGCCATTGATATTATATTGACATTTTTTCTAGCTTATCTTGATCCTAAAACATTCATACTTATTGATGAGCGTGATAAGATTGCTAAGAGGTATGTCCGTAGTTGGTTTGCTTTGGATGTTATATCCACAATTCCTTATGAACTTGCTATTAAGATTCTCCCTCCTTTTCTCAAACGATATGGATTCTTCAATATGCTACGTCTTTGGCGTCTTCGTAGAGTCAGCAAGATGTTCTCTAGGTATTTACTTATACTTCACCAATTCATTTTATATCAATATTAATACTCCTTCCGAATCAGTTTAGATGTCCTATTTTCTTATTTGGCAAAACCATACTAATTATCCCATTTTCTTTTTTGTCTATCTTTTTTTTTACCTAAATATTCTCACTTTGAGCCGGGGAACTCTTTTGACTGCCCTCTCCTTATGGGTATGATACGCCGTTTATCTTCCCTCTCCAGACCCTGATCATAGATATAGTCTCTGAATGGGATATACTGGGTATGATGATGATGACTCTCACTTTTACTACTCCCAATGCCCAACTACCACCTTTACCCCACTTTTCCAATTCTCAATACCCTAACTATCACCTTTACAATTAATTTAATCAATTAAAATACTCGATTACCATCTTTTTAATGGACCACACTCAATCCTTAAAATCCATGAAATCTCAAATGGGAAATCTAAACTAATTCGGAGGGAGTATTACCAGCTATTACAAGTATAATTTATTTAATTTAGGACTCTTTACTTTTCAACAGATTAGAGAAAGCTCCAAATATCAACTATTTTTGGATACGATGCTTGAAGTTAGTTTCCGTGAGTACAATTATTTATTTTATATTATTGAAAATTTTCATATACGGTGACTCCATCTTTTATTTTTCCATTTACATTAACAAAGAACTTAAAATTTTGTCTACTATATGGAAAAATTAAATCTCAGGGTATCCATGCAAATTAAAGATATATACTATCTCTGTTAATTACGTTATACTTGTATTTTATTATATTTGCTGTCGATTGTAACATTTTTCCTACACAACATGTCATAATCGGAGATGGAAGTCACAGAGATGCGTATGCTTAGGTGGATGTGCGGACACACTTTAATGGATCGGATTAAGAACCAAGAATTTAGAGCTAAACTGGGGGTTGCCCCTATTTCTGGTAAAATGCGCGAAAGCAGATTAAGGTGGTATGGACATGTGAAGAGAAAGTCTTTTGACGCCCCTGTGAGGAGAGTCGAAAGCATTATTGTAGAGGGTAAGAGGAGTCGTGGGAGACCAAAGAGAACATGGATAGAGCAAATAAAAGCGGACATGCTTGAGTTAAACCTCTCTGAGGACCTGACTAGGGATATGGGATGTTGGAGGCGTCTTATCCAAGTCTCAGACCATTGTTTGTCTTCTTAGAGTCGTTTTGGCGCTTTAGTTCTTGCTTGACCATGTCTTTTGCCCTTTTGGTTTCCTTGGTATTAATATGCTTGGTTTTAATATGCTCTATCTCTGTTTTCGGCCTTTTTAGTGGTATTGTTTTATGCGTTGTTTGGATCTCTCAGGTGGCTGGTACATTATCTTTATCTTCCTCGAGCCGGGGGACTCAGTCTGGGTCGCGCTCTCCTGTATGGGTATGAGTTGCCGCCGTCTTTCCCTCCCCAGACCTTGCCCATAGTTTTCTATGAGCGGGATACACTGGGTTGGATGATGATGATGATGATGAACATGTCATAATCGGCTAGTATATGCTAAAAACACACATATATACAGAGTACGAAGTATTATCCTAAACATATACTACTTTTATTTTATATTAATAGTTGTATTTCATCTTTTATATGAGAGCTTTTTGAGTGAAGTTTAACTAACGCTATGATTACTTGTAGGTTACTCTATTTGCGGTGCATGCGGCGGCATGCTTTTTCTATAACATTGCTGCTCATCATCCTGATTCAAAAAATATTTGGTTAACACTTGTGACGGATGATGACTTAAAGAAGGATTTGTGGGTGCGTTACGTGGCATCAGTCTATTGGTCGATCTCCACACTTTCAACAACGGGTTATGGCGATTTGCATCCAGTTAATACGGATGAGATGATTTTTGATATTTTCTATATGCTCTTTAATCTTGGATTATGTGCATACATTATTGGAAATATGACTAACTTGGTGGTTGATGCCACAAGTCGAACTAGAAAATTTGTGAGTACTTACTCCGGCATTTTGCACTTCTATTTTACGCCCTCCGACTCATTTTAGATGTCCTATTTGGTTTGTCACTGTTTATAAGGGTGGTGTGGGGTCCATTAAAAAGGTGGTAGTTGGGTATTTTAATTGATTACATTAATTGTAAAGGTGATAGTTGAGTATTGGGAATTGAAAAAATTGGGGTATTTAGGTATAAAAAAGATAGACAAAAAAAGAAAATGAGACAAGCAATATGATTTTGCCAAATATGAAAATGGGACATCTAAAATGATTCGAAGGGAGTAGCATACAAAGAAAAATATTGATTTTGTAATGCTTCCTTTTGATTTATTCCTTTTGATATGTTTCCAAAGAGGGAAACAGTACGAGCTGCTTCAAGTTTTGCGGTGAGGAATGGGCTACCTGCTCACTTACAAGAACAAATGGTGGCCCATTTACGTTTGAAATATAGAGCTAATTCAGAAGGTTTGCAACATCAAGAGATTCTTGAATCTCTTCCCAATGCAATTAAATCAAGTATCTCACATTACCTCTTCTATCCTCTACTTGAAAAAGTCTATCTTTTTCGCGGTGTTTCCGATGACCTGCTTCATCAGTTGGTACGTTTCATGTTTTCATTCATATCACTTTTCAATTATACATAGAAAATAATAATGCGCAAAATTAAGTCAAAATAAAGTCAATATTAAAACTTGACTTGTTTCAATCTTGGTCAATGAAGGTTTCAGAGATGAAAGCTGAATATTTCCCTCCAAAAGAAAATGTGATTTTGCAGAATGAGGCTCCAACTGATTTATATGTATTGGTCTCTGGTGCCATGGTAAGAGAAACTTTCATTCTATGTGAATATAATTAATTAATGAATAGCCATGAATATTTATAATACTAGAAAAAGTCGTAGACACATTGGACATACTAATAGTTACGGATCTTCGCATGTACTTCTGAGTTTAATTGAAACGTAAAAAAAATTGAAAGTTCATTCATTTACAAAACTACAACTCAAAAATTTGTTACAACCTGTTTTTCTTGTTAATTGAAACTTAAAATAAATAGTTGATTTACCTTTCAACGTGTTCTTTGAATTATGAAGACCACAACTACCAAAAAAATATTTTCATATAGTTAGTGGAAAACATATGGAGATCATAAGGAATATAAAAATATTAATATAAATTAGTAAAAAATATGTATGGACCAAAAGCATTATTATAATATTAAAATTAAATCAACAAATGTATTTGTATTCAAAATTGAAATAAAATTTTGTTAGAACAACAAATAGAACACTCAAAAATGGCAAATGAAAACTTTTTTAAGAAAGGCAAGGAGCTTTATATAACTAAGGGCTTGTTTGGTTACCCTCTATTACGCTTGGAATTTCAATTTCCTAGGAAATAGTATTATCCTCATTTGTTTGGTTGCAAAAAATCTAAAGTTTATAGGAATTGTAAAATCCAATGGAAGTTAATGCCTATGATACATAAGAATTAGATTACCATATACCCCCTTGGTAATTAACAATTCCCTTGTTAACCAAACCACTCATGAAAAATTACTTTCAAGGAAATGAAAATACCTAGTGTCAAACAAACAACTTTAAGTAATTCCTAAAAAATTGACAAAAGAAGTAAATTCCAATGAATTACAACTTCCCATAGGAATTTAATTCCTATGTCAACCAAACAATATCTAAGTTATCTTTAGCTAGTAAAGCTACACCCAACTAAGTGAATACAAATTACAACCTATAAACCAATTATTTTTCCTTTCAATCCACAAAACTGGGAAAAATTAGTGCTTATAAATTTCACACACTATATGAATCTACAAATACTAATATGAGAATTTTGTGTATTTAGCTTCGAGTTACCCAAAAAATGAAGAAATAAAAGGTAATTTTTTTGTTAGTTCTAGTTAAAACTTTTGGCCTCTAATTAAAGTATTTTTTGCAGGAATTTATCTACCAACAAAATGGATCTGAACAAGTAAGTTTTACACAATCGATTTTGAACTAGATGTTGTCCATGCATAAGTATTGAATTAAACATATTAATTGCAGATTATTGAAGATTTCTACTCAGGAGGTGTGTGCGGGGAGTTGGGAGTTCTTTGTTATAGACCACAACTCTTTACAGTTCGTACTAAGAGATTGAGTCAACTTCTGCGTTTGAGTCGTAGTTCTCTTTTGAGTCTTGTCCAAGCAAATGTTGGGGATGGAGCTATCATCATAAACAATCTCCTTGAGGTTTGTGCCCTTTACATTATACATGCTAGGTTAAACCTTTTTGTGCCCTTTTATATGTTGGTTACAAATACCATTTTGGGCGCCATCTTATGCTTAAGGCATGCTCAAGCTTAAGCTTCACTATCTTTTCAAGTCATTCCATGCTTATGTAGTATTTCACCTTCCACTCTCTTCCACCTTCTTTGGTTATCCCCATTATGTCATATAGGGATGGTCATGGATCTAAGCCCTGTTGGATCCGCCCTAGATTCACCCCAAATTTAAGTTTTGAGTGCAACATTTTGAGATCAAGAATTCGAGTTTAGTTTTCGGGCTAAAAATTATATGGGTCATAGTCTCGGTCTAGGGTCTTTTGAGAAAACCTTATGCAAACCTCTCTCTAGATCCATTTAAGACCCAAAACTATTAGACCTTGTTTAGACCCATTAGACTCACCTAAACCAAACTTTAGTAAAACCCAAAGTTAATCCTTAGTTCGATTTAAGCTTATTTCAACAATTATTGAGACTCAATTTAGACTTTTAAATAACTCAAAGACCTATTTTAATAAAACCTTTAAATGTAAAAAAAATTTAGTATAAATAATTAAATTAAGACTTCTTTAAGACATTAGACTTATCATACCCGGCAGGTTTGAGTCGGAATAAAAAATATTCAGACCTTAAGGTTTCAGATTAGGGTTTGTGTCCACCAAAACTTAATAAGTCTTGGTCCGGATCTGATTGGACCTGACCCATGACCATCCCTTATGTCATACCTTTACGGTCCGTTTGGTAGGTGGTAATAAACGGTGGTAATGAGAACAAAAAATAGTGTAATTTTGGTTGAAAAATCCCTTAGTTATCTTGATGGACATACTTGTCCAACTTCACTCATCTTAGTTTCTTCATAAAATTCATTTCAATGCATTACCATTGGGAGAGGTGGTATTAGGTCATAATGAAAATTAGTACACAAAAAAGCTTTTTTGTGATGAAAGTTTCATTACCATGGAAATGACATGGAACTTTTGATGAAATTTTACACTATAAACCATTCCCATTACCACCATTTAGTACTCTAATCAAACGGGCCGTTAATGTAATCTGAATGAGCTAGTAGCTTTTAACTCTTTGAACACATATAACATACATAACCACCAACTATAGGTACACAGCTTCATTGTTGTGCTTCCTAAATTTAATGTTTACTTTATATAGTGTTTTGGTTGTGAAACGAGGAAGTGCAAAAAACACTTAAAAATACCTGGAGACAGGTGTAATCGGGACGATTGTCAATATGCTTGATCCTTCCGATGATGAGACCTCAAATCCTGCTATACAACGTTAGCCTTGCCCGGGGGGTGACATATAGTATGCATATACCAATAGTCATACCAATTAGAATTAAGACTTGCAAAGGGGAGATGGATTTTAGTATGCATATAAGGGTATGCATCAAAGCCGGTCTTTTAGTTGTTATGTCATAGGGAGTTAGCCTAAGGTGCCATTACTATTTTAAGCTTAGAAAGAGTGTAGACATTGGGGAGATAACCTACTTTTAAGTAAAGAAATTATGGTTCATTATTTAACTTGATGTAGTGCTAGGAGTATAATCCCATTAATAGAACCTTTTGATGTAATAACCATGCTACCATCTAATCCATTAAGGTCCCATTTTACACTTATATTCCATATCAATGATATTCGATTCCAACAAAACCTTAACTTCGAAACCTACCTTCTTCTTAAGAGAGAAAACTTTGCTCCAAATGCTACAAATTAAATACACCTAGAGCTATCATCAATACCTTGTCAAAGATTACCCCTGCAAATCGGGTCAAAGGGTCCAAGGACATTATCCACATATCATATTAATTAGTCATAGTATTTTGTAATTACATTAGTTGTTATTTTTTAGTTGTCTTCTGGGGCTTAGGCTATATATTTAGTTGTCTTTTGATTTGTGTTTAGTAAAGGAAGTGTCCTTTTTGGGAGTTAGTGGGAATACTCAAAGTGTCCGTCTATCGGTTTCGGTAATGGGTCTTGGTGGTCTATTACAAAAGTCTTATTCCTGGATTATATTTAAGAGAAAAAATATCATTTCCACATGGAATAAGAATTTGAATGAGTCTTTTGTTCATAAATTGTTATAAGATTACAACATTTAATTGTTTCAATGTCATTAACTCTCACCGAGGGTGGAGGTTTAATTGCCACATTTTACTTGATCTTACCCTGAATCGTTAGTGATGAAAATTATAAAGCGATTGTTTTCGATTAACCGCATGTGCAACTTTGATTTAGATTTGGGATGTTAATGGGTCTTTCTGTCCAACTGATATTTGAGGAGATTCTGGTTCCGTGGTAGCCTTCTTGGTACGTTTAGAATATGTTAGCATTTTTTTTCCTTATTCTAGCATCACATAACAAGCTTGAAGGTATTCATATTAATTAAGCTCTTGTTATCCACAAAGGACGTGAAATGCTTTCGGTAGTAATTAGTGATAGCTTCCTTAAACCTTTAGGTGTTTGAAGAGATCTAATATTATTAACAATTTTGTTTTTTATAATACTTTGATAGAAAAGTCTAGTGTTATTATCATAATAATGTAACCAAAAGAGTTGGGTCTTTTGGCGCAAGCATAATGTAAAACAAGACCGAATCACATCACGTTGGCTGCGTTTTAAAGGTTTTTAAAAGCAACGCTATTTTCCGTTTTATAAAGGTGTGAAAAACACCGTCTTCGGTTGTATCAAGGGATTTCTTTAATTTGGTTTTGCCCGATATTTAGACGTTCAGATAAACACATCACTCCTGTTACCGCATCACTGTTTCATCACCGTCACCGCGACCGTTATCACATTTTTACTCTATGGTTGAAAGAAAATCATTAGTTGGTTTGTACATTTTTAATGGATTTAAATAACCCTAGGGTAATGGAATATAATAATAATAATTTATTTTATAAAGAAGATATAACTTAATTACTCTTCACATTCAAAATTTCCCTTAAGATGTGGATATGCCTGTTTCTAATTAGCACACAAATTCTCTCATGGATAGTCAATTTAAAACCGTGTTTTTCTTGATGTAAGCTCCTATTAAGGCTTGATGGGGGTAATTAACTAAGATTTGATTTGACTAGTGCAGCATCTAAAAGAACAAAAAGCCCCAATAATGCAATCTTTTTTAAAAGAAATAGAGAACATGTTGGCTCATGGAAGAATGGATTTGCCTCTAAGTTTATGTTTTGCTGCAACAAGAGGAGATGAACCGTTGTTACAACATTTGCTTAGAAGAGGTTCTAATCCAAACGAGGTCGACATAAACGGGCGCACTGCGTTGGTACGTTTATCACAAACCATATAATCACCATTTCAATAAGTACTTGTTATATAGTTTATTTATTTTTTCTTTGAAAGATTTTTTACAAAAAAAGAATTTTTCTTAATTAGTATATAAACTTTCTTTATAGATTTTTACAATATATAATCACTAGATTCTCCAATTATAGTTGGATTTTGAATACTTCTTTCCTTATGTGTTGTAATCATGTATGCACTAGCACATTGCAGCTGCCAAGGGAAATGAAAATTGTGTTGTTGTTCTCCTTGCATATGGAGCAGATCCAAACATAAAAGGTATGAACCTTAAATTTCATTCAATTATGCTTATATTCTTTTAGGACTATAACTCAAATATTAAAATAATTTACATAAAGAATGAATAAAGAACTGCAAATTGTAAAGCAAAAGAAGAAATCACACCAAGTTAATAGGTGGGAAAAATTTGAATACCAATTTAGTTTTAGACTATAAAGACTATAAACCCTACCTATGACAATTGTGAGATAATATTTAGTGTCTAGCATTATTTGGTTCAAAAGTTAAATATACTAAACTATATAGAGTCTAGTATTAATTATTCATTTAATAACTTTAAACTTGTGAATTCAAGTTTTGTTTAGGAATCGCCTGTATAAGAGGGAAAAGAGGGTAAAAAGTGGCCCAGTAATTAATTGGACTGTAGTGTAGGGCCTGGATTGGATGTAAACAAATAGGCCCAAAAAAGTTTACCCCTAAAATAGTAGTTTAAGAATTCAACCCTCCCCCATAAGGTAAAGTTTTACATCGAAAATAAAACAGATGAAATAAGCTAAGCAACAGGCAACAACAGCTTTCACACAATTCTTTTTTCTCTCCTCCAAACTCTTTTCTCTCTCCTCCAATTTCTTTTCCCTATCCTCCATTTTTTTAGATTAATCTTTGCTTTCTCCTCTTCATTTAATTTATTGCCCTTGCAACAATGAGAATACTCATGGAGAAGAGGGATTTCTAGTTCTATGTTACATTTTGCTACTTTAATACTTTTATACCAAACCATCTATTTTGATTTCAAGTAAATTTTTTCTTGTTAATTCTTTCCCAAGTAATATAGCATTCTGGAACAATTTAACCACACTCTTTTACTTAGTATCCAGGTGACCCCTTAGAGTTAATATTTAAGAATCAAATGTAAAAAGATATAAAAATTGGTAAAGTGGTATTTTGATAATAATTATATGGATTTTTGAAACATATATGTGTATGTAAACGAAATTATTAAAAAGATTATACATACCGAAAAATAATTATAATTAATTCTAAATTTGCTCGATCGGGTTATTAGATCGTACACTCATAGATTGTGTCATGATTTTACCTCTCAAAATTTTATTTCAATTAGAAGATTCTATCAACACAACAATTCTACCTACAATTTAGATCGCTCATTTGTTTTTGGATTGTAAAATCGTAGTATCATTGATCACAATCGCGTTTTTAATAACTATGATGTAAAGAAAATGGCTTGACAAAATCTAGCGCAAAGTTGTTTATAAGTCAATAATACGTAGTATTAGACTAAGCGTCGTGTCTAGGTACAAATTTCTACTTCACTAGGCTGAGCAAGTTAGCTTGGTCAAACAAATGCTAGGTCGAGAAGGCTGTCGAATTTATTAGCCTTTGTCTCAAACTTAGATCTTTCACACTTATTTTCCATCAACATTTATTCTCAAACATAAGAATAATTCTCATCATTAATCATTCTAAGTACCTGCATATTGAGTTATGAGTAACCACATCCAAAAAAATCCCCCCTGGACGAAATAAACACAATCTCGCCAAACAAAAAAAAATCAATCATCTTCAGACAAAAAAAATACACCAAACATAAATCAATAACACTTAATCAAGTTAAAGCAATACTTAATATTTGAAGTAGCTAAAAGTTCAGGTAACATGTCCCCAGATTATCATTGCTGTAAACCTTCACCACTTTGTACTTTGTTCTCTTATAGTACAAATTTTGATTCTATGCGAAAGGTATAGAACTTTTGCTATCAGTTAAAACAGTGGGAACACATTTCTTCGACGTTAATTCACCCATAAAACCTCATAGCCAATGGGCTTCTTTATAAGTTTATAACCCTCTGTTATTGCTATGTACTCGAAACTCAATAGTTAATTGAGCTCCAACCCCTTGCAATTTAGACTTATAACTACAAGTGGACCCTCCAAGATAAAATCCATATACTAAACTTGGCTTCCCTTCATCAAGATCTCCACCATAATCAGTATCCATATAACCATAAAAGCCATCATTGTTCCTCCCATACTCAATACATGTGTTAGATGTATGCCTTAAATATATAAGGATCCACATGACCACGGACCATTGAGTTTTACATCCTTACCCATATTTAACATAAATCTACTCACAAAAACTAACGACCTAAGTAAAATCGGGTCAAGTATAAACCATCACATACAGGATGCTTCTTACCACATTAGCATATGGAACCGATGACATCAAATCATTGTCCACTTTCGACCTAAGAAAATTCATCTTTGATTATTCCATTTTTAATGCAAAAGGGTTTGAGACGGGCGTTGCATTTGTCATTAGAAATCAGTCTCAAATCTTTTTAATTTCTATTCTTGATGATTTCCACACTAAGAATCTTATTAGGAGCTTCATCTTAAATTTTCCCTTCAAGGCTTCAACATATCCTTCACCTTTATCACATCAAACATGTCTTTTTCTACTTTAAGCATGTCATTGACATATAGCAAAATATATAATACGGAACCACCACATATGTCTTCTAAGTACACAAAAGTATCATATTCACTTCTTGTTCAACAAATTTCACTCTTATACTTGTCAAACTGTTCATACCATTGTTAGGGTGCTTATTTATTACCATACAAGGACTTCTTTAATAAAACATACATGATCTCATTTACCAACTCATAATCTTTTACTGCAATAATAACTAAAAGAGTACGAATAGAAGTGTGTCTTATCACCTAAGAGAATATTTCATTGTAGTTAATGCTCGAAATTGGCTAAATCCACGAGCCCCAAGTCTTTCTTTGCATCTCGCTTCCTCAATACCTAGAATAGCTTTTTTGTAATCCTAAATTGATTTGCATTCACCTACCTTATGGTCTTTCTACAAGTTCATATGTTTGATTTTTGTGAAGTGATTACATTTCCCCTTCCTCCTCCACTTGCCATTTCTCGATGTATTTCCGCTCAACTGTCTCGTTGTATGAAGAAGGTTCTAGATCAACTATATCATTTGCAACTAAAATAACATCTCAAAATCAATTTCTTTTAAACCTTAAACAAAATCATCATTTTTTTGTTGCTCAACCTAGATAATCCATTTCATAATCCAAATAAATTGGAGCGCTCACTTGTGTTTTAGTTCTCCCTTGCGCAATGCTTTGGATTTGCATAATAGACAATGTGTCATTCTTAGGTGTAATGGCCTTCCTAGATGAGGAAGTGCAAGGAACACCTCCACCTCCTTCATGTGGCACTATATCATTGCTATTAAGATTCTCATCAAAAACTTTCCTATAAGCTTCACCTTCACTATCTTTTTCCATCTTAACCTTTACGACTCTCGCATTTGAGCTCTCATCATGAAGAAATACAAGCTAAATCAAAGCAAGATCTCGACTATGGATGACTCTTCATGCATTAGGATTCCACAATTTGTACCCCTTGATTGTATCCATGTAATCCAAGAACACACAATCTAAACACGAGGCTCCAACTTTTTATCATGCATATAAGCATATTAAGTATAATCAAAGATTCTTAATTTTGAATAGTAAACTAGTGACCTAGACCACACCTCATTTTCCACCTTCAACATAAGGGCAATATCCAATGATTTATTTGCCAAATAAGCCGCCTTTTTACCGCTTCATTCCACATCCGTTACTCATCTGAGCATTGGAATCCATAAATCAAGCCTTCTTTAACATGTTCCTATTCATACTCTTTACCACTCCATTTTGTTAAGGTTATACTCGTACAAGTTCTATTTCGAACAATACCAATGCAACACCCGAATTTCCTCCTGTTATTTGCGGTTTGGGTTTCATATAAGCGGTCAGAAATTCAGGGGTGTTACAGGTAGGTTTTACAACCAAGCTTCTTGCAAAAGTTATGAACTCATCTTGCACATACTTAATCACGTTATATATTCTCAACCTTTGTATATGCTTACTGGTTTACGTTTCTATCATTTTCTTTCAATCTTTTAATTCCCTAATGACATTAATCTTACTCTTTAAGAAGACTACCTATAATTTTGTAAAGTAATCAATCAACAATGATCGTGATCAATTACATAAAACCTCTTATGTATGGATTTCTTGAAGAACCCTTAAGATTCAAATAAATGTAATCAAGTGTTGCTTTTCTTCTATGCATGGACGCGTTAAAGATAATCCTCCTTTTTTCACCAAACACAATGTTCTAAAAAAACTCTATAGGATCGTAGCTTGATTACCTTGAAGACCCTTCTTAGCTTACTCGAATAAACCCCTTTCACTCATGTTCTCTAATCTCAAAGGCCACCACTTTGTATGATCCACCACTTTCATTGAAAAACTAAGGCATGTGAAACCCTCACAGTAGACCCAATGAGCTCATATAGTGACACGACCTTCTTATCGTTCATCATAGCTTGTGAACCCATAACAACTCTTAACTCTAAAAGCACCATTTTTAGAAGTTCAATTACAACCATTAATATCAAAAGTTCCCAAAGAGATCAAATTCTTCTTCATTTATGGAACAAACCTAGCAATAGACAAAGTATGCAAAATGCCATCAAACATATGTATTCAAATAAAACTAACTAGTGTAGAAACCCGTGCATGCACGGTTTTTTTAGCATAGACGTATATAAACATATGAAACCAATAATTTAAAGCAAGTACATATAATCGTTGTTTATTTTACAATTTTTTATTAAATGTAATGATTAATATAATAATAATATGACAATTTGATAATATACAACTTAAATGAGAAGAATGGTGCATTTTAAAAAAAGATGTATTATAAAAACTAATAATAAATTACGAATAAACATTAATAAGTATGTTACAATTAAAAGTAAAATGGCAACAAACATTTATAGGTTTTGAAACACTTCTTTGTAGACAACATTTTTAGTGTGACGAGATATTTTACAATCTTTTATCATATATGAGAATTTTCCAACCTTTCCTGCTAGTAACCCTAGACACTGCGACGTAAAATTGTCCACAAAGTAAGAATTTGTGTAAATACATAAAGCACAGTTTAATTTCTTTGGTTTATAAAAACAAAAAAAACCTTTTCATCTGTAAGTATCATATGAATTGATGGTATTTCTCCTCTATTTTGAAATTTCCATACATGAATAACTCTTGCTTTGATATTCCAATTTGCCCTATCTGATTTGATATCATCTAGATAATTAACACCCATTATAATGATTTCTAGTATTATAAGCAATGTAGAAAGAGTAAATGAGATCTTATTAGTTTAGAATTCTAAAATTGTTTGCATTAGGTTTGATTGAAGATTAAGCTATAACTATATATAGGCTAAAATAATTGGTTCTATCATTTATTTCTGTATTTGAAATTTGAAAAGCCCATTACTGACTTTGGAAATACTGTGTTTCTTAATTAGACTGCACCTAATTAGGTAATTATTTTTGAATATTTACCAATGTTAAACCATCTAAGAGATTATATTCAGCTAATTAGGTAACTATTTTTGGATATTTACCAAAGTCAAACCATTTAAGATATTATATTCAATTTAGCATGATTGGTTTTATTGATGATTATTTTAAACAATAATTTTAAATTGCCAGCAGATCCCAAAATGACTAAAAATCATAATTTGAAATTGCCAGCAAATCATAAAATGCCTAAATATCATAATTAGTGATATTTTTTTAAAATGCTTTCTTTATTGAAATAGGAAACAATCCTATTTACTTTTCCTTCAAATTTGAAAATGCCTTAAGGTTGTGTTTGGGAACTAGCATTTCATTTCAAATTAATGATTTCAATTATGGAATCATGAATGTAGAATTTGAGAATGACAAGGCTAGGGAGGTCATTCTCAAATCCTCATCTTTAAACCATTTTCATAACAATTATGGATTTGAGTCAAATCCAAATTTGAAATTCTAGTGTTTGCCAAACACTAATTTTGAGTCAAATCTATATTTTCAAATCAAATCCTCATTCCCAAACATAGCATAATACAATTACTTTTCTAAATTTGGCAAAAGTGGGATGTAATTAGTCAAATGAACTACAGCCAAAAGTCAAGCCTCTTGGAGAGGTGACACGTGTTATTTTCCAAGATTTTTAATAGATAGTATTATATCCTAAACTTTTATCAATGTAAGGGTCTTCATGTACAATTCTTCAAGTTCTTCCATAAACTTGGATAAAGGTTTATTGGACTTCTCCAACATTTCCTTTTCTAACTCATTTTCCGCCAAATTTGCTTTCATCTTCACTCTCCATAATCCAAAATTTTCATTCCTATCAAACTTGTTAATATTAAAATTTTTGAAACCTATGCCTCTAAAGAACCAATCTAAAAATCTAAAAATTTTCCTAATTCAATAATGAAACTCTAAGCATCCCAGAAAAGACTAAAGAACATATTTAGTTTTTTGAGAGATTTTAATTAAATATTTCCTAGTAAACTCAAGTCATCCTTAGAAGACGAAAGACCAGACTCATCAGAACTGGGTGGTGATAAAGAATGAGTAATTGGCGGTAGTTGTAGTTGCACTTGCTCAGATGATGTCTCTATTACTTGCTCTTTTGAGTCTTGTTTTAACAAAATCGGACAAGCTACCCAACTAAGGTCGTAATTAGATTCCTCCTTCTGATGACCAAGGTGATTAAAAAAATAAATAGTCGCACAAAAACACAATCCATAGTTGTATATAAACAATTTGTTGACAAGACACCTATAACCTTTTTGATGTACCTCGTAACCAATAAAAAAACATTTAATAGCCCTTAGTTCAAATTTATGTCTAAGACCCTATTTCAGAAAATATATCTAATTAATAAAGAGAACATAATAAGAGTATTTATGTGAAGCACTTATTGGAGCAAGACTTCTAACATCTTAAAGAATTAATGCAAAAGTTTTATTACTTCACGTTTTACTTGGTCGATAGGTAGTTTTGTGGCTTATGACCAATATACAGGCTTCATAGTCGAGATTAAAGTTTGACTTAGATAAAGAAGGAAACAAACATCTGACGTAACCGATAGATAGATGACCTAGTTGTTTATGCCATATCATAAGTTTTTGCTCAACAGACTCATGAGCAAGCGATACATTTTTTTTATAAGACATCTCATCCAAGTAGTATAGCTCATTCTTCTCAATATCATTCCCAATGATCTTCGTTGTCTAATTTTCATGAACCCTACAGACATTTGAAGCCAATAATAGTGTACAATTAAGTTCTCTAGTCAGACATGAGACAATTTAGGAACAAATAGACATTTATCAATAGTGATATTTTTAGAAAACTTAATTGACCCGGCTCCTTCAACCTCTATATTTTCTCCATTTACCGTTTTAATTATGCTATTTTCAAGTTCGACGAAAGTCAAAATATCATTAATATCATAAGACATAGTATCAGTTGCCTGGAATCGATTATCCATGGAGTGTCATTTTGTTTGTTCCGAGATAAACATACGTTCCCCTTCTATCTAGAAAAGTGGATTTTCCTTCTTTTATGAATAAATTAACCTTACTTTCCTTTTTTCCTTTGTAACTTCCTGACATATTACTTATTTTTCTTTCTTTATTGATGATGGGTACTACTTGGTTATTTTGCACGCCACTCATTTTCCCATTTACAATGTTTGAGACCTCTCTTTTTCCTTGGTCCCCATTCTTACCCTTTTTCTCTTTAAATTCTAATGACCTTTGATTTACTCCTCTACTTCCTCTCTTTATCTCGGATGCACATCCCATTTTCTCTCGATTTTTATGGTTAATGCTTATTGTTTTTTTGATGTTGGGCATTATATTATCGTTTAGTAATTTTCCAATTAAATTCTGAACATGCTATCATACCTTATTGTTCATCTGGTTTTTCTGTGGCTATGGAAGCTTAGGCTTTAATCTCATCAGATTCTTCTTATGCTTTGTGAGACACAATAGTAAGTTTTGTTGTCTCCCTTTGTCCTTGTTTTTGTTGTCTGGCTACCATAATGGATATCCCACAATGTTAAAACAACCCTCTTTTGTGTGATGGTTTTCTCCACAATGGGAACATTTTAAATTTGCCTTTTCGTCATCATGTCTCTGGGATGATGATTTGCCTGACCGATTTTTTGTAGTCACTAAGCCACTACTAATAAAGATCAAGTCTTCTTCATGTGTGTGTTTTTCAAAACCCATGATTTCTCATCCCTAACAACAAGATCTCTTCGATCTTTATCAAAGGTATTATTCAGGCTCACCAAGAATTGATATACTCTATTTTGTTGTGTGATTCCATTGTGCATTGTAATATCCTCTGAACATCTCATTGGATTTGGGACCCTTCGATCAATTTCTTTCCATAGATTCATCAATTTTCCACAATAGACCTGTATTGTAACCATTCCTTATTTGGATGAATTTGCTTTGATCGTGAAATAAAATTTTTGTAGTCCATTGTGTCCGCTATTGAGCATTGATTTTATACCTTTCCATATGTCTTTAGTCATGGGATAATCGAGAAATTGATTAACTAAATTTGGTTCCAGATTTTTATCGATCCAAGAAGTTACAATCGAAGCATTTTGGGCCCATTTAATGTAATCTTTGTCGGTTTTTACTGGTGGAGCGACGATGATGTGATCGAGTCTCCCACGGACACTAATTGCTAGATTCATGAGTTTTGAATACTTGGTATAATTGTGGTGATTGAGTTTTTCAGAAAGATATATGGCTTTATTTATTTGTGGGAGCGACGATGATGTGATCGAGTCTCTATGATTTGCATGAATTGTTCCATAATAAAGTTATTTTCGATATTAATGGTTGGTTTCTGGAATTTGGGCATCCATATTGGTAGGTTTCCAGGAAAAATAAGTGATAAAAACCAAGGTTTTTTTACCTTTAGCTCTGATACCAAGAAAAGAATAAAGAACATATTTTAGATTTTGAGAGATTTGAATTAAATCTCTTTTTCTTTCAATACAAACTAAAAATACATGTACATATATTTATAGAAAATAGATACTAAGTTTAAGACAGTTCGTTATAACTAATTTGTTAGGATAATCACTCAATTGTTAAAAGACTCCACATAAGAATGAATAAAAAAAATTTCGAATAAAAAGAAATAAAAAAATATGACACCAAGTTGGGAGTAGGCAAAAATCCTAATATCGATGTAGTATTATTAGACTATAAAACCCTACATAACAATTGTGGGACAATACTATAGATTGTAGAGTCTCTTGATTACAATGGATAATCCAAGCCCTATCTAGTAGTGCACTCTTATTATGCACACTTACATCCCATATCTTCACGTATTTTCAAACATAGTAATACTCCTCATCAGTAATCATCATATGGTACCTCAAATATAAGTTATGAGTCATAACATTGATCCTTGTCTATATCATCTTGAACTTTTTTTATAATTATATGTAAAATAATGAATAATTGGCTCGTATATAATTATTTAAAAATGTACATGCTATTTCGATCGTAAAAACATATGTGAAGTCATGTGTAAAATAAAGTTAAGTTACAATAAATATTTTACAATATTTTAGACCTTTTATTATTCTATTTAGATGCTTGTTGTGGCTACTCTTTACATTCGGTTCCTTTTATTAAGCAATGATGACATTCATTTGTTATATCATTTATATTTTGCTAGTGCATTGACTATGAACATTATTATTTTGCTGGTGCATCGACTAATTGGGGCCAGAATTAAAATTCCTAGCATTTGACATATTCTCACTATTTGTACAGACACAGAAGGAATTGTTCCACTTTGGGATGCAATTGTAGCGAAGCAAGAGGCTGTGATCAAGCTTCTAGTGGAACAAGGTGCTAGTCTAGCATCAGGTGATGTACCTCAGTATGCATGTCATGCTGTAGAACAAGACAACCTTGAGTTGTTGAAGGATATTGTTCGATATGGTGGAGATGTTACTTTGCCTAGTACCAGTGATGATTCAACCGCACTTCATGCAGCTGTAACTTATGGCAAAGGTGAAATAGTTAAATTCCTTTTAAAGCAAGGTGCAGATATTGACAAGTCAGATATAAATGGATGGACGCCTAGGAATTTGGCTGAACATTATGGGAATGAAGAGATTAAAGCATTATTTGATCATTTTAAAGAAGACACTAAAGTTCAATCAGTTCTTATGGTTCCTAATACTGAAGAGCCTGACCCTACTTTATTAAAGAATGTTAAAACTGGGTATACCATGGATGTTACTCCTCGTACTCGTGAAGTCACTTGGGCTGATAAGCATCCTCGACGTCGAGTTAACACATTTCGAAATTCACTGTTTGGGTTCGTGTCTGCAGCGGCAACTAGAGGTGAGTTTTGTATTTCCCTAAATTGTTCTTAATTTAGGAGTCTATATATGGTACATAGAGCATCTTACACGTGCTTGGAACCATTCTACAAAGCATTCTGATGAGTAAATAAAATACAAAGTGTTCTTCTCAACTTTTCAGGTGATGCAGCTCCTGATGGGCATAGTTTCACAAACTCTCCATTTTTTGGGCATCAGCCCTCTAGAGTGATACTAAGATGCCCTGAGAAAGGTGACGTGGCAAAGCTTGCCATTTTGCCTGATAACATCCCAGAACTACTCGAAATCGGCGCCAAAAAGTTTGGACAACGTTGTACAAGAGTGATGACTTCAGATGGAGCTGAAATAGATGAAATAGAGCTTATAAGAGATGGTGATCAACTTTGCCTCATATGTGAAGACACTCATAGTACACCTCAAAGCTAGATTTTCTTGGTTTTGGTTCAAGATTGTGTAGACAACCACATTATATCTAAAAGAAATCTAAGATTTGGAAGAGCACTGTAAGAGAATTTTAAATAAAAAGTAGAGTGAGGTGACTGGTATATTTCATTATATGATGATCATGTATTCATATTCATATGGCTTCAATAAACTGATGGCCTAAGAAGTATGATTTTGATCAAGAGTTTACGATATGATTTTCTAGCGAGTAAGCTGTAAATTGTTTATTCTTTCAATTCATTGATTGTGCGACATTGTGGTTAAAAAGCTCTCGCTTAGAAAACCACTACAAACTCAAAAGAACATAAGATTTTATCATAATGTTGAGTAATTAGGAAAAAGCTCTTCATGTAATATTTAGTTTGTATATCTAGAAATAGTGTATCATAACACAATTTACATCTTACAAGGCAAGGGTTAGAAATTATAGATAAACTATTCTAATTATCGAATTGTCTCTTTACTATTTGAATAATTTCTTGTTTACATTTCTTAAAATTGAAACAATAATGTTGAACAATAATGTTGAGTGAATAAATGATGATGTATTTAATTGATAATATCGATGTACAGGTAAATAGTTGCATATAAACAAATATCCTATACACAAAGAAATACTAGCAGCCAAATAACAATTTGCTTAACCATAACTAACAAACTTTAGAAATGAAATAGACATGAATTAATTGATAATTTAATTACTGACTTTCAAATATAGTTCACCAATACCCCACCAAGCCCCCGATAAGCCCATCAGGAGAGGTCAAACGGTGAGCCTGACACGAAGATCCTAGAAACGAAGTGTAGAGAAAGGCTTTGTGAAAATATCCTTTTCTTGTTCATTGGAAGAGACATATTGAACAACACTATCACCTTTGTTAACGCGTTCTGGAACAAAGTGAAGATCAAGTTCTATATGTTCGGAACGTTGATGAACAATGAGATACGTGTCATGTAGACGACACTAAGATTATAACACCTAATAAGAGGTGAAGCCAGGTATTTTAACACCAATTTTATAAACCAACTAATATATCCAAACGACTTCGCCATGCGTCATTATATTGCTAAAGCTCTATATTCAACCAGCTAATAACTACCACAATTCATTTCTTAGGAACCTGACTGATTGTGTTACCCAAAAAATTATGACATAACAATGATGAGAACAACAATCATTCATTTAGGTTACCAACCTAACCAACAAAACAATTGGAAATAAATGTTGATGTTAGAGAAATAATCTTTAATTAAATGTTCCTATGATGTATCGTAAGATGCATTTTACAGCTTGCTAGCGTTCATCCATAGGAGCATGCATGCATTGACATACTCTATCGACCCCAAATGAGATGTCAGGTAGAGTGATGGTAGCATATTGTAATGCTACAAAATTCTGCAATAAAGGGTAGGATTAGAAAAGAAGGTGCCATGACATGAAAGTTTAGACGTACTATCAACATGAGTGGAAGCTAGTTTGCAGTTCGTCATTTTGTTGCGATCAAGAAGTTCAAGTAAGTACTTCCTTTAACATAAGTACATGTCTTGGAGAATACGATGAACCTCAAGAACAAGGAAATAAGAAAGCATGTCAAGATCTTTAAGCGCAAAGCGATTAAGCAGTTGTTTGGTGAAGCGTGAGATGAAAGTAGAATCATTTCCCGTAATGAAAATTCATCGACATAAACAAGAAGAAATGTTGTGGACTGAGCATGGTGATTAATGAATTGAGAGATGTCAGCATTCCAGTTACAAAACCATGAGCAAGAAGAAATGTTCTTAGTTGATCACACCAAGCTCCTGGTGGTTGTTTCAAAATTCAAACCGTAGAGGGCCTTAATAAATTTAAAAACACGATGAGGAAACTTGAGAATAATGAACCCATTTGATTGAAAACTGTATACAACTTCTAACAAATTCCCATTTAGAAAAGTATTATTCACTTCTAGTTCTTTCATAATCCATCCACTAAAGAAAACAATAGATAAAATTAGTCAAATGGTTGTACGCACTGCTACAAATTATCACTTGTGCCACAGTAGGAGTCGTGGCACATGTAAGAATTTCCCATGTCTATTAGGGGTGAACACGGTCCGGTTTGGTCTGGCCTGACGCTAAAATAAGACCAAACCAGAAATTCCGGTCTGGAAAATTTCCAGACCGAACCGGATCGTTTAAATCACCAGACCAGACCGGACCAAACCGTTTTATAACTGTCTGGTCTGGTCTGGTCTACGGTTTTTCATTTTTATAGTTTTATCCAAATTAATGCATGTCTTTATGCAAATGTTTCCCACCAACAATTAATAAATATAATAACTTGTAATTAGCTAACAGTATTAACATCATTCATGTATATATTGCTGTATAAAAATAACTACATCTTAAAATATCTAGGTAGCAACTTAATTTTTTAAATACAAAATTATGATTTTCGACCATAGAACGGTTTGCAGTCCGATCTGGTCTGAAAAATAAAAAAACCGAGACCAGACCGTAAACCATAATTAAATTTGAAAAAAAACCAGACCAGACCATTTAAATTATAGACCATACCAAATATTGAAATTCCGGTTTGGTTTACGGTTTAGACCAAACTTTGTTCAGCCCTAATGCCTATGATGTTCAGCCACGAGAATTTAAGTTAGAGACTACCGTGGCACAAGCGATCGTGGCTAGATTGTTGCCATGGGAAAATTATGGTTGTAGCATAAACTCTTTTTGTTGCCACAGTAGATCCCGTGGCTAAATATAATATAATGTATCATTGTAAATTATATTCGTCTACCAGTTGCACAACACGTGGCTACAAATCATTTATAAACTAGACTCGTAAACAAAAAAATTCAGCTAGTAGTATGGATTTAATATACGTTAACAATCAGTAGCATTCCTTCCACACAAATGCCTTGGGTAGGATTTGAACCCAAGACCTTCAGGTTGATATACCAACATTCTAACCGCCATCAGTTATTTAGTGATAATTTAAGTAATGTTAGTATATTTATAACATAACACTCCTACCACTTAGTGTATTATTTTTTTTGGCTAAGTAAGTTTTATAAAATGCCAGAAAAATAGCCAAAGCTTACAAGAGGTCCAAAAGACTGAGAAGACGACCCAAACGAAGCTTCCGAGGGACAGGCCCCTCGTCATTCGCTAATCTAGGAAGTCGACTCCAAAAAACGGAAAAATTTTTCTTGAGACTAAAGATGCTATGACCTAACATTTACAAATGGATTGAGCCTATCTTGACTAAGCAAATACTGAAAGTGTTTCATACACTACAAAAAAACACATTCCAAAAGGATTTCTGCGTGAATAAGCATTCCAGGACCATAGAACATCCAAACAGCGTAGGACATTACACTAGCCCATCACTAGCTTGAAGACAACCAACACCCCCTGTATCAGTCCATCTGCATAAAGCACTAGACAACAGTAACCAAGCCATCTCGTATGATCTGAGCAATGAAACAACATAGGAACAGCAATACTCCAGGCCACCATCAGCATGCCAAATAGTTTAATCATGGCATTGATCAATCTAACACACATCACAACCAAGGCAGTAGCACCCAAAACAGTTGATGTTGCATATCCTAGGAAGGTTAAGGTCACCCATATTGTACGCACCAGCATCACACCTCACACACAATAGCAAATGCAGTTACAACCTCTTGAAGGCCATAAACAAGCTGTAGCTCATAGGTTGGCAAGAAAGTCCAAGAACAACACGAAAACAGGTCTCCAAACAGCAGTTCAATACCAGCAGGCCTTGGGTACTCAAGATAGCAGCAGCCACACTTAGCACCAGCAGCAGCCTGCAGATCTAGTAAAATAACCTACCAACCAAACCAGCACCACAGAAAACCAGCAGCCTCACACCAAGGATCAAAGACCATAAGGACCCCCAGGCAGAAGCAAGGCCAGAAATTCAATATCGCAAAAACCATATAACACAAAGACCCTTACAACAGCCCAGTTAGCTAGCATAATATATCACACTTTACTAGAATTTACATAGATGGAGAAGAAGCTAGTTCATAGCCCTTAAGTTGCTGCAGAACCATCTTAATCTTGCTCCAAAGAAAAGGAATAACCATGTTATCCTCAAATACTTAACCACAAAATTGGTTCATGGACCTTACAACTGCCCCATGGAGACATGAGCACCCATTAAGAATCATTGTACAACGTTTTCGGGCCAAAGATGTACAACTGCTAAGAGCAATTCATATTAAGCTAAAAGCGTCCTTTAACAGGGGTCTAGCATACACACCACAATCAAGCAACATTCAAGGCGAATTGGGGTTCGAGACTCAGGGAAAATGAAATTATCAAACAAAACCTTAAGTTAAACCTACATCTTATGAACAAGAACAGATCCTTCAACCCCTAATACGTTTAGGGTTAAGACAAAGCTATTCGATTTTTCTCAAATTAGGGTTTGAGAAATCGAAACTCACAGCACAAGTTGGATTCAATCATAACTGAATCTACAGCCATAAAGACAAGAGATTGAAGACAAACTGAAAACGAAGCCCATCGATTACTTACATTTGTTTGGATCCAAATCAAAAATACGTTGCTTTTGGTACCAAATCGCTATTGGTAGACAGAAAACACCGCAGTGATGACAGGTGTCCAGTAGCACACCGGCGGCTCCATCCTTCTCGGTGGTCGGCCCCGCCTCCTGCCTGCCATGGCGGGGCAGATCAAGGTCGCTGAGCACATAGGGGGTTTTTAGAGAGAGGTTAGAGAGAGGTGGCTCCTAGTGTATTATTATTATTATTATTATTATTATTATTATTATTATTATTATTATTATTATTATTATTATTATTATTATTATTATTATTATTTTGGCAAAGTAAATATTATAAAATGCCAGAGAAAAAAGACGAGGCTTACATCAAGGTTCAAAAGACTGAGAGATCAGCCCAAGCGAAGCTCCTAAGGGACATGATCCTTGTCATCCGCTAGGCTGGGATCGACAACTCCAATAAAAGGAGAAAACTCCTAGGCTATACAATGAGGCTCATTCACTAAAGAAATTACAACCGACAATCTAGACGGACTATATCTGGGCAAAAACAAAATTAGTGCTATTAAAGCTCAAGGTAACAATGAGACCTTATCATATTATCCAGCAGGGCAGAAAGTTTCCTTGAAGGCACAGCAGCACAAGGCCCCAAGGAATCACACACACGCCAATTTAATGCCATCACAACCAGCTAGTTTTTGTGCTCAACCATGAAGACCAGCAGCATAATTGTAGTCATATAGCAGCATAAGAGCCATGAGTCAAGCACTGCAGCGAACAGTAAGATCCACCATAACAAGAGTTTTACAAGTCTCCTACACTCATCATAAGATCAAGATCACAAAACAACATAGTAGTCCGTTGACAGCTGGTCATAGCCACCCCTCAACATAGCTTCACATGATATGCATAACAAACAACAGTAGTGTCTATCTATACCTATATTCCAAGCATCACCTTCATATTCGAATCCTAACAACAAATTAAGTCAATAGGCCTCCTAAAAAAAATCGGATTAATAACAATCCGTAGAACAATATATACGATTTTCCAACCTGTTGAAACTAACCATTCACCTCGTTCAAAGAACCAGAGTCTGAACACTAGAGTGTAAGCCTCCACCCTCAAAACCTGTATCTCATAGATTCCTTATGACACCTATAACACTTCAAAGATCTTATCATAGCTAACCTAATCTAGACTTCGCAATCAATTAAGTAAATCCAACGTAGTTCAGAAACAGAACCTCAATAACACATCGCACCACCAACCTAATGCTTCATTGGTAAGCCTATATCAGCAGTAACACAAGAGAGAACTTAAGGGAGTCGCATCACAGGGGATGTACCAACAGAGCCTTAGCCCTATCGCAAGCCTATCGCCTATTGACCCTCTTCCATTGGTTTAAGAAAGTACTAATACCTACTCATATCATCACAAGACCCAAAATTGGGTGCTTATCACTTATTAAGGGAGGAAAAAGAGTAACAATTGACTGGTTACCCTCTAGATACTAAACTGTGTACACAGTTCATGAACAAAGTCTTTGTCGACCCAAATTAGGGCAAAACGCCGACCAAAATCACAACGCCAACCAGACCTAAATTAGGGGGTAGGGTTCGAAACTATACAAGCAAATCCAAGGAAGGGATACCTCAATTTGCTCCAAATTTGTGTGAATTAGGGTTTATGACCGCTCGAAAAGATACGTGGATTTGGGTACCAAGATGAGTTGGTACTTTATCTTCAGAAGGGTTGAATGGACGCCTAGCACACCGGTGGTCTCTTCCTCCTCCGTGGTCAACCTCGCCGCCTACTTGCCATGACGGGGCAGATGAATCGCCCAAGAGGGGAGGGGTTTTAGAGAGAAGGTAGAGAGAGGCGGCTCCAAAACTTAAATGTCAATTATTATTATTATTATTATTATTATTATTATTATTATTATTATTATTATTATTATTATTATTATTATTATTATTATTAGTACTACTTCTACTACTACTACTACTACTACTACTACTACTACTACTACTACTACTACTATTTTTTTTGGCAAAGTAAATCTTATAAAATGCCAGAAAAATAGCTGAAGCTTACAACGGGTCAAAAGACTGAGAGGTTGAACCAGACGAAGCTCCAAGGGACACACCCCTTATCATTCGCGATGTCTCATTACAACATAACTGTGCAACCTACAAAAAAAATGTCTAGCAGTATATATGTCTAGAACAGCAGGCTTCCATAGCTGCCCAACAGCATTGGTTGACATAATGACATGGCTCATTCCATACCAGACAGCATCAAAAAGCTAGGGTGTTCCAAAATAGCAGTACACATGGCCCAATCAGCTATCAGCAGTAGGACTGCACCAACAATAGAGGAAACCCAACTAGAAGACATACAAACATTATATATCTTCGTCTCAGCAGCTAATACGAAGCTAGTGGCTATCAACTACCCCTGACTAGGGCAGTTACTTTGTGGCTAGCAGCTTGGTTTGAAAATATAAGACCAGCATCATCATGGCCCTGCACATTCCCAAAAAAAAACCAGTACAAGCTATGTAACCATAGCTCACAGCCCAAAACAAGAGCAACTTACTCACACTAATCCTAAATTAGCAACCTTAGTTAACATTGATTCTCAATCCACAAATTTTAGCACACTTGAGGCATTGAAAACAGTACACAACAAGATATCTAAGTCAACACTCAAGCAAAATTCTAGCAGCTTACTCAATACAACATCAGGATGGGATACCATAATGATGAGGCAATTACTCAATTCAAGTAGCAACCTTAGTCGGTTCATAGATAATTGTGTATATACATAATAACCACATACGACAGCATATCAGTTTTGCACGCTCATGACTTCGCACTAGCACAGGGGCCATAATAGTTCTACTTCTGATTGAAGAGGTGAAGGGACTACGGATGCCCAGCACTAGGTACATGAGGAACCAGCTAAGGGGAGGGGAGAACCAAATGAACCCTCTTCACACTACCTCCGTCTATTTGAGACTCCAAGACCCAGAACCTAAGGCAATACGTCCTCTCTAGACCCCTAATATGGTGTCTTTTGGTTCACCCCAATCAGTGAGCCACCCCCCATGATGGGGTGAGGCTTGGGTAGAAAAGCTAGACCCAAAAAACAGCACTAAAGCACGGCTTCAAGAGGCGGAAAGGAATAGCCATTGGCTACCCTCAATACATAGCTGCTAAAGCAGCTGAAATAACACAATACGATTGGTAGCAGGTCCAACATTGCTACAAGAACTACCTTGAAGCTGGCCTCAAACTTGACAGCCCAAAATACTTGGTACATAAATGTCTCATGTGTGTCTTGAAGCTGCACCAAAACAGCAGCAGAACATCAATTGAGACCACAAAGAACGAACTCCAGTAGCTAACATCCTCCTTCCCTTATACTGCTCAAGTAAGGAAGGGCTAGCACTTGGAAGGGCTTTCTATCAATTCCATGGGATCTTCACTCCTTAGGACCGCAGAAACAATAAACAAAACACAGGGACCTCCCTGACCTACACTAAAACTATCAGAACCATGGAACAGAACCCCTTTCAATCCTTGAGTTGGGATCTTCACTCTAATAGGGATCGCACAGACCTTGATTTGGGGATCAGGGTTTGCCTAAAAAAATGAAAAAACCCAATGGTACTTAAATCAAACTAATGTTCGATTTCATGCTAAGTGGACATAGGAATAACAATAGATTATTATCCTCAAAAACCAAACCACAATTGCAGTTCAAACATACCAGAAATTAGGCGACAGTCAGATAGGTTTTCGGAATGAAACTTCAGGGTGGAAACCATTTTCGTCCCATAGCAGAACCTCAAGAATCAGGAGGCCTTGACACTGACAGATAACCAAGAACTAGTTTGGGATCCAAGAATCAAACACGAAAACACCAGGGGCTAAATCTGGGTTTCGAAGACCAAAAAACTCGATTCACTTTCTTTTGGGAACCAAGAGCTGGTTTTAATAAATAGGGAAGGGTTGGCGTTAAGCCTAGCACGCTGGTGGTCTCCACCTCCTCGGTGGTCGGCCCCGCCGCCTGTATGCCATGGCTGGGGCAGTGAAAACGCCCTACAGGGGAGGGTTTTAGAGAGAGGTTAGAGAGATGGACGGCTCTAACTTACTACTGCTATTATTATTATTATTATTATTATTATTATTATTATTATTATTATTATTATTATTATTATTATTATTATTATTATTATTATTATTATTATTATTATTATTATAATTAACTAGATGTAGAACTAACTAAGTTTGATGAAGTATTTGAATTTAAATAATTGATAATTTTTTTTTATTTATTTTCTCTTAAAAAAACTATTTCCGTGGCAAGATCAAAACTTGCAATAAATTCAAATTCAAGTGTCATAATTTATAACACAATCACACAATATTTACTTACCTGTGACCTATAAGTCTTTATTTGCCATGATAAATAATATTATCCGAGACATAATTGGTGGCACAAATTTGTCACGATAAATATTTCCTTGTGACATAATTTTTGGTACAAGTTTTTGTTTGCCAATAAAAAATTTCCCGTGGCAAGATTTGTGGCGCAAGTGCTTCTTTGGCACGATAATAATTTACCCTTGGCACAAGTGTTAGTTTGCCACGGTATATATTACCCGTGGCATAATTTGTGGCACAAGTGCATCTTTGCCACGATATATATTTATCCGTGGCAAAAACTTTGGGTATGATTGTGATATCATCTTGAAACCTATTTTTCTCGTGGAAAGATCAAAACTTGCCACGTATGTTGAATTCCTGTGGCATAATTAGTGGCATAAGTGATGATTTGTAGTAGTGACGGTTGATCACAAGACTAAAGGTTTCATTACAATCATTAGCTTCTTCTTACTAAAAATCCTTAGCAATAAGGTGTGCTTTATATGATCAATAGATCCATATGTGATAAACCCATTAGAAATGCTGAACACTGACTCGAGGTAGGAAAAGCAGAAGCATCCAAGTAGATGTATGATTTTGTGCATCTAACTCGTTTTCATGGAATCTTGCCACTTAGGATGAGAGACATCAACTCGAAAGAAAGTTGGTTTATTGTTTAGGAACGAACAAGATGATTTTGTGACAAGAGCTTTAAGCTTCAGGGAGTTTGTTTTTTCTCGAGTTATCATGGAGTGGATTGAACTATTAAAAGGTCGAAAGTAGGAACTTGTAGAAAATGAAGCGCATGATAGAGCTTTTAGGTGACTATTGGATATTGAGGACATAGGTTGGAAGCGAGAATCGAGAAAAGTAGAATGAGTGGATGATGAATGAAGTTATTCCTCGGAAGACAAGTTTAGGTGATCAAGTTAAACAAAATTAGAATAAGAATGAATATACACTGTAGGATTATAAAAGTAGGGAGTGTAAGATCAAAAGCAGATGTTATGGAATTGAACAATTTTAGAGAGAGAGGGAAATTAGAATTATATTGAGTAGACTCATTCGTGCAACAAGTAGTTGATAAAAGATAAGGAAAAATACATTCATCAAAAACACCATCAAGAGCAATATAAACGATGATTAGGGAGAAATAGGCAAATATAGCCTTTGTATTTAGAACTATATATATATATATATATATATATATATATATATATATATATATATATATATATATATATATATATATATATATATATATATATATATATATATATATATATATATATATATATATAGATATATATATATATATATAATATATATATATATATATATATATATATATATATATCTATATATATATATATATATATCTATATATATCTCTATATATATATATTTTGTCAAATGATTTGTATATATATACTAAACGAAGAGACAAACAGATGCTCGGGCTGGGACTTAACCCCAACTCGGGCCACCAAAAACGCAAGCGCTCACAAAAAGCCGAGCACCAGCCCAAAAAACCCCAAAAACTACCTACCTACCTAGGTACAAAGCATGTCTAACATTCTAACTGTTTGCTCTACTAGCCATCCTAAAACTATACAATTCACCACTTCCTTCGAATTGAAGTTGTGGTTATCAAAAATTTTCCTGTTTCTTTGCATCCAGATACAATAAATCATCTCGGTCCACAAACCCACAATCAGCTTGGCTCGATCAGTCTTCTTTCTATTAATTTTGCTCATCTGAAGAATTTCAGCTTGGAAGCTCGTTTCGGTAAGACCTCTAGGAAGGAAACTAAACAAACGATTCCTAGTCTCCTTTGCTCTAGTACAATCGACAAACAAATGCTGAGCTATTTCTTTTTCTCTGTTACACAGGACACATAGATCATCAGGAAGATTCATCCATTTACCTAGCCTATCTTTAGTAGCAAGCCTATCCTGGATGGCGAGCCATGCAATGAAACGAGCGCTAGGGCTGGCCGCATTTTTAATCATAATGCTCCCCCATTGAACTTTAGGCTCATCCGCAATAAGAAGATCGTAGGCTTTCCCAATAACAAAGGAGTTCCCATTGGTAGTATTTGTCCATCCGCCAAGGTGATCAAGGAGACTGCGTTGCTTGATGATCTTTTTGAAACTCCAGGATGCATGAATAGAAGGCCTAACTTCGTGGATGCTCTGCTCTTTCAAGTAGTAACTATGCACCCATTTCACCCAAAGATTTTCCTTGTTACGATCGATGTTCCACAGCTGCTGAGGATCGCGGCTCTATTCCACAAAACCATATCTCGCAGATTGAGACCGCCCTTAGAGTAAGGGAGAACCATTTGCTTCCACGAAACCGCAGCCTTTTTAGAGAGCCCTTCCTTCCCGGACCAGATGTACGATCTACAAATGTTCTCCACCATTTTGATGAGTTTTTTGGGAAGGCAGAAAATTTGAGCCCAAAAATTTTGCATTCCTCCAATGACACTGCGAACTAGCTGCACTCGGCCTGCGTAAGAGAGGAGACGGGAAGACCAGAAACCAATCTTGCCAACAATCTTATCCACCAGGGGCCTACAGTCCCGCGAATTCAGCTTCTTGGAATGGAGGGGGACTCCCAAGTACTTGAACGGAAAAGTGCCTTCTTCCAAGCAAAGGAAGTGAATTATCTGCTCCTTAATCTGATTATTAACTCCGGACATATAGGCATTACTCTTACTAGTGTTAGCTTCAAGCCCCAACGCCTTGGAGAATTTGTGAAACGTGGTCATAAGGCTTCTGACTGAGTTAATATCGGCTTTACAGAACATGAGCAAGTCGTCAGCAAAAAGGAGGTGGGTGATTCTAACATTCCTGCATCTGGGGTGCTAATGGAAATTCTTCGCTTCACTTTGTTTGTGGAACAATCTGGACAGATATTCCATGGCAATAGCAAACCGATAGGGAGAGATAGGATCCCCTTGGCGAAGACCTTTCTTGGCTTCGAACGGCTTCATGGGAATACCATTCACAAGAATGGAGAAAGAAACTGTGGAAATGCAGATCCTGATCCAGTTGACGAACTTGGGAGGAAAACCCATCTCATTCATCACCGATAACATAAAATCCCAGCTAATTGAGTCATAGACTTTCTTTAGATCCATCTTAATCATACATCTGGGGCTATTATTTTTACGAGTGTAGCCTTTAATTAGCTCAGCTGCAAGAAGGATATTGTCTGCCATTTGTCTCCCTGGAATGAACCCTGATTGGGCTTGGTCAATAATAGTCCCCAACACTTTCTGTAATCTCCCAGCGAGGATTCTAGAGATGATCTTGTAGATCACTGTGCAACAGGCGATAGGTCTGTAGTCCCCCACTTTATTTGGTTTAGAAGTCTTCGGAATCAGGGTAACAGAGGTGCAGTTGAAAGGCTGGAACATGGTGTTGCTAGTGAAAAAATCATGCACGGCGCTCCTAAGGTCATCTTTGATGATGTCCCTAGCTCTCTTGAAGAAATAAGCATTGAACCCATCAACCCCCGGCGCTTTATTGTCATTCATCCCAAACAACGCTTCTTTGATTTCTTCATCAGTTATCTCTCGAATAAGCATCTGGTTGTTGGTATTATCAAGCTGGGCCCCTTCCCTCATAACCACTCTATCAATAACTTCAAGGTTCGGAGTTGACGTTCCTTGGAGGCTTTGATAGAATTGGCTAATTTCCTTTTGAATCTCCTGGTGGGTGTTAAGCCAATTACCCCTTGCATCTTGGAGCTCATGGATGCTATTAGACGCCCTCCTCTCTTTAATAGAGGCATGGAAATAAGCAGAACTGTCGTCTCCATGTTTCATCCAATTTATTCTAGCTTTTTGATGGAGAGCCGTGTCTTCGATTTTCCTCCATTCACGCACTTGCGCAGAAGCTTCTTTATCTTGCCTATGAAGATCATCAGTCAAGGGGTTTGTCTGCAGATTAGATTGGATGATACTACGGGCTTTTTCCCAGTGGGTGATTTTGTTTTGAATCCCCGTGAACTCTCTGTTGTGGAGCTGCTTAAGCTTGGTTTTAACATTGTTCATCTTATGCCATAATCTCTGAAGACCTGTGCCGGTAACTCTACGCTTCCACGCTTCTTCTACTACCTTGTGGAAGTCTTGATGGTCACAAAGGTAATTGAAAAAGCGGAACGACTTGCTTTGCTTATGATGGTACTCTGCAAGATTCAGGATCAAGGGGGTATGATCTGAGAAGAGAGGGTTTGCATATTGCACACTAGCATGATTGTAGGCCTGGAACCACTTGATCGTCCCAATAGCATGATCGATCTTGGTAAGAGTCCTATTTTCCCCTTCTTCTTTATTCGTCCACGAGAAAAGGTGACCCTTCTCGGTGATAGGATGCAGCTCCATGTCTTCCATCCACTGATTCATGTCATAAGTTTCATATGTAGTGACCAGGGACCCATTCCTTCTATGTTCCTCTTTGTACACAGCATTAAAGTCGCCCATGAATAAGCACGCCTCCGTGTAATTCACCCTTTTTATGTCCTTCCATAAATCTCTTCGGTAGCGAACATTGTGAAGTCCATACACAAAAACAATGTGGAAGTGGTTATTCGAGTTCAAAGGGGAGATTTTGGTTGAAGTGAATTGCTGGTGGGTGTCACAAAGCTCCACTTTACATTTATCATGCCTCCAACCTACCCATATTCTACCTTTGTCATGGTGGGTGTAGTTCGTGAACCACGCCCACTTGTTGCCGAATTTCTTCTGAACTTTCTTTGCATTTGCTTCTTTAACTTTCGTCTCCAAAAGGCCAACCACGCTCACCTTATTCGAATCAAGGAATTTATTAATCTCCCTGATTTTGATGGGGCTATTCATACCCCGGATATTCCACGAAACGATTATCATTGGTAGGAGGGAATTATAGGGTTCCCGTCCCTTGTTTGATCGTTTTTCCCTTCTGCTGGCTCGACCTCAGTGTTCTGTTTCATATCAGTCACAGGTATTGTGTCATTGAGCACACAAACAGTATGCTGTTGGCTGATTCTCCTAGCAATTTTGTTGGCCTGCACAGGCGTCCAGCCCCCCTGGTCAGCAGCTTCCTGATCACATGTGCTACCTTTCTGTCCAGTTGCTGCCCTCCTTTCAGGATCAATAGCCCCTTTCTGATCACAAACACTTGCTGCCCCCCCTTGCTGTGCAACCTTTCTGTCCAGTTGCTGCACAAACACTTGCTGTGCAACCTATCTGTCCAGTTGCTGCCCCCCTTGCTGTACTACCTTTGTTTCCAGTAACTGCCCCCCTTTCAGATTCAAGAGTCCCATCCTCTGCTGTCTGCCAATGCTGTTGTGTACTGATATCAATGTTCCCCTCACTAACATGCTGTTTGTCCACCTTGTCACATAGGGTGCTGCTCAAAGTGCTATCCCCTGCCTGATCAGGAAGTCTCACATTCTCTACAGGAGGTTCATTGCCCTTCTCCTCCCTCAGGTTGTTGCTGACATTCGTCTCAGTGTTTCCCAATCTAATTCTAAGCTCTTCTAAAGATGTGACCCCGTGCATAACTTTGGCTAATTTCGAAGGCATCCACATTTGTTTCTCATTCCCTTTTCTATTGTCCTCCTTGTTCTTCTGACTTTGAGGTTGGCCTTCCTCACCTTTGTCTTTGCACATGTGACCTAGCTTGTTGCATTTTTGGCAAAAGTATGGCCTCCATTCGGGAATAGCCTTTTGAACAAATTCCCGACCCGTATTATCTCGTATTCTTATTTCATTCACAAAATCTTGCGTAATGTCCACATCAACTAGAACCCTCGCATAAGAGACTTTCTTTTGTTTAGCGGTGCATTCGTCAGCTAGTCTTGGGACTCCTACGGCACTAACATTCCTACTCAAAGACTCCTCCCCCCAACAGTGTAAAGGTAGGCTCGGCAATCGCACCCAGACAGGAATAACCCTCAGAATTTCATCCTTGAAATCAAAATTCATAGTCCATTTCTTGACAATCATAGGAGCTCTATTCAAGAAATATGGGCCTCCTTTAAGAATATCGTCACATTCATTGTCTGACTTAAATCTCATTATAAAATAACCATCCTCATGAGTATGTATATCAGGCATACTAACAAACGACCAGTGTTTACGAATATAACCTCTAATCACATCAGCTGAGACATTTCCACCCACAACATAAACAACAATAGCTTTTTCCCACAATTGCACAAGGTCAACAACATCCACAGATTCAATTTGAACAACATGTTTGCCATTTTCAATCACAGGGGGGATGAATTTAAGATGCATTCCAACAGATGGGGTAGGACTAATTACCTTATCACGCCATGACAGTAAGGTTGTATTCGATGGTATAGGATTTTGGGGAGGGATTAGAGCTGGGAAGTCCTCCTTTTCCTCTTCTAGGTTCTGATTTTGAGATTGCTGCACCCCTTTTTGTCTATTCTGCTCAATACTGTGTGCCTGATTCAAAATCATCTGTCTAATTTCGTTCAATTGATCCTTCATACCATTAATTTCTTCCCTAACCTCTGCTTGCTGTTTCTGTTCTGAGAATTTCGAGCTACTGGCCTCAGATTGCATCGTTAAATTTTCACTTTCGTGCTGACTGGGGGGTGCTTCTTCATCGCTACCATCGCAGCTTGTGTTGTCTTCTTCACTCTCTGCCCTAGAATTGACTGTTCCAGACCCATTTCTAGTTACCATAGTTCTGCTTGCTTCGCCTCTCCCTCTTCCTCCCCTCCCTTTAATGCCCCTGCCTCCTCTCATGAGCTTCTGGTTTGCCTGAGTTTAACCGGTACCGGAAAAGTAAAGAGACGTTGAAATAACGGCTACTCGCCCATTATTTCGCTGCTCTCTCTCTCTAGGATTTTTTGACATATATATATATATATATATATATATATATATATATATATATATATATATATATATATATATATATATATATATATATATATATATATATATATATATATATATATATATATATATATATATTCAACAAAAATACGGGGTAGAGAACGAAAATCAGGCTTATCTGAGTTATTATGTCTTAAGAATGCATAGCAAATGCAACCAAAGAGACGTAGGAGTGAATTTAGTCATGTAATCTTTTATAAAGAATATAGGTTGGGATTTTTTGTAATTGATAGAATTGATGGTTTGATTTGAAAGATAAGTTTTTGGTGTGGAAAGCATGTTCTTAATACTTTATAGGATGAGCAAGATTAAGGAAGAGACATCCCCTTTTCAACTATAGTTTTGTTACATCGTCTAGAGGCGCAATTCGTTCATGAGTATGGGGGCATGAAAGGCGATGAATGATTAGAAAGAAAATATGAGATCGTTCAATATTTCCCACTTAATTAGTTTGCAATGTTTTGATGGTAATGTTGAGTTGATTTTTAATCATAGTTAAGATAATGCTTAAAAATGGTTAAAACTCGATCTTTAGAATACATAAAGTATATCAAAATAAACTCTGTATGATCATCCAAGAATTGAAAAAAATATCTATTTCCATTTAACGAAAGAAAAGGGGTTGGTCCCTATACATCAGAGTAAACAAGTTGAAAAAAAGAAAAAGAAATATGAGAACTAGCTAAAGACAATGACTCTTGTCAAGTTGACAAGGACCACACCCAAAGTCGAGTTTGGTGGATAAAACTAGAAGATGGAATCGAGAGAATTGAAGATGAAGAAGTTGCTCATGTGGGTGTCCAAGTCTATGATGTTAGGCTTGAAGAGACACCTTGGAAGCAAGAAAGGCACTTGGTGGACTAGAACATGAAAAAGTCCAAGGTTGTAGGAATTAAAGAGTATGATCAATTTTCCCTTGAATTTTAATTTTGCCTATTTGATACTTGAAAAGCAACAAGGGTGAAATTAAAGAAATGCATTATTGTCCTTGGTAAGTTAAGAAATCCTTAGAAGATATTTAGCAATATTAGTAATATGTAGAACATTATTTAAAGAAAGATTAAGAGTTGAGAAATGCTTGAAGATATATAGCAATATGGGGAACAAGAAGGGTGAAATTTGAGAAATATATTATTGTCCTTGGTAAGTTGAGAAATGTTTAGAAGATATTTAACAGTTTGAGAAACATGTAATACATTGTTTGAAGAGGATTAAGAGTTGGAGAAGTGTTGAATTTAGACTAGGCATGGCAATGGGTCGGACTCGGCTCGGACTATCCACCCTCCGACTTTGCTCCGAATAATTCTCGGACTATTTTTTTCAGTCCACCTCCAGTCGGAGTCGGATTATGCATACCCCAACATTGCTCCGACTCGGACTCTCGGACATCCGACGGACTTCGGATTATGATCGAGATTTATTTTTATCGATACTACATTTATGATTTTAAAGCATGAAAAAATTAATATAGATTAGTCGTTAAATTCAACTTTAATAAAAAATATTAGTCCTGCAATTACAATAAACAAAATAGTCCTTAGTTCTCTAAAATTACATTAACAAACATAAAAGTTACATAAATGATGTTGTCTTCAATTCTTCATGCTCAACATTACAACATCATTCTTCTTCTACATCATTCTTCTTCTATACCTTCTACATCCTCGTCTTCAAAAATCAGTGCATGTTGAATCAAAAAACAACAACTATATACTACTAAAAAACCAACAACAAAAATCTTAAACCAAAATATCAACAAAACACAATCAATATCTTAAAATCAAAAAACCCTACATTTCTATCAACAACAAAATGAATCTAATAACAAAATCAACATCTTTATTAAACAACAAAATACGGATGAGTAAACCTAACAAAATCAACAATTATATACTACTCAAGATGAGTAAACCTAATAAAATCAACATCTTTATTAAACAACAAAATCAAGATGAGTAAACCTAGCAAAATCAACAATTATATACTACTCAAGATGAGTAAACCTAAGAAAATCAACATCTTTATTAAACAACAAAATCAACAACAAAATCGATTATACTAGGGATTTACCGGTGGGGCTCCTTGTGCGGTTGCAGTGGGCTGCGGTGGGCTGTGGTGGGCCGCGTGACTTAGGGTTTACCGGTTTATTCTTAAGACAAGATTAGGGATGGCAAATGGAAATGGGTAGCGCTGTGCCGTAGTGGGTACTCTAGTCTCTGGAAGATGGAAGATTGAAGAATAGGTACTTAGGGTTTATTTTTATTTTTTTTATTCTTATGTTAAAATAAATCAAGGGCTAAGATTAAAATAATGTTGAAATCAATGGTTAGAATCCAAAATTCATGTGACATTCATAGTTGTATGTGATTGGTTATTGAAAGTTTTTAAGGATTGATAAGGTGGACAATATCAAAACAATTCATTCGTCCACATTACATATCATTAATGGCTTAGATTTTATTAATGCTAAAATACAATTTTAGTTTCTTAAAAAAGCTAATTAGCAATAAAATTTAATAAGAATTAGGAAAAATTATATAAAACCACCTAATCTATACACTATTTTTTAAAAAACTACCTTAGATAATTTTTTTGCAAAAATCACCTTACATAATGCATTTCTTTACAAAAGACAACCTATTACTATATTTCGTCAGTTGACCGGCATTTTTAACGGTTGAGCAGCATGTGTTTCTCACGTGCCCTTCTTTAAACACCATCTCCTTCATCATCTCCTTCAGCTCATGTGACAAACACATGTGGATCAACCATTAAAAATGCCGGTCAACTGACGAAATATAGTAACAGGTTGTCTTTTGCAAAGAAATGCATTATGTAAGGTGGTATTTTGCAAAAAAATTTATATAAGGTGGTTTTTTAAAAAACAGTGTATAGATTAGGTGGTTTTATATAATTTTTCCTAATAATTATATAGAATTATGAGGTTATTAGTGGTTTAAATATAATTAAATAAAATTTTAATTCGTTATTAGTGGTTTAATTTCGTTTCATTCATAATAATTGACAACTTACAACTAAATCTTTGATATACTATCGATCAAGTATCTAATTGATTATCATAAAGATTAATAGTTTAATTTATTTAGTTTTAAGTTTCATTATACTTATATAACTTAAAGGAAAAATTACCCAGAATAATACGACCTTTCACCTATTTTCCATGAATAATACGAACTTTCAATTAACCACCAATAATACGAACTTTGACATGTATTTTCCAGTGGTATACCTTACCTGTTTACAACCGGTTCTACAGGTCAAATTATGACCGTTGCTTCTCACAACATGTTAAGGAACATGTCTGCACAGCCTTTTTTGGTCTTCCTCAACATGTTGTGAGAAGCAACGGTCATAATTTGACCCGTAGAACCGGTTGTAAACAGGTAAGGTATACCACTGGAAAATACATGTCAAAGTTCATATTATTGGTGGTTAATTGAAAGTTCGTATTATTCTTGGAAAATAGGTGAAAGGTCGTATTATTCTGGGTAATTTTTCCTAACTTAAAAAACTATGTAAGACTGTGACTCTGTGAGTCCATAATAGTCTAATCGATTGTTTTGATTAGTTTTGTTCATTCAACTTAATCAAACTTACAATATGCAATTTCACTTACAATTTAACAACATAGTTTCAAGTCTATATAACTATATTAGACAAGTTCCAACTTCCAATTAAATCTTTATTATACAATCGATTAAGTATCTAATTGATTAATAATAATTAGTATACAAACTAATACTATATTTCTAATAGTTTATTTTAGTTAGTTTTAGGTTATATTATACTTAAATAACTTCAAGAGTCAAAACTATGTAAGACTGTAAGTATTTGAAATGTAGTAGTATAGTCTATTAGAAATATAGTGTTAGTCTATTAAAAATATAGTATTAGTCTGTTAGAAATATAAGTATAATCAAAATAATCGATTAGACTATTATAGACTAATACTATATTTCTAATAGTTTATTTTAGTTAGTTTTAGGTTTTATTATACTTAAATAACTTCAAAGTCAAAACAATGTAAGACTGTAAGTATTAGAAATATAGTATTAGTCTATTAGAAATTTAGTATTAGTCTATTAAAAATACAGTATTAGTCTGTTAGAAATACAAGTATAATCAAAACAATCGATTAGACTATTATGGACTAATACTATATTTCTAATAGTTTATTTTAGTTAGTTTAGGTTTTATTATACTTAAATAACTTCAAAAGTTAAAACTATGTAAGACTGTAAATCTATAATAATCTAATCGAATGTTTTGATAAGTTTCAGTCATTCAACTTGATTAAATTTACAATATTCAATCTCTCATGCAATGTAATTAGTCACTCATGAGTCATGACTCACATAGTCAGATGTCAAATTTGCAATTTAGCTTAGAATAAACTTATTTTCATATAAAATTTAAAAATTTCAAAATATAAAAATGCCTGAAATTAAAATTTGTGTCGGATGTTGGGTCGAATAGGGTCGATTCGGGTCGAGTCGGAGTCGGATCGGAGTCAGAGTCGGTCGGATTAATGGATTTTATTGCGGTCCGCCTGTGGTCCGACTCTAGCTCGAAGTCTGATTGTATAATCGGAGTCGGAGTCGGATTTTTTTCCAACTCATAGTCAAATCGGATAAAATACCTTGCATCGAGTCGGATCGGGGGCGGATTCAGACTTAATTGTCATCCCTAGTTTAGACATGGGAATACAAGAATGCAAAACTTAAAGAGAGAATGAGAAATGATGAAACTGATTTACTTTGATTCATTCATTGAAATTGAATACAAGAGATAGAAGTCCTTTATATAGGACTACAATGTTTGAACAAAACCATCAATTAACTAACTAACCAAGAGTTAACTATGCTTTTTTAAAGAAAATAGAAAACAAGAGACCTTTCCTGACAAACTCTACCTAACTAACTCCTAACTAACTTACTCTTATGCTAACTTGGATGAGAGCGGCTTCTTTGATCAAAAGAGAGCTTGTTGTGGGTGTACACAGAACTCTATACTCAACACCCCCCCCCCCCCCAAATTGGAAAGTTTAGACATTCCTAGTTTGCAAAGGAGTTCTTGGAATTTGGCAGATAGAAGAACTTTGGTGAGAACATTTGTAAGCTGGTGCTTTGTAGGAAGGTAGCACAAATGTAAAAGACCTTCTAGGACCTATTCTCTTGTGAAAAAGCAGTCTATCTTTATGTGCTTGGTCCTGTCATGGTATACAGGGTTTTTGGCTATGTGCAAGGCTGACATATTGTCATAATTTAAAGTCACAGGTTTAAAGTTAGTAACACCTAATTCTTCTAGGAGTCTGATAGTCCATACTACTTCTACAAAACTAGCAGCCATTGCTCTGAATTATGCTTCAGAGCTTTATCTTGAGACTGTTCCTTGCTTCTTTGACCTCCAAGTAATAGGAGATTGCCCTTGCAATAAGATGTAGCCAGTGACTGACCTTCTTGAATCAACACAAGCAGCCCAATCACTATTTGTGAAGGCGTGGAGTCTTAGTTTGTTTGATCCATCCATGATGATGCCTTGACCATAAGTGCTATGCACGTAATTCAAAGTGTGTTTTAAGGCTTTACATTGTGAGTCTCATGGATGTTGCTTATATTGACTTAGGGCTTGTACATCATTGGAGAGGTCAGGCCATGTATGGGTTAGAAAGTTTAGTTTGCCTATTAGGCTTCAGTACGAAGTAGGGTTGTCTAACAGTTTGCCTTCATACGTTGATAATTTGAGGTTCATTGGTAAGGGAGTGACAACATGTCTAAAAGAGTGAAAACCAGAATCAGCAAGTAATTCCTTTGTGAATTTGTTCTGGTGTAGAATCATACCAGTTTGAGTATGAACTACTTCAATTCCTAAGAAATAGTTAAGTCTCCCTAAGTCTTCGATGCTAATAACACTATGCAACTATGTTTTTAGGCTTTGTACCTCATAGGGATCATTACATGTGATGAGTATACTATCAACATATATGGCAAGAAAGTTCATATGATCATTTTGTTTCTTAATGAAAAGAGAGTAATCATTTTTGGATTGGCTATATACTTTCTTGATAACTTCTTGTGATAATTTTGCAAACCACTGTCTTGAGGCTTGTTTTCAGCCATATAGAGACTTGTGTAGCCTACATACGTGATTTTTAGGGTTTGGATACCCTGGGAGGGTAACCCATATAGACTTCTTCTCTTAATTCTCCATGCAAAAAAGCGTTGTTCACATCAAGTTGGTTAACTACCCAACCTTTGTGTGATGAAACAGCAAGGAGGCATCGAATGGTATTCATTTTCACAACTGGCGAAAATGTTTCATCATAATCAATTCCAAACTTTTGGTTGTAACCATTAGCTATTAATCTAGCTTTATATATTTCAAGTTCACCATTTGCCTTTGGTTTTACTTTGAAGACCCATTTAGAGCCTATTGCCTTCTTTCCGTGGGGTAGAGGCATTACTTCCCAAGTCCGATTCTGTTGTAAAGCCTTGAGTTCTTGATCTATGGCTTCTTTCCATTGAGGGTTGTTTAGGGCTTGCTTATAGCTATTTGGTTCTTTGTGAACAGATACCCCAGATGTGCACTCAGTTGGTGTGTGTTCTTTGTATGTGAGAAGGCCACACCAGTGGTTGGAAACATTAATACACACATAGTCATTTAAATAGGCTGGCCCTTTATGGGTTCTTTGAGAACTTCTAGGCTTGGTGTTATCATCATGTGTATGGTTACAGTTTTGGATATCAGTGGTGGTGTCATTGTTGAGGTCTTCAACATCTTCATTATCAATGTGTTTAGAGTTTTCAATGACCTCATGATCATGGTCTGGGTGAGTTGGATGGTCATCAAAACTATCAAAATCAGTAGATGAAACAGGTATAAAGAACTGTTTCAAACTAAGATCATCATTCTTGTTTATGCAGTGGTATGGAAAGAAGTGTTCTATAATAGCCACAACTTTTGTTGTGAGGTTATAAACTTTATAGCCTTTTTGGCTAGATGAATATCCAATAAAAACACATTCTTATGCTCTTGGAAAAAACTTGTGTCTTCCCCTTTTTAGGGTACTTACAAATCAAAGGCACCCAAATACCTTGAGATTGGTGTTATCTGGTTTTTGTCCAAACAGTAGCTCAAAAGGTGTTTTACCTTTGAGGATTTGTAGGGGCATCCTATTTATAAGGTGCACTGCACATTGCACACAATTTCCCCAAAACTAAGAGGAAGTTTTTCTTGAAAAAGGAGAGTCCTAGCAGTTTCTAAAATATGCTTTTGTAATTTCCTCTCAACTATGCCATTTTGTTAAGGGGTTTTAGTGCAGATGGTTTGGAGTTTTATTCCATGTGCTTTATAGAATTGAAGAGCTTCTCCTTTTGTTAATTCTTGTGTATTGTGAGTCCTAATGCACTTGATTTTGGTATCAAGTTGATTTGTAATGAACATGGTGAATTGTTTAAACACTTTTGTGAATTTTGATTTATGTTTGATAAAAAAATCCACGACATCCTGCTGAAATCATCAACAATAGTCACAAGCATGGAACAATTAGATCTAGTCTTAAATCTAAATGGACCCCATACATCCATGTGAATAAGCTCTAAAGGCTTTTGTGATTTACTAACAGACCTAGTATATACAGATCTGGTCTATTTACCTTGGGGACATAAAGTACACAATATGTGAGGTTTTACAAGATTATCATTCATTTTAGGAAATAGAAATTTTAACCTATTGATAGGTAAGTGACCCATCCTTAGATGCCATAATTTGGCTTTATAGAGATTAGAGGACATAATTGGACTTGATCTGTATGTCAAGAGTCTTTTCAACAGCATTCACCTTTGCAATGTTCTTTGTGTCTTGAAAAATGTATAAACCAGCTTTGGATTCACCAAGCAACCATGTTTACTTCTTCAAGAGTTCCTAAATATAATACTTGTTAGTCTCAAAGGATACCACACACTGCATGTGAGAAGCAAGTTTACCGACTACAATTAGGTTAAATCTAAATTTAGGCACATAGAAGACCTTCTTAAGCATAATACCATTATTCAACATTGTTGAGCTAGTATACTTAACATGTATGGTCCTTCCATCACGTATGGTTATGGAGTGTGTTTTATTTTTAAGAATTTCATAAGAGAAAACTTTAGATAGATCATAGCACAAATGATCTGAAGCCCTACTGTCCACAATCCACTCATCATTTTTCAGTGCTCTTAAACAAAACATACCTGTCATGTGGGAAGAATTAGCATAGGTATCAGAGGTTTTGTTATTCTTCTTCTTTTCTATCAGCTCAAGAATTTGCTGATATTGAGCAGGTGTGAAGGTTGCAGTCACAAAACCTTCTTCTGAATTGGATTGTTGTTAGCTTGATGAGGTATTTGCATTAGATCTATCTCTTTTCCATCTATTGCCTTTGAAGTTAGGTGGGTAACCTATAGTCCTCCAGCATCTATCTTTTGTGTGACCACTCATTTTGCAATGGTCACAATAGATTTGAGTCTTCTTGCTTTTGTTATTCTCAGTGTGAGATTTTCCCTTTTCTTGAAACTTTCTTTTCTCCACTCTGCAAGTAAGAGAGTTATTCTCTTCATTGTTGGAGGCACTGATATCCATGTGTTTTTCCTCTTGTAATAGTATGCTATATGCCTAGCATGAGGTGGGTAGCTCTTGCATCGTGAGCATGTTGGACATAACTTGACTATATTTTTTGTCCAACCTCATCAAGAAACTTATGACACTATTTTTTGCTGCAATTTAAAGTTTTTCTTGGTAATATCACAAACACATGTAGAGTCTGTTGCACAAACACATATGGGTAAAGGGTTTAACCCATCATGTTCATCCCAAAGTGTTTTAATTCTTGTAAAAAATCTTATATACTCATTCTTGGGGTTTGTACAAGGTTGTTCAGTTCTTCTTGTAAGGAAAAAAGTTGGGCATTGGAACTATTTCCATACCTTTCTTAAAGCTCGTTCCAAATGTCCTTTGCTATCTTGTAAGACAGTATACTCTTTGTAATAGAATCTTCCAAAACAGCTATAATCCACCCCATAACCACATTATTCGCCCTATCCCAAGACTTTGCTACAATAACATTATTTGTGGGTCTTGGTAGGGAACCATCAACAAAGGAGAATTATTCTTTCCAGCAAGGGCTATAGTCATCACCTTTTTCCAATCAACGAAAAAAGTACCAAAAAATACTATATTGATGAGTTTCTGTCAGAGTTAGAAGGGTGAAGATAGCATAAAGAACTGGAGCTCATATAGTAAGATTTAGGGGCGAAGAGTTGTTCTAATTATTACTGCTGTGAGACACCATTCTTGATGTGCAAAAGAAAACAAAATCTTTAAGGCACTGAAAAGAGAGAAGGCAGAAAGATGCAAAGAACAACAGGGGAAAGAGGAAAGAATACTTCTAAATCAGTATCCTGATTTAGTGCTCTGATACCATGCCGAGTTTGGACATGGGAAGAACAAGAATGCAAAACTTAAAGAGACAATGACAAATGATCAAACTGATTTACTTTAATTATAACCAAGAGTAGACTGTGGTATAAAGAAAACAGGAAGCAAGAGACCTATCCTAACAAACTCCGCCTAACTAACTCCTAACTAACTTGCTCTTATGCTGACTTGGATGAGAGTAGCTTCTTTGATAAAAAGAGAGCTTGTTGTGGGTGTACACAAAACACTATACTCAACAAGAAGATAGAAATGAACTACCTATATGGTCAATGGAGAAACTTACCATTTCCTATAGTGAGCTTTTCATCACCCTTATATTGAGATGCAAAGAAGAGATTATTAAGATTAGTTGTAATATGATTTGAAACACTAGAGTAAAAAAAAGCAAAGTTAGAACAAGAATAATATAACTGGTGGCCATAATTGCTTGAGGTCGAGGTTGGGATCGACAATTAGGAGGATATTGATCATTGAAACGGCTGTAACAAGTACGAGCATATGACCTACATTCTCACATATTTGACAAACGGGACAAGTAGTTACCTATGCTAGTGGTTGGGTGGGCAGTTATTGTTATAAGGATGGTTACCTTGATTGTGGGTGGGATTATGAGATTGACTATATGAGTGATTGGTAGATGACCTATGGGAATTTCACCATTGAAGAAGATTGGAAGAGGGATTGAAAGATATACCTATTGTTTTCTCAAGTTTTCTACCTCTTTAAGCATAGCACAAAGAAAATTTTCTTTTGGTATAATTTGATTTAAGATCAGGTAATGAGATGTTGGTGATGGTAGAAGGAAAAAAAAAAGAAAAAACACGAGTTTTATCCATTGGCAATGGGTTATGGATACTGATAGCAAATTGAAACGATAATATTGAAAATTAATGTTGAGTGAATTGATAAGCGCAATTATCTACACTAATCAGTGCTATTTTTATGCTCCTTATGTGTTGTTCTAGTGGGTTTTACGTAATTTTTTAGTGATTTGTGATAATTTTGTCTCATGAGTTTATCGTTATATTTTGTATGAATTTTCAGGAAAAATTAGAGTTTTGATAGGTTTTGGAGTAATAAGAGGGTGGAGGCTTGGAGAAATAGCCTAAGACCCCTAAGCCAAGTGAAGAGATCGTGCCAGAAATGTTCTAAAAAGAGAAGCAACGAGCCGTAGCAACTCCCAATGATGAAGCAACGACTCATCGCGAAGCAACTGGAGTCTAGAAGCAAAGCAACGAGTCGCCACACATGGAGCAACGACTCGTCGCTCATATATTGATCCTAGCTTTTTTCCAGAAGAAAAGCGACGACTCGTCGCCATCAAGCGACGACTCGTTGCTCCATCACTGAAATTCATCCCAGAGGCAGAAAGTAAGCGACGGTTCGTCGCTCACCCTTGCAGCGACTCGTCGCCGTTTCTCCAAAGTCAAATCTTGCGGTTTTCTTCCTAATTTTTAGAGCCTCTATATAAAGTGGCGGTTACTTTTTTATTATTCATTCAATTTTCACTTTTAATTTCTGTAATCACTAGTGGAAAAAAAGTTATTGGTTGTGCGTTATTGGCTGCGGTTTTAGGTCATACTTAGCCAATGTGATCAATTAAAATTATGTAAAAAAAAATTCAACATAGGCTGCGGTTTTAAGCTATGTCCGCAGCCATTATGAGAAAAACATATTAAAGGCTGCGCCTGTTATTGCGCCCGCAGCCAATGTTCATTTAAAAAAAAATTTAACCCTAACTCTGGCGCGCCTTTTAAGTCAATATTCATTAAATAAGATTTTTGAGGCGCCTCATTTCATCAAAACCCTAATCCCTTATTTGAGGCGCCTGAATCCCTTTCTCTCATAAACCTGAAATCCCTCATCTCATCAAAACCCTAAGCCATCTCCTTCATCATCAATTTTTGAGGCGCCTCATTTCATCAAAACACTAAGCCATCTCCATCATTAATTTTCTAAAACCTAAAAATCAGATCTGGAAATTTTTCGAAAATGCCATCTCCTTCATCATCAATTCCTTGATTTTTTTGAAAACCTAAAAATCAGATCTGGAAATTTTTCGAAAAATCAAAACCCTAAGCCATCTCCTTCATCATCAATTCCTTGATTTTTTGCGCTTCCTCCTTCACTTTGAGTTTTTGAAGGTAGCAAATCAACACAACAAGATCTAGAAGAACAATTTTTCTGGGTTTTTTCCACGAGTTTTTGAAGAACAATTTTTCTGGGTTCCTCGCGTTTTTGAAGAAATTTCGTTGAAGATCAAGAACAAGATGTTTCAACCTATCTAAATTTCGTTTTTTTTGGGTTTTTCGAAGAACAAGATGTAGAAGACATTTCATTGTAAAGTTTTCGTTTTTTCTGGGTGATATTTCAACATCATTTTCGTTTTTTGTATGTTATTTTAGATCCTTTTGTAATAAATTATTTTAGATCTTTCTTTCATTTTTTGTTGTTTTTCATTTTTTGTTTGTTGTTTTAGATCCATGAATTTCGTTGTAATACATTATTTTACATCTCTAATTGTTTCTGGGTATATTGTAAATTTTGTTTTTTTGATTATCTTTCTGGGTATATTGTAAATTTTGATCAAAATGAAAAATTTTGATCTTTCTTGGTATATTGTAACTTTTGATTTTTTTTTGATCTTTTGGGGTATATTGTATTTGATGTTTGATTTTTGATGTTAGAATTTTGTTCTTGTAATTAGTAAAAAACGAAAAAAAAAAATTGGCACTAAAGGCTGCGGTTTTTTTAACAACCGCAGCCTTTAGTCTCTTTTTTTTGTTCTTAAAATAGTCTATAGGCTGTGGTTTTTAGGACCGCTGCCAATAACATTTTCTCATTTGCTGTTACTACAAAGGCTACGAGACAAAACCGCAGCCTATACCCCAACCGCAGCCAATGTGTTTTTTTCCACTAGTGAATTTTCGTTTGAACTTTAGTTAGTTTCCATTAAAGTTTCTTTTGTTGATCAACATTGTTACGCTTTGACTTATCACATTTTCATTTATATCATTCTCCAGATTTGTAAGTTTCTTGTTTTTCTTGATTTGTCTTTCATCTTTATTCATCATTTGCTATATGTTTTTCATTAATATGCAAAGTGAGTAGCTTTCTTATCTAGGGTTAGGGTATAATTCCTATTTCGAAACATGGATTGATATTTTATTGGTTGATGGTGTGCGATTTGAGTCTATATTTGAGCCTATACTTAATGAATCTCGATGTAAACATCTTTATTAACCTTTTCAATAAAACAGAAGTTTGGGATTAGGATTAATTTAGGATCGAGATATATTTAAGTTAAATTCCTTCCAGTTTAACCAATAGAACAAAAGTTTGAGGATTAATACTAGTTGGTCTTAAATCGATATTAATCAATAGAGCGGAAGCTTGAGATTAAGTAGATCACGTATTCACGTTCGATTATGCCGATGACTCAATTTCATACAATCATGAGAGTAATTGATTCACATGTTAGAATTAGGTGACACCTGACGCCCTAGAGTTTGTCATATCATTGTTATAACACCTTTATTATTATTTGTTTTAGCTTATTTGCCTCTTAGAACTAGTTTTTGACCCAACATTTTATTTAATTCATGTCTTAGTGATCATAAAGCATTCAATTTGAATTAGCTTGCCTCCTTTTGCTCGATCCGCAACTACTCGTATACCGTGCGCTTGCGGTATATCAAATTTGTCCGATCATGAATAAATGTTGTATTTGATTGATAATACTAGCGCACAGGAAGAGAGCTATATATAAAAAAATATTCGACACATAAAGGAATGCTAACAACCAAATCACCGACTCGTTAACAATAGCTAACAAACTCAAGAAAAGAAACTCATTTGAAACTAACAAACTCACTCAATACTTAAGCTTTATTTTATCATATATTATTAGTTCTTAATCTTCTTTCTATTGGAGTTTGTTATTCCACTCATCTATGATAATTAAAGGCAGTAATTCCTTTTTAGGAATTAAATTGAGAAAATCAAAAATAATAAAAAAAAAATATTTACAAAATTTTTTCTAGATTTGTCTTTTAATCATCGTATCAGAGCCGATGGTTCTTGTCTGATTTTCTTGAAAATCAAATACCATATCATTAGCATAATCATTTACATAAGAAAAACCAAAAAAACCTCGATCAAACTATTTGATAGAATGTTTGAAAGTTTTAAAAAGTCATAAGCTTAAAGGTCTAATTGGCAAATTACTTTTTCTTTACCAATTATATTTGCTAATACTTAGTGTTAGCATATTACGAGATATTCTATGAGATATTCACGGGATTATTTATAGTCATAGAATAATCTAGATATTATTCTAGGCCTTAATTTAGGCTAATGTATATTTCTGTAATATTGTTATTATAGGAAGTTTAGGAGTATGTCATGTATATATATACTTGCTCAGCTGTGGAGATGAATAACACAGTAATTACAAAACCCAAAATCTGTGTTTTACCTTTAATCATGGTATCAGAACAGCAACGATTCTGAGTCGTTTTTGCTGTCTCATCATCTACCAAACACATACCTGTCAAAAAATAAAAAAAAACCAGAAAACATGGAAACTGATTCGAAAACCATCATCAGCCCAGAACAGCCCGTAACAATGGGACAGCTTATGCAACTGTTTTCACAGTTCAACCCCAACAAGCTGCCCACAGAAACCGGAACTAATCCTCAAACCGTATGTTTGATAGAGAAACTCAACCATCAGAATTACACAGCTTGGTCCAGGTTGATGCACCTAGCCATTAAGAGTCGGGATCGGCTCAATCATATCATCGCCGAACCACCGACTACAGACGACCCGGTGTACAGCCAGTGGACCCGGTGCGATTCCATGGTCATTTCATGGATTCTCGAAAACATTGACAGAAATCTGGTGAATCAGTTTCTAGACTTTCCCACAGCAAAAACTTTGTGGGAAGGAATCGAAACCCTGTACAGCAGCGGAAGAGACGTATTACAAATTTTTGATCTAACGGTCAAAACAAACAAAATGACGCAAGGGAATGATACTGTGGAGGATTACTACAGTAAATTGATTGCTTTATGGCAAGAGATAGACAGAAGGCAGCCTAACCCCATGAAAGACCCAAATGATATTGTTACATATAATCGGATAATCCAGGAAAACCAATTATATCAATTTTTAGCGGGAGTGGATGAAACCTTTGACAAAGATAAGCGCGATTTACTCATCAGAGACCCCCTTCCATCAGTAGAGGAGGCATATGCAAGCATAAGGAGAGAAGCAACTAGGCGTGGAATCATGAAATCCACCTCAGATCTGGACCACTCGAATGGCGTGGGAGGAGGATTTAATGTCAGAGGCAAAACTTACCGTAAAAGTGATGATCGGAGCCACCTCAAGTGCACCCACTGTGGCGGCACTAGACACACAAAAAAGGAGTGCTTCAAACTTGTGGGCTACCCTGAATGGTGGCCCGACACCAAGAAGAAAGGAGGCAGAAATGGTCGATATGATGATAGAGCAGGCAAGGCTTCCATGGCAGATGGAAGAGAAGAGGATGGAGTTGCCCTAAACATAAACACAGAAACAGGTATGGAAGAGGAAGAGAGAGAGTTTCTCTCTCTTGGCGGCACACAGCAAGTAGGGTTAAGAGAAGGCACCAACAATTCTCAAGTGGGCCGGCCCTTTTATAAGGAAAAAGGGGGCCCCACTTGTTCTTCTTTATTTTATAATTCTCATGCTTTATCTGTTTATGGTCGAGGTTGGATATTTGACTGTGGTGCTACTGATACAATGTCGTTTGATCCTAATGATTTTTTAGACTTTGAAAAACCGAAAAAACATTTAATAAAAACGGCTAATGGGGAAGGAATTGCAATTAAAGGGGGCTGGGGCTATTTCTCTCACAAATAACCTCACGTTAAAAAATTGTTTATTTGTTCCGGAACTTTCCCATAAGCTGTTATCGGTTAGTCAGTTAACGAGGGATCTAAATTGCATTGTTATTATGAAGCCTGACTGTTGTGTTGTGCAGGATGCTCAAACGGGCCAAATTATTGGGCGTGGTATTGAGAAAGGTGGACTGTATTTTCTGGAGGAGGAGATTCAACAAGGCAAAGCTACTCTTGTTCGTGGGTCAGACGAGAAAAACTATGGACTTGGCATCGGCGATTGGGACATCCGTCTTTTGGGTACTTGGAGAAACTATTTCCTACTTTAGTTAAGAATAAACCTGTTTTGCGATGTGAGACTTGTATTTTGGCGAAAAGTCACAAACATTCTTATCATAGTAGTTTAAATAAAGCCGATGTTCCTTTTATGCTTATACATTCTGATGTTTGGGGTCCAGCTCCCGTAGCTGGCATTTTTGGTTATTTATATTATGTGGTTTTTATTGATGATTGCACCCGCATGAGTTGGATTTATTTTCTTAAACACAAATCTGAGGTTTACAATGTGTTTGTCGATTTTTATAATATGGTGTGCACTCAATTCCAAGCCAAACCCCGTATCCTTCGTTCCGATAATGGTCGTGAATATGTGAATTCGAATATGAATGAGTTTATTGCGACCAAAGGCCTTGTCCATCAAACATCTTGTCCCGATACACCCCAACAAAATGGAGTAGCCGAACGGAAAAACAGTACTTACTTGAAATGACTCGTGCCCTTATGTTAGAATCCTGTGTTCCCACCTTTCTTTGGCCCGAAGCAATAGCAACTGCAAACTATCTTACCAACTGACTACCCACAAAAAGCCTCGACTAGAAAACTCCTATCCACACCTTTCAAACCTTTTATCCCTTACCTTTTTCCCACTCTCTACCACCTCGTATATTTGGGTGCACGGTATACATTCATCATCATAAGCGGGTGCGTACCAAGTTTGAGCCAAGGGCTGGAAAGTGTGTATTTGTGGGGTATGGGAGAAACCAAAAGGGGTATCGGTGTTATGATCCGGCTACACGACAGATACAGACTACTATGGATTGTGACTTTCTTGAGGACCAGTTCACTATCGCCATCCTCGATGTCAGGGGGAGATGATAGATGACGATCTCAGATGGCTCATGAGCTCGATCCAAGTTCAAACTGACCCAAAAGAACAAGTAGGTGAAGCAACTGAATCTCCTCTCACAGCATCACAGCCTCCGATTTCATCTCCATTACCAATTCCGTCTGATCATCAGGTTAGTAGTTTTGATAACAGTCATGATATTTTGGATGATACACCTATGCATGAGACTGAGGTTACAGGAGTTGAGGAGATATCTAGTGAGACACAGGAGAGTAGGGAACAACCTTATGTGTTACCCCCAAGATCAACACGAGGTGTTCCTCCAAGGAGATATGATCCAGACTTTGAGGCAAGGAGATCTAGGTATCCGATTGATAATGCAGGTGAACGAAATTTATCCCAGAGTGCTGTGGCCTTTAATGCCTCTCTATACAGCACTAAACTTCCAGAGACTGTTGAGGAAACTCTTGCTACCGATCATTGGCGCAAAGCAATGGAAGATGAGATTGATGCTCTGAAGAAGAATGGAACATGGGAAAAGTGTGCTCTGCCGAAAACCAAGAGAGTTGTTGGATGCAAATGGGTCTTTACGATGAAATACAAGGCTGATGGGAGTATCGAAAGGTACAAGGCACGGTTGGTTGCAAAAGGGTATACGCAGACTTATGGGGTTGACTACTCAGAGACGTTTTCTCCAGTAGCCAAGCTTGATACTATCAGGGTTCTCTTTAGCATTGCTGCAAACCTAGACTGGCCACTTCATCAGTTCGATGTGAAGAACGCCTTTTTGCATGGAGAGTTACAAGAAGAGGTATACATGGAGGCTCCACCAGGGTTTACTTCAGAGTTCTCAGACAGAGAAGGGTGCAGGTTGAGAAAGGCTCTATATGGGTTGAAACAGTCTCCTAGAGCATGGTTTGGAAGGTTCACATCCGCTATGAGACGCTTTGGATATCGACAGAGTCACTCAGATCACACATTGTTTCTGAAGAAACAAAGGGGGAAAATAACTTGTTTGATAATTTATGTGGATGATATGATAATCACAGGTGATGATAGAGCTGAGATTGAGAATTTGAAGAGGAGATTATTCCAGGAGTTCGAAATGAAGGACCTTGGGAGGCTCAAATACTTCTTGGGGATTGAGGTTCTAAGATCAAATAAAGGAATCTTCATCTCTCAAAAGAAGTATGTGTTGGATCTGCTAGCTGAGACAGGGATGATGGACTGCAAACCAGTTGAAACTCCTATGGTGGTGAATCATGGATTACAGATACTCGAAGGCGCTGAATTTGCAGATCGTATGCAGTATCAGAGGTTGGTAGGGAAACTAATCTACCTTGCTCATACTAGACCAGACATTGCATATGCTGTAGGTGTTGTTAGTCGATTCATGCATAAGCCACAGGTGCAACACATGGAGGCAGTTTTCCGCATCTTGAGATACTTAAAGGGGACTCCAGGGAGAGGTGTTCTGTATCAAAAAAATGGACATCTAGATCTTGCTACATACACAGACGCAGACTGGGCAGGTGACAGAGAGATGACAGGAAGTCTACATCAGGTTACTTCACTCTGGTTGGAGGCAACTTGGTGACTTGGAGAAGTAAAAAGCAAAAGGTTGTTGCTCTATCTAGTGCAGAAGCAGAATTCAGAGGAGTAGCAAAGGGAATGCAAGAAGTTTTATGGCTTCGGAAATTGTTAGCTGATCTTGGTTTTCCACCTAAAGGGAGTTGTAACTTGTATTGTGATAATCGTGCTGCTATTAATATTTCAGAGAACCCGGTTCAACATGATCGAACCAAGCATATAGAGGTGGATCGTCACTTTATAAAGGAGAAGCTCGAGAATGACATTATCAAGTTACCTCATGTAAAGTCTGAGGATCAGCTCGCAGACATACTCACTAAAGCAGTTGGTACACAGTGGTTTGATGATGTTCTAAGCAAGTTGAGTATCGAAGACCCGACGACTCAACTTGAGGGGGAGTGTTAGAATATTACGAGATATTCTATGAGATATTCACAGGATTATTTATAGTCATAGAATAATCTAGATATTATTCTAGGCCTTAATTTAGGCTAATGTATATTTCTGTAATATTGTTATTATAGGAAGTTTAGGAGTATGTCATGTATATATATACCTGCTCAGCTGTGGAGATGAATAACACAGTAATTACAAAACCCAAAATCTGTGTTTTACCTTTAATCACTTAGCAATATTGTGCATGCACTTGATTTTTTTTCAGCAAAATTGCATATTGACAATCATCCAATACTTTAAATTCAAATATTTTCCCAATACAAATATAAGAAATCTATTTCAAAGATCAATTCATCGTTATAAGATATTCATGTAAAATTTTATTTTTTCACAATGAGTTTGTCGTGTTGACAATTTGTAATCAATTTAAATATTATAAAATTATGTTATTTGGCAATGTCTAAAATATTGTCCTAATGTAATTTAATAGTTATTGTACTGTTAAATATGATGATTTCCAAATGATGAAAGAGTTATGTTACAAATAAACAAAGCGCATGTTCTTTTTTAAATGCGGATTATGGTTTGGGTACTCTATCCTTTCAAACGACACTATCCAAGTTTTTGTAACTAAAAGCATTACTACTCATACATTGGCTTTTCTCATCTCTAGGAAGCCATTTTCATTATAACTTTATTTTTATAGTCATGACTTAATCTAACTACTATCAAATCCTCAAATTAAATCATCACTATTAATTTAAAAAACATTTGGTCCTTTTCGAAAAGGAAATGTAAAATAAAGACATAGAAAATACCCTAATGCCTTTTAAATAACTTTTAAGGAATAAAAAAAATAGATAGAGCATGCACTAACATTAAGGGTTCGGGGCGAAAAATAAATTGTGACCCCTAAAGCGATATACTTCCTTTATTTCATATTACTTACAATTATAAGGTTATTAGGATCAGAATTATACCATGGATCGTTGAGAGGATATGATCGAAATCAGTAGAATCGGATCGTAAGATTATGTGATCCTACAAATATGCATTAATGTGGTTTGGATTACTGATTATCAATTATATTTGTTGTCTTTTTAAGTTTTAGGTGTAAGTAAAACTTATTTGATTTTATCTATAAAGTTTTGAAAAAAATACTTTTAATACACTTTTAAATTTAAAGGTGTTGGTATAGTTATTTTAAATATATGTTTATATGTAAGTGAAAATTTTATTATATGAAAATATTTTACAATTGAAACTACCCATGTACGATCGAATCGTAGAATCGTATAATGATCCTACTAGCTAAATTCTTGAGCTAAGTCAAATCGCACGATTATATTGTATTAAGATCCTAACTACCATTCGAATTGGTCGCCAATTTTTGGATTATAAGATCGTAGAATTGTAGTCAGAATCGAAATTCTGAAAATTATGCTTGCAATTGATAAGATAATGTCTTTCAATGAGACAATATCATAAGAAAAAGTCCATATGCTAATTATTGATCAGGTTACTCTATTGATGTATGGATCGAGAGTGTTTCACGGTTAGACTGTCTTACACACAAATTTATAAAAAAAAGAAAAAATCAGCAAGTTTTATATGATACTGTATCACTCTGATGTGAGGCAATAAAATCAGTTAATTTCGTTAATTGATCCCTTTACGTGATAATTTTTGGGTTATGAGTGAATACTCAAAGATAATGAAAAAAGTTATATTTGAAAATTATAAGTGATCGATTACTATAAAACAATATATATATACATTGCGCCAATACAATAGGAATTTTCTCTACCTTGAGACCTTTTGTGAAAAAGAATAAAGGAAATATAAGGCTTCTAACACCTACATTAACATCTTTTTTAATATATATATACAGTATACTTAATACTTAATATATTAATTTGGTATATGCCGTTTCAATAACATTTTTATTATGAGATAAAATTAACATGACATACTAGTATAAGCGTAGACTTTCTCCGACAGAGAATAGGAGTTGACAAATGAACATGGGATTACCTGGGATTGATAGTACAACAATTAATCATTTATAATTAAAATTAAAGTATAAACTCCAATAATTAGCATTAAAAAATATTTAAGTACTAGCTAATCCTATGTAAGTTGATCATTACACCTTGTTCAAACACGTATGGAACACGACTTACATTGCCCCCAGCCAGCAAGTATACGAAACATTAAACGTATTTAAACAAACTTATCTCCACAGAATCTAACATGAAGTGTATATACTCCCTCATGAAATATTTTTCAATTTAATCGGTCCTATTTAATTTTTATCATGTTAATTTTTAGACAATAACATACTATTTTCTTTTAATTTCATCTATTCATTTTAATTCTCTTTTAACTTCATCCACACAATTTATTCTCTTTTTTTTACTAATTACGTTTTTTTTTAAATTCTCCTCTTTCTCTTTGATTTAATATCCTATCAGGATAGATGAGTATAATATACTCCCTCCGTTTCTTTTTTATTGTCCACTTTCCTTATTTGGTTAGTTCACCCAAATTGTCCACATTCTATTTTTGGCAAAACATTTTTACCTAAAAACTCTATGTTCACACAAGTAAACACCATAATAACCCACTTATTGTATTTAAAATATCCCAACTACCACCTTTAAAATTATTATAATCACTTAAATATATTCCAACTACCACCTTTACAATTATTATAATTATTTAAAATACTCTAACTATCACTTTCTTAATATGCGTGCCCAACCCAAAGTGGACAATAATAAAGAACAGGAGGGAGTAATAGTTAACTCAAAAAAAATCAAGGAAGTCAACTTCATAATCTTAAAATTAAGTATTCTTAAATAATGTTTTGAATAAGATAAATATATATATAAAGAATTATGGAAATGGGATGTAATAGAGATAGAGTTGATTAACGAATTAAACTGAAAAAGGATGCATTAAAGATTTATTTTAGATAATCAAAAAAAGATGAAAAATTGCGTAAAGGGTTCAGGGTGTGCAGATAAAGTAAGTGAGGCAGATCGAACATCAGCAACTACAACACAATATAGTCTTAACAATGGTTTCTTACCATCTTTAGGAGCTCGGAGCAATCGAACAAACACCCTCCCACGTTTCATTATTTCTCCATTTGACTACCGTTACAAGTAAATTCCCTTCTTCTGTCTTTAATTTTCTTAATGCTATAGATTTGACTCATAATTTGTGTTTAGCAAATACTAAAATTTTAAATTTGGATTTAAGTCAAATCCAAAATTGTTATCAAAATGGTTTAAAGACGAATGACATTCGGAATCTTTTCATTCTTAAATTCTACATTATAATTGAAATCATTAATTTGAAATGAAATGCTAGTTCCCAAACACAACCTTATAGTTTTAACCACATTGAATTCGATAAATGTTTCACATAAATAAATTTATTATTGAGCTTGTACAATATGATAAGATTTGCATAAAATAGGAGTTCACCGCATACTATCCGATAAGGTTTCATTCTAAGACTAATTTATGATAAGAAGAGTATCCCCATTAAGTATGTATATTTTGGTTAACGTCTATCTAATTCTTCGATGTAGAGTCACAAGTAGGGTCCATTATACCTATATGGATAAGTTAATAACCCACTATTTTAGTAGTGCTGTTGATGGTGTTCACTCTTTCCCAAAACTTTATGTAACAAGAGCACAGTTATCAAAATTATGATTGTGATCTTCAATTCTACGATTTTATGATAAAAAACAAGTGAAAAATCCAAATTATAGGTCGAATCATAACACAGTTCCACAATTTAGGGTTCTGCGATACGGTCCAACAAATTTAATCTCAATCATTAAATTAGTGTCTTTTTTAATTAGTTTTTTAACTATTATATATTGATTTTAAATTAGGAGTTTAATCAGTTAAGAGATTATGTTTTTAAGAAATCCAAGTTCAAATTAATATTCATCAACAATGCATTATCTAAAATTATTAGTTAATTATAAATTATATATTTATTATTGCTATTCTTTTTAACTTTGTGCTTCGCCTTTTATAAGAACGTCTAATAACGAGATAAATCGATATGATTAATTAAATTCTGTAATTGATTACTTTAAGAGTGTAAATGATCTCCTTAAGATTAATAGTAACCACTCAAAGATTATAAAAAGTGATCATTTAAAATCTATAAAAAGTGATAACTATAAATTAGATGATCACTTTAAAACTTTATGTAATTTTGCAAGCCCAATATAGATGTTTTCATTATGAGAACATTTGATTTGAAAATTTGTGTAATTTTTCTCAAGACACTCCTCATGCACATATATAACTTATCAGATGCTCTCTTATGAGACGATCTTAGCCGCGCAACCGGCCCAGGCCCAATAAATTTTCTTAGAATATTTTGACATACTAATTTTAAGATTTAAAAGGACAAAGTCAATACTTATAAATTCAATTTTAAGACTTAAAATGGCAATTTCAAAGTTTCTAATACCAAATTTAATGTTTGAGTCTTCCTACTTTAAAGTTGAAATGAAAATTTAAGTGTAGCGATTGGTTTTTTATGTCTTAAAATTAAAATTGATCTTTTAAGTTTTTAAACTGTTTAATTTCGTGACTTAGAATGTCAAGTTTTTTTAAGTCTTCAAATTGGTCTTTTAACTCTTGAAATTAACATTTTAATTTGTAAAATTAGTAAAAAATATATACAATTGGGCCGGCCTAATAAGTCAGTCTGACGCAAGTTTTGGTGATAACTTATTTCCATTTATAGTTTTATACATGAAAATTTATTTTCTAACATTCATAATTGAATATATGTAATGCAGAGCATGGGAGATGTATTTGGTAGTATTGGTTTTTTATAGTGCATGGGCATCTACATTCGAATTTGGGTTCTTAAAAAGACCATCAGTAAAAGCTCTAGCTATTGCAGACAATGTGGTTAATGGGTTCTTCGCCATTGATATAATTCTCACCTTCTTCGTTGCATATCAAGATAAAAAAACTTATCTTCTTGTAGATGATCAAAAGAAGATTTCTTGGAAATACTTAAGAAGCTGGTTTTTTCTTGATACAATTTCAACAATTCCTTCAGAACTTGTGCTCAAAATTGTTCCTAACAATGTCCAAATATATGGATTATATAATATGCTTCGTCTTTGGCGTCTTCATCGGGTCAGCAGTATGTTCGCCAGGTAACATTTTCGACTCATACGTAGAGAATATATAGTATATCATCCATTCCCAAACTATATGTATATGGCTGTGGGAATCACTCCAATAACTTATAAAGTGTGCACACCATCTTTAATTTATCGATCGGAAATAACTCATCCCAACACCCCTTTTACATGCGAACCCCTATCAAGTTCGCATGTTGGGGATTTCAATCAATGTACGAACGTCTTTCTTTTCGAACCTACCATTTTTTATTTTTGACCAACCATAGACTCTGATACCATGTTAAATTAGACTGGACTTATTGTGAATGCCAGCACATTATTAACGGAGAGACACGAGGTGCACACACTTCATAAGCTAAGGATATATTATCTCAAAAGTATATGGCTACGGGAAGAAAAACACCAATGCCTTAAAAAGTGTGCACACCATTTTTAATTTCTCGATGTGGGATTGAAAAACACCATTTTCGAACGTCTTTGCTTGGAAATTTGAAATTCGTAAATTAGATAGGAAAAATATATCTAACATGAAGTCAAAACAATAAATATTCATACCAATTTATTAGAATTTAATGATGATAAAAATAAGATATGTTAGCATTAAAAAATATGAGTAGTATATACTGGTATCATTTTTTGTTTTCTTGTTTTTAATGTAATAATTTATTTGTACATTAATTAAACTCATAGCATTAAGAAGGGAAAACAATGAATATAATGGCCCAAATACGTGCACGTTCTTCCCAATTTTCTACGGCTTAAAGCTTTAGAAACAAATACATTAATAATATTATGATTCATTTACAGATTGGAGAAAGATCGAAATATCAACTATTTTTTCATTCGAGTGTGCAAGCTAATATGTGTAAGTATCGCAAAATCAGAGTTCCTTCATAAATATCTATAGGGTTGGTGTTGTGCGATTGATAATAGTTAATTAATGAATGATAATTGCAGGTGACAATATTTGTGGTGCATTGTGCAGCCTGTTTTTACTATCTACTAGCAGCCAATTATCCTGATCCTAAAAAAACATGGATAGCTCTATCAATACAGAACTTTGAGACGGAAAGTTTGTCGCATCTGTATGTAGTGTCCATATATTGGTCCATAACCACACTGGCAACAGTGGGTTATGGTGATTTGCACCCAGTTAACACAAGGGAGATGATTTTTGACATCTTTTATATGCTCTTCAATCTTGGGATGACTGCATATTTGATTGGCAATATGACTAACTTAGTGGTTCATCACACTAGCAGAACCCGCGACTTTGTAAGTATTTTGCGTATTTTTCTTTTATATACAAAGTGGGTTCTCCTTCTTTTTGATATTAATGTATGTTGATTAATAGAGAGACAAACTTCAAGCAGCATCAAGCTTTGCACAAAGGAATAAGCTTCCAATTAGACTGCAAGATCAAATGATCGGTCACTTGTGTTTGAAATATAGAGCAGATTCCGAAGGATTACAACAACAAGAAGTTCTTGAATCTCTTCCTAAGGCTATCAAGTCTAGCATTTCACATTACCTCTTCTACACTATCATTGATAAGGCTTATTTATTTCAGGATGTGTCCAATGACTTGCTCTTCCAATTGGTATGTAGTGTACCTATGTTTCTCAAATCAACTTTTTTTGTTTTATTTTTTTTTTTTATAATTATTGTATTATAAGTACTCTTACTTTTCTATATTCTAAGGGTAAATTGATTTCATTATGTTTCAACTTGTGTGTTTCTCGCTAGTACGTAATACTAGTATTTCTTTGTATACTGATTTCATTTTTTGCGTTTGCAACTCGATCATATTAGGTTTCAGAGATGAAAGCTGAATACTTTCCACCAAATGAAGATGTAATTTTGCAAAATGAGGCACCCACAGATCTTTATGTACTAGTTACTGGTGTGATGGTAAAGATTTAATTTAAACATATTTGGTTTGTTTGTTTATGTCTTGTTGTAAACGGCTAGTTGTTAATCCATAAAAGCAACCATATAGGTAAGAAATGAACATACTACAAAGAAAAAAAAATCATATGCCAATAAACACTTACTGACTTACCTACAAGCTGTTTTTCTTGGAAAATACCTATAGAATTCAAATAAATTTCCAACAGAATGAGTCTTGCGAGTAATTACCAACAAGTTTCCTACAGTGGCTAAATTTGTAGACATTTTCCGACAAGATATTTAAAATCATAATTATTGTAGGTGTTTTCCTACAAACTATCTATAAAATGCTTGTAGGAAAAAATGTTTGAATTGCAAAATTAGTTTATACTCTCTCCTATTCATCTAAAATGTCTCATTTCCTTTATGCACTCTATTCAATGCACATATTCGATCCATAACATATTGAGTTATGTAAAATTAAAAATAAACGAAATTATTATTTCCAACAAAAAAAAAAGTTAGTTGATATCTTGTAGAAATTATCAAACAGATTTCCAACAAACATGTCTGTAGGTAATTTCCTACAAGATACCTAAGATACCTACAGAATCGATTTGCAGGGAATTGCCAAAAAACTTGCAAAAAATACATTTAGTTACAACGCTCATACCAACATAATCTTCTTTGTTGGTATCTTGTAGGTAAAGGGCACCTACAAATTACCAACGCAAATGCATGTTGGTAAATTGATATTTTTTGTAGTGGATTAAGGTGTACCACACCAAAAGACCCTTAAACTGTTGGATATCCGTTAGAGTATCTAATATATTCTACGATCTCAATTATCTGCCGGAGCCATCGTGTTAAAAAAGGTCACGGATTTAACCCTTAACTACATATACCCCTTAAGCTTAAGTAGAATATTTCGTGTAAGGTATAAGGAGGGCTTGTGCTATATCCACATTTCTATCCTAAAGGCTCTCGTGTGAGTAAGCGTGTACGTTAAAGTATATATAACATATTTAAGGACTTTAACTATCAGCTTATGTATACTTTTAATTGTGTTAATTTTTTTTACACTGCAACATCAATTATTAGTTTAAAATAAGTTTTCGTTAACAAATCTCCCCCAAGTTATGTACATCTGATTAAGTGCTAATGAAATTTGCAGGAGTTAATTTTGCACAGAAATGGAGTTGAACAGGTAATTTTTGGTTCAAGAAATCAGTTATTTAAGGTTTATGCCGGAATAGATTAGAGTTATTAAAGTTAAATTTACAGGTTGTTAGAGTGGTAAAGCCAGGAGATCTATGTGGGGAGATAGGAGTGTTGTGTTATAGACCACAACTTTTTACAGTTCGCACTAAAAGATTGTGCCAGCTGCTACGTCTCAATCGTACAAACCTTCTCAATCTAGTCCAAGCTAATGTTGGGGATGGCGCAATTATCATGAATAATCTTATTGAGGTTTGTGTTAAACGTTTACGTAGTTCCTATACCACCCAATAAATTGGGCTATATTGTGAAGTTATCAAGAATCTTGTCCTAGATTATTTAAAAAGGGTAAAATTACCGGTTGAGTAAAGCTTGTGCAATCTGACATTGAAAAAGAAGACTTTAATAGGTGATACTATTAAGGAATCAACTCAACCAAAAGCTTAAACTTATGGTTGAGGCTCCAACATATGTTATATACTCTAATACACCCCTCACGCGAGAGCCCATTGGGCTAGAAGTGTGGATGTGCATATCCGCTGAACATTCGACTATAAATGAGGGGTGGTTGAGAGTCGAACTCGTAACCTCTTGTCACGTTGGCTTCTGAAACCATGTTAAGGAACCAACTCAACCAAAAGCTTAAGATTATAGTTAAGGCTCCAGCATATTTTATATACTCTAACAGATACTACTAAAAATACTTGAAGCCCACGAATGATGACAAAATAACCTAATTGAAGAATTCAAGTTTCAATTTGTTATTCCCATTTTTGTGATTTTTTGGTTTTCAATTTTTTCAATTTTCTACATTGATTTTTAAATTTAATTCGCAATTTTAGATTAATTTTTTTGTCTAAAGGTTAGGAAAAGTTTAACTCATTGAAACTATTTTTGTTTGATTTGAATTTTGAAAATTTTGGCTTAGTTGGTTTAAAGATCAAAAGCCAAATTAAATTTAGGTTGATTTTGTTTTATAAGGAGACATTTCTTTTGATTCCCCTTCAACATATTAATGGACGTACTATGAACTTTCCTCCATTTTCCTAATTAAAAGTCGCATTTGATAACATACCATTTTAAGAAAAAAAAAAAAAGACCACATAAGTGCATAAATAAGAGAAAAATATCAATTAATAAAGAAATAAGATATTTAATATGAATGTGACAAATAAAACATTTTACTAATGTAGAGGGAGTATTTTATTCGTGCGGAATTTCATCAACCTTTTGAGTAGCCACTATAAATATTTAATCAAAAATTTTGATATGTCTATAAATCTATTATAATTGATCGATCAAGAGCTAGCCATATTTATGAGTCAAAAGTAACAAAATATAGTAGGAGTTACTTTTCTTCTTGCAGTAAATAATAGACCACTCTCCTCTAATCCTCACTTAAAATGAGTACGGGTATGGATTGTTTGTCAACTTGCCTCACCCAGACCCTGTCCTGAGTGCATAGTAGGTATGATGATGATGATGATGATGATGATGAACACTCATATGACCAACAATATATACACTTCAACAAACCCTCAATTGTTCATGTTTCGTACTAAATAAAAAATTATCAAAAACCTGAACCATCAAATCATTAAATTCAGCAATAACATATAGAAATTTTAAAAGTTTTTCTATAAATTTATATCTAACCACAGACCAAGCGTTCTGATAATCGAAGCACTGCGGGATGAGGTTGCCCTCCATTGATGCACGCCATGAACATTTCAAGAAGAGAGAGAAGAATTCTTTTATTCAATGAGTAATGAAATGAGGACTACAACTATGTTTATATACAAGCTAATATACGAGTGGGGGGACCACACTAGGCGTGGCAAAAAACAGAAAGAAAAGGTTTATAACAAACTAAATGGACAGCTGTCCAAAACTACTATGAATTCCTTGTGCAACATGCAACAGGTGGAATTGTTATTTGATGCAATTACACCCAGGTTCGACCCCCCCCCCCCTACCCCAAGCTTGGGCGGAAGAGAAGTCATCCCTAGCTTGGGAAATAATGTCTGAAGTTGAGCTGAGGGAACAACCTTAGTGAGGACGTCGGCCAACTCAAGTTTAGATGGAAGTAATTGCAACTGTCGTAAACCATCGAGGACCTTTTCCCGGGTAAAGTGACAATCGATAGCAATGTGCTTCATTCGTTCATGGAAAATCGGATTGTGAGCAATACGCATAGCACTTTGATTGTCACAATGAAGCATATCAGGCTTGAGATTGGAAAGACCAAGTTAAGTGAGAAGGCGTACTAACCATTCAATTTTGGAAGCAGCAGACGACATGGTGCAATATTCGACCTTACCCGAAGATTTAGAGACCGTAGGGTTGCTTTTTGGACTTCTAACTAATGGTAGAACTACCAAGCATCATAAAGTAGCCAGAAATGGAGCGTCGTGTATCAATACAAGCGACCTAATCAGAGTTTGGCACGTAGGGAAAGCTGATCCATGGCTTTTAATAAGATGCCCCGACCGAAAGTAGAAGCTATGTAGTCAAGAGTATGCTTGAGAGCATTAAAGTGAGAAGTGGCGGGATGCTGCATAAACTGACTTAGAGTTTGCATGGTATAAGAAAGATTGGGACGAGTGTGGGTCAAGAAGTTCAACTTGCCCACAAGACTGCGATGGAGAGAGCCATCTGTTTGTTGAATTTTTAGAGTCATTGACAGAAGTGTGACAACTTGTTTGAAAGTCTGAATGCCAGAATCACGGAGAAGCTCAAATGTAAATTTTCGTTGAGTAAGTGCAATGCCATCTAGTAAGTAAGTGACCTCAATATCGAGGAAGAAGCAGAGACGACCTAAATGCTTAATACTGAAGGTGTTTTGGAGATGAAGCTTGAGAGCATCGATGGAAGCAACATCATCAACTGTAAGAATAATATCATCGACATAAACAACCGCTAAAATGAAAGATTTGGGAGTGTGCTTTATGAACAATGAGTAATCGTTCTTCGATTGGACAAAACCCTAGTGAACCAATTCCAAAGTGAGTTTAGAAAACCACTGGCGAGAAGCTTGTTTCAAGCCATAAAGAGACTTTTTGAGATGGCACACATGATTAGAAGGATGAGATAACCCGTCAAGAACCCGCATGTAAACCTCTTCATGGAGATTCTAATCAAGAAATGCATTATTAATTTCCAACTGAAAAAGAGGCCAATGCCTACTAACTGCTAAAGCAATAATGCAGCGTACGGTGGTCATCTTGATAACCGCTGAAAATGTCTCTCTTATTGTCAATACTGAGTTGCTAAATGAAACCCTTGGCAACAAGATGCGCTTTGTAGCACTCAAGAGAGTCGTCGGCTTTAAGCTTGACTTTCCAATGGATTTCTTGCCCGAAGGGAGAGGCATAATGTCCCACGTATTGTATTTCTCAAGGGCAAGGAGTTCAGAATTCATGGTCGATTTCCAGGCTTCCTTTTGACTAGCCTCGGCATAAGTGGAAGGTTCCTTCCAAACCATTTGACAAGCAATGTGAGCCCTAGTATCATGTGACAAATGATTAAAAGCAACAATATTGTACCAATGTGTAGTAGAAGAATGGAAAAGGTAATCTTGTAAATGGGAAGGAGGTCTATGCACATGTTGGAACCGGTGAATCGAAGGGGCTGAACAGGGCAAGTTTGTGGAATGTGGGGAAATGTTAGTAGTGGGCATGGTGGGAGAAGAAGGATTAGGGAAAGGAGTAGAGGTAGGGCATGTGTCAGTAGGGAAAGTATTGCGAAGTAAGGTGTCGGGAGTTGGACTAAAGGCATTTGGAATGTCACATGCATGATAAGGTGGGGTATGGACCGGTAGGTAAAAATTTGAACAAGGAGAAGGAGACTTATTGAGAAAGTGAAAAGGAAAGTGATGTTCCTAGAAGACTAGATCACGTGAAACAAAAATTTTGTGAGAGGTTAGGTCATAGACCTTGTAGCCCTTTTGCGTGGTTGAATATCCAAGAAAGACACAGGTAGTAGCATTGGGTTGAAATTTGGTATGGTGTTGTTTAAGGGTGGAGACGAAGCGTAGGCAGCCGTAGGCGCGAAGGTGGTGAAGGTTAGGTTTAAGATTAAAAAGCTTCTCGTAAGGAGAAAGATCATGAAGACAAGACACAGGGAGGCAGTTGATAATATAGGTTGCACAAATTATACATTCTTCCCAAAATTTGGAAGGAAGATTGGATTGGAAGGATAAGGCACGGGATGTTTCGAGCAAGTGGCGATGTTTACGTTCAATGATATCATTTTGTCACGGGGTTTGAACACAACTAGTTTGATGAATAATTCCCTTTTTTGATACCATAACAAAGTTGTACCCTCACATTATTCCTTAGCATTATCAGTACGAATGAATTTGATACAAGCATGAAAAAAAGTCGCAATGTAGTTATATAAATGATGTAAGAAAGAAATAGACTGACATTTGTATTTCATAAAATACGCCCAAGTACATCTTGTATAGTCATTTACTATAGTACGAAAGTAAGTACATCCATCATGTGGGGGAGTAGAATAAGGTCCCCATACATCCACATGTAACATCTCAAAAGGTGTCGTAGTTTTAATAATACTAGAAGGGAAGGGTAAACAAGTTTGTCGGGCCTATGGGCAAATAGTATAAAATATATCCTTCTGTACACGGGAGACATTAAGATAAACGCAAGCATGCTTCAGTTTTGGAAATGGTATATGACCAAGGCGAATAGGCCATAGTTTAGCGTCTTTAGGTAAAGACTTAGGGTCGCAGCATTGGATGTATGTGTCTTATTAGCAAGGATAGTTGTAAAAGCATCATATAAGGTATGATCAAGAGCGTATAAACCACCAGTAAGTTTACCAAGAAGCAAGGTTTGGTCATCAAGATATCCTGTACCAGACAACTATCATTAGTAAAGGAAAGCTTAACATTATTGTCTCTACAAAGCTTCTGGACAGAAATCAAGTTGAAGCGAAATTGAGGCACAAACAAAACATTCTTTAATACAAGATTGGGTGTAAGGTATATATCACCAAGTTGATGCACTTCGATCTTAGACCCATTTAGAAGTGTGATATCATGACAGCGACCCTCAATAAAAAAAAAAGGTTCCGCAATTGATGTAATGAATTACACATGTGTTCCGACACACCACTATCAATAACCCACATGTCTTTACTAAAACAAGTAGATAAACAGTAAGTACCTGCGGCATTGGCTGTGCTAGGAGTATCAAGAACATCCATGGGAGTATGATCTTGAGGGGTGTCCTTCTTACCTAGAAGAGTGCAGAGATGGTGGAATTAGTCCATAGTCAAGCCCGTATTATCAATGGCACTTTGTTCAACGAAATCAGTGGTGGCAGCAGCAGCAAACCGCTTAGGAGTAGAATGGGGCTTATTGGGATACCCATGTGTAGTTTGTATCAAGGATCAACTTTGTGACCCTTCATATGACAATGGTCACAATAGTAAGTATTGGTTCCTTTGGTCCCAGACATTGGATGGTTCTTATAAGGGCATGCTTGTATTGGGTGTAAATATTTAAGGAAGTATAAAAAGTCAAAGTAAGAAAATGAAGTTGATAAATGAGAAATTTGTTAAATATGATTGTTGTAGAGGTGGAAAAATTGTTGCAAAGTAACGAAAAATGAAGGGAGCTCTCAATTTTGTGGGGTAAATATTTATCTTAAGGAAGGGTGGAGGAATGTATTACCTCCATAATAAGGGAAATTATCTTCTTTTGCCTTCATTATTTTATCTTATTCTCATTTTCCCTTCTTCACAACTATTTCAACTACTTCAAATGCATCTCTATTTGCTTTCATTTCATTAGTTTGACTTTTTTTACTCCCTTAAATTTATACTCCCAATACAAGCATGCCCTAAGAAGTGCTACCCTTGTGAAAATTACCATGTCAAGTCAACCCAGTACCTCGATCATAAGGGCTTTTATCCACAGTAAGAGCAACAGGGTCAGTATGCATACCTGTAAGTTTGCCCATATTATGATGTTTGACTTCTTGCCAAAATAGTCAATACGCGAGAGATGGATTAGGAAGATCCCCCATCATTAGAATATTGGAACGCACTTGATTGTAGGGTTCAGCCAGCTAATCAAAAACCGAATGAGTCTTTGATTTTGTTAAGATTTGAGGACCTTCTTGGTAAGGCTTAATATACATCCTTGACAAGAATAATTGGAACAGGATCAACAACATCAAGTTTGTCCCATACGGACTTAATCTTGGTAAAGTATTCATAAATGCTCATATAAGCTTCTTGGGCCACTTCGAAAAGTTCAGTGTGTAGTGAATATATCTGAGCTGCGGAAGTTTGCCCACAACATTCCTCAAGATCTTGCTACATTTCCTTCGTCGTGACATAATACATCCTACTACGAGCAATTAATTGATCTTTCTAAAGAGGCGATAATCCATCCGATTACCATATTGTTACAGTGTTCCCAAGCTTTTGCATCAGAAGAAGTGCTATCTGGTTTTTCCAAGGATCCATCTACGAAGCACATTTTGTTTTTGGCAGTCAACCCTATTATCATGCTTGCTTCCAATCGGCTTACCCACAAAAGGAAGTGAGACTAACTTAGCACTGGCATGATCAGAAGGATACTGTAAATAATAGCGGCTAAGGGATTTTGAGTTGGATCAACATGATAAGTTTGTGGTGTTGTGTTCGCCATTTTTGAAAGAAAAGAAAGAAAATGGACCAGAAGAAACTATAATGGCATCAAGAACACAAAGAAAGTTTGCAAGAATAAAAGAAGAGAGAAAAAAACAGGAGGTAACCTACTTTGATACCATGATAATCGAAGCACTGCAGGATGAGGTTACCCTCCATTGATGCACGCCATGAACATTTCAAGAAGAGAGAGAATAGTTCTTTTTTTCAATGAGTAATGAAATGAGGATCACTACAACATAATTTGCTTTTAGTGGGATATATTTAGCGACATTTAACTTAAATGTCGCCATTTGAAATTACTTATAGTGTATATAGAGGATTTAGTGGCATTTATTAGAGTTTTTAGCAGCATATGAAAAAGTCACACTAAAGCTTTTAGCGACATAGAATCTAGTGACATTTCTCACAAATGCCACAATAGACTATAGTGATAATTACATATGCCACTAAACACCAAATTAAGTATCGCTAAATCACTTTATGGTGGAATTTAAAATAAAACCAATAATTATTACACTAAAAATATGAATCAGTCGCATTTTTTTAATGTCATTAAATCAAATGTCGCAAAAAGCTAAATTTGTTGTAGTGGATTACAACTATGCTTATATACAACCTAATATACAAGTGGGCCGGGGGACCACACTAGGTGTGGTAAAACAGAAAGAAAAGGTGTATAACAAACTAAATGGACAGTTGTTCAAAACTACTATGAATTCCTTGTGTAGAAAGCAAGAGGTGGAATTGTTATTTGATGCAAGTAGGCCCAAGTTCAATACGTTCGAAACTCGATTTATAAGTTTAAATTAAATTTGAATAATGAATTTTTTTTATATAAATTTTTTTTCCTATTATATGCTGTTAATTTTCACGTCTTTGCTCAATTTGGTATATTATTCCTATCAATTATATATTAACATATTATTTTGATCTTTTTATAATGAGTTATACATAACTAAAATTTTTAAAAATTAAGATTGGGAAAATGCATGACTGAATAATTTATATAGAAATGGGCTTGATTGTATTTTTCTTAGATACTTAACGCAATATATACATAACATAAAATTAAATGCTGATCATCTTCAAAAAACAATTCTTGTATAGCATAGTAAGATATTGGCTTTTAAAATCTATCATTAACGAATAATATCCCTTAATTATTTTATTTCTATTTTGATTGTTGACATGCAGCATTTAAGTGAGCAGGACGATCCATTACTGAAATCTCTAGTAGTTGACATTGAGAAAATGTTGGTAGAAGGCCAAACAGATTTTCCATTAGGTTTATGTTTTGCGGCTGCAAGAGGAGACGTAACGTTCATGGAACGCTTGCTTAAGCGAGGCACTAATCCAAATGAGAGAGGCATTAAAGATCGCACTGCATTGGTACGTCATTTCTATTTTTTTTACTGGCCGATTAAGGGCCTATAATCATACAATGTTATAAAAGTGTTGGAAAATTCCAAGTGTCATGCTATTAGAGCTTTGACAAAAAGAATAATATTATTGGTTTCATGACAAATTAATTTAGGAAACAATAATAATTTAAATAATTATAAGTTTACAATGAGTATAATTTATTAACATATTTAACAGCTATGTTAAACTAGGTATATAATAATGTGATGTGATATTCAACACATGATTAAAATATTATTATTTTTAAAATTTGAAAAATATTAAAAAACAATATAATGAAATTCTATTTTTGAATAAATGAAAAAGCATTCATATTTGATATTTTTACATTTAATATTTGAAAAATCATACATAATTTAATCAAAAGATGAAAAAATGATAAAAGAGTTGGAAAATTCCGAGTGTCCGGCTATTAGAGCTTTGACAAACGGAATAATCTTATTGGTACTTATAAATTAAATGGAAAATTAATTTAGGAAATAATTATAATTTTACATTGGGTATAAGTTATTAACATATTTAAATGTTATGTTAAATTAGCTAAATAAGGATGTGACATTCAAACACTTTATTAAAAGTATTACTTCACATTCAAAATTTTTTAAAATAAATGAATTAATATTTTAATATTTGAAAATATTAAAAGATAATAAAAAGAAATATTTTTTAAAATAACTGAAAAAACATTCACATTCAAAATTTCAGCATTGAATCTCATAAAAAAATATAAATCATACAATTTAAAAAAAAAAGATTAAAAAGTATAAGTAACACTATATAAAAAAGTCTGGCCAAATGAATGAATATAATAGTTTAAAATTAATTATGTGAGTCGTGTTTTTAATAATAAATGATTTTATAAAAACTAACAATATGACAATCAAATAAGTTAATTATACTGACGTTTTTTAATCCAATTTATATTAATGAACATGTAACGACTAGCTAATACTCCCTCCTATTCATTAGTTTTGTCCACTTTCCTTATTTGGTAAAGTCACTTCACTTGTCCACTTTCTATTTTGGCAAAACTTTTACCTAAATACCCCCAACTATCCCAACTTATATTATTTAATAATACCCCACCTACCACCTTTTCAATTATTATAATCACTTAAAATACCCCACTATCACCTTTTCAATTATTATAATCACTTAAAATACCCCACTACCACCTTTTCAATTATTATAATCACTTAAAATACCTCACTATCATTTTTCTTAAAATCCGATCCAAACCCAAAGTGGACAAAACTAAAGAATAGGAGGGGTATATTCTTAACATGTAATAAAAGTTGTCAATAGAGACATAAAGTAAAATGCATAAATGTAGCATGCATATTATTCAATTAGTGCCATGTATTGTATTAATTTATCAAAATAACATATAGAATTAATAATGCATTATGTACATATTTATTGTTGAATTACGTTTATTCGCTATTCATACATCAATCATCAATTATATTATCATTCTTATATTATTTCTCCATAAGTGAATTTTAAAAAACCGAAAAAAATTTACCTTTTTTTAAACCTTTAAACAAATACTTATTATAACTTCAAATATAAATTGCATAGCATTAACCATCAAACTAATCCGTGCAATGCACGGGCACATATACTAGTATATTATATTATATACACTAATAATCACAAGGTTAGTATGGATACTAGAAAGTCTCAATCAACTCATATTCTTTCCTGATAATTTTGAGTCTATTCGGTGTCGTACTTTTTTATTTTCGGTTTTATGTCTTGTTACAAACTTAACACTACCATAAAGGAATTGATTAATAATTTTGTTTAACATAAAGTATATATCATATAACAATCATAAAATCAAAACACATTACCGCAGTCATATATACGAAACATAACTTGAAATTTAGTTTTGAGGTTTGAAGTAGAGTTGCTTTAGCTCTTGATCTGAAATAAATTATGAGTACAATGATATGTATTATTGACACATATAATTTGTAATTTTCCCCTAAGGGCATTCTCACACAACAAACATATTCTCTTTCTTAAAGAGTTTACTACAATATATTTTGAATTGAATACAAATTTTTTTTTAATATATTGTGAAAGTATATCAAAATAGATGACACATGTGAATAATATTTAGTTACAATGTAGGGCAATGCCTAAATGCAGAAATATGTAAAAATTAGAAGAAAACCTTAAATAGGTAAATTTTGCAAATTCAATGATATTTAGAAATAAATGTTCACTTGTGCAGTGTAAATAGATAAATAAAATCAAGTCATTTATACATGTATTAGTTTTCATATGGTACATCCATATATATTACTGCATCAATTAATTATAATAAAATATTATTTTTAATGTACAGCACATTGCTGCCGCCAATGGAAACAAAAGTTGTGTCTCTCTCTTGCTAAAACATGGGGCTGATCCAAATGTGGCAGGTATATTAAAATATTGACTAAATAAACTTGAATCCTTATTTATTTATTTTTTTCCCTTTTACCATTACTGAATTCAACTTATTTTGACCAGGTTATGTTAGATTTTATTAGACGAATCAAATATTATTTTTCTTGATATATCTTCTATGACATATTTTTCTTGTCATAGTAAATTTTTTTTGAAAAGAAGGAAACAAATTATAAAAGCTTAAAACATTTAAGTATTGTTATCATAGTAATTTATTCTAATTCAATAATTTTGACTTTACCGATATTTATTAATCAAAAATAAATCTCAAATAAAATTATTGTGAGATTGGTCTACAAGTTTAGTTAATTTGCATATACTTATTATTTAGTTATAAGCAAGTCACATACTTTTTATTTTAAAGATATGTTTTATAATGTAAATATAGTTTTTCTAACGAAAATAAACATATGTTTGCTGAAATTATATATAATTTTTACAAAAAATAAGTTTAGTAAAATAAGAAAACAAAGAAAAGAATAAGAATAAGAATATGTTATAAATAAGTATTGGTAATGAATGAGCTGAATTTTAGTATTATTACTCCCTGTTTCTAACCAACGTAATGACTTGTTTTTCAAAAAACAAACGTTGTGATCAGCCTAATTAACAACATATTTTGAAATCTTGTCAAAATAAGTAGTTAATTTAACCAAAAACATAACATTTTGTCTATCACATGGAAAACGTGGAAGCTCAAGGTCACCACACGAATTTAAGAAACATTTTGTGGAAAAGGTAAAAACTCAGGGTCACCACATGAACTTTATATTAATTATTATAAAAAAAGGTCAAATCTAGGTTGAATCTAGGTCTCGAAAGTAAGATTTCAGTTCTAAATTTGTAACTTAAGATCATGGACCCAAATCTGACTCGAATCTTTTTGGTCAAAAAATAAGTAGAAAATTTAGACCCATAAATTAGGAACGAACCAGATTTAGACTGTTTTAGACCCATGCTCATCCCAAGATGCCCTATTAGGTGTGATGTACAACTAAGCTGGAGAATGTGATAAATGTTGCAGATGCAGAAGGAAACGTTCCATTATGGGATGCCATAATGGGGAAGAATCCTAATACGTCATTGATAAATTTGCTGGTAGAACATGGTGCAAATCTATCATCCGGAGATGTTCCTAATTATGCTTGCTATGCTATTGAGCAAGACAACCTAACACTTCTACAACATATCATCAAATACGGTGGAAATGTTACATTGGCTAAAAGTAGCGACGATGGAATAACACCCCTTCATGCAGCAATTATAAGTCGAAACATAAAAATGATCGAATTGTTGTTAGAGCAAGGAGCAGATGTTGATTTCTACGATAGAAATGGACTCACACCAAGGATTTTAGCCGATCTTCAAGGGGATGATGAAATTAAGTCATTAATCAAGTAATGCAAGGAAGAAGAAACAAACCAGTTCAGATGAACCGGATAATAATAGTAATAATGCAGTGGTTTATGATAAGAAATTCGGGTCTACATCTCTTAAAAAGTATCCAAGTACAGGTACATTAATGGAGAATATTAGTTTGGTTTCGATTTCAGCTGAGAATTGTGTGCCTGATCAGCACGCTAGAGGTCGAGCTAACACTTTTAGGAACTCTCTTTTTGGGGTTGTCTCGGCTGCTTCTAGAGGTCAGTACGCTACAATTCTTATTTATGTTTGGGTTAATTCTCAAGGTTGTTCTTATACTTTTTTCATTATTGGTTTATTCTTTTTACTTCTATGATGCCTCTATTTAATTAAATTTAATCATAACTCTTTGAACAAGTCTAAGTATCCACACCAAGGCCGTGTTTAGAACAATTTTTTATTTCAACCAAGGTTGTTAGGATCGGGATTCTACGTAGGATCGTTGAGGGGGTAGGATCGAAACCGGTAGAATCGGATCGTAGGATCGTGTGATCCTACAAATATGCATTTATATGCTTTAGATAACTAATTTTCAATTGTATATTGTTCTTATTATGTTTTAAAATTTAAATTAACACTTATTTGACTTCAACTATTAAGTTTTGTAAAAAATACCTTTAATAATCATTATTAAAATTCGAATCGAGAAAAACGTGAATATTAGTCAAATTGATATAATTGTTTAGTTATATTCATATATATATATAAGTGAAATCTGGATTATATAAAATTTTTATACGATTGAAACTACCCTAGTAGGATCAGATCATAAGATCGTAGGATTGTAGAATCGTGTTATGATCCTACCATCTTAAATCCTGGAGCTAAGTAGGATCGTACGATTCTACCAATTTAAGATCCTACCTACGATCCGGATCGGTCGCCTAATTTTGGATCGTAAGATCGTAGAATCGGTGATCAGGATCGAGATTCTAATAACCATGATTTCAACTGATTTTTACTTATTGAAATTAATATTTACTAATTAAAACTAATTTATATCGATTGTGATTAACTTTTACTAATTGATACAAGTCATTTTTATTGATTGACACTGATTTTTTGTAATTGAAATGATTTAAATTAAGTTATAGATTTAAATTAAAGTCACTAAA